>OY725495.1:3265740-3865740 GCA_963281255.1 Aphrocallistes beatrix
CTGATTGTAATGAGATGCAGTAGTGTAGGAGCCCAAATTTGATATTTATTGTCCTATATGTAATTACATATACATTATATGCATATCGCAACACTATGTCTATTACAACGTTGTATATGCCAATCATTAGTTGGAGAGCTTGTCTTGCCTCCTGAGGCATCCCAAAGACTTTTATTTGTCACTTACATTGAGGGCATGAGCTTTCAATAGAATGTTAGCTAAAGTAGTACATGCAGCCTTACTATCTACAAAGGATAACAGCTCAGCAAAATGTAAGCGGCAACGCATTTAGCCTGGTCATGCAAATTATAGGTATTGTGTACACAGTAAGGCTGCATGTACTACTTTAGCTAACATTATATTGAAAGCTCATGTTCTCAATGTAAGTGACAAAGAAAAGTCTTTGGGATGCCTCAGGAGGCAAGACAAGCTCTCCAACTAATGATTGGCATATACAACGTTGTAATAGACATAGTGTTGTGATATGCATATAATGTATATGTAATTACATATAGGACAATAAATATCAAATTTGGGCTCCTACACTACTGCATCTCATTACAATCAGCCATCTCTCACCGTTTATTAGTTAGACAGAATAATTGGGCAAACATTACCAAAATTCACCCAATTAACCTTGTATTATGACCTTTGGACCTTTAAGATGACACCAGGCGGTATTGAAAATTGCGCTATTGAACTCACCGTCCTCAAAATCCCCTATATGGACCCGAGATCGTGTCTCTAGCCCTTCTAGAAGTCGTTTTAGCCCAGGACACAAGTTAATCCTTCAGACTCAAAGTACAAACCCCGAGCATGGGAGGCTTCAGTTCTTCTCTAAAGAAGTCAATAATATGACCATATATGGATGTGTGAAAACCGCAAAAATAAAAAAAACTAGAAGCATTTAGGATAAGTCGATATGCTCAATTGATTCTTTATATATGACCTCCTATTCAATAATAATACATTTCCCATGTCTAACGTTAACCAATTCCAAGTTATCAACATTATTACCATATACGGAAAGGTGTGAAAACCGCAAAACTCAAGAACCACAAATATTTCAAGTATGCCAATGTGACCAATGAATTCACCATATGTGACTTCCTATTCAACAATAATACATTTCTCACTGAAATAACGACTAGTTATAGTGATAGGCAATAGACTCAAGTTACAGGACCCGAGTATGAGACCCTCCAGTCCTTAGTTAAAGGAGTCTATGCTTTAAAGTGTATGTAACAGGGTGCAAATATCAAATATTTTAAAAATTGGGATATTAAAAATTCTATAACACAAAGTGCATAGAAGAAGAGAGAAACTAGAGATAAGATACGAAATATGATAAAATATGTATGCTGTCAATTGCTGATTATAGAATGCATTGTTGTTTGTATAGAGTAGGATGTCTTAGATTGGACCTTAGTACACTAGATGGGATGTATGTATCTCTCACGAGCAGAATCCAGTTAGCTAGGAGGATAATAGGGATGATGGAAAACGTTTAAAATCTATGATATACCAATGAATACGTAGATCATAATGAGTAATTTGATCTAGAGTTAAACCTTAAATTACCTGGGATCATTTCTAATTGGGATAACGACCGTTCGATGCGGACAATTCGATACAATGACATTAATGCCACTGTCGGATGCTGCCATCCAAAGCAGGCCAAATACATCGCTGGTGGAAAACCTGCAGAACGGTATATAAACCGTCACCATGAAGAATGTTTAAAAAATTTGGTCAGAGATTACTTTAATCGCCCAATTATGGAGTTTTACGTGGTATTGCTCATCACATGAGCTTTGATTCATTCACCACTTTATTATGTTCTTTCTTTTTGCTAAATTTTCATTCTTTACACAGTCTTAGTCATCCATCTTATTCAATTAAACAATCACACTTTTGCTAAATTTGTACATACAGTAAAGTCGACCTCGTTTAATCGGGACAAACTTCGTTTAATTGATACAAAATTCTGGAACGAGGGTGTCCCGATTAAGCTGAGTCGACTGTACTCTTTCATTGTCATTGTATCGAATTGTTATCCCTTTCTAATTATAGCAAAGACCCCACACTTTTAAGGTTTCTCCGCCCAAAATGACTTAACCGGAAATGAGTTAACAAAGGTCTAGCGCTATTTAAGAGTTATAAGCAGTTTTAAATATCAAATTTTCTCGTTAGAAAACAAGATGAATTCACTGATGAAATGTTAGACCACTCAATATTATATTATTCTGTAGACTTGATAATGATGATTGTAGCCGACACAGCAAAATGTCAAATAATATTTGTCAGTAAAGATATCTTTGCAATTGTTTACAGTTTAGTAGTAATTATTAGTTGTAATTATTTTTGACATTACAGCATTATAGTTTTTTTTACTACAGTTGGATTGTCAGCAAGATCGTACAATAACATATAATTTAAGGACATTTTCCAGAATATTGTATAAAGTTTGCATTTTACACTCGTTTTGATTACAATTATTGCATTGTTTATATTTCTTATGTCGAATCTAGACAATTGGTCAGAGCATGTGTGCAAAAAGTTGGATAAATAGGAACGTAGATACAATAAAACAAAGACTTAACATGGCGGTGAATTACAACACAGTATCTGCTTTTATCAAGTTTCAAAAAGGCGCTGGCATTTCATTGGACATCGTGTTCGTATCGTTGACTTTGCTATGGGCCGTGTACTTCCTCAACAAGATAGTGACTTGTTTCAGGTTGCATAAGACACATTTACTTGAAGAAAATCCCGATTCTGCAAGGAAGTACAAGTGTGACATGGTGAAATACGTGTTCTTGTTGCTTATCAACATAACTGAATGTGGTTACTTACAATTATATGGGATAGGTTCAATAATACCTTCCGAGCACTTGTACTGGATCAGACCTATGCTACCTCAATGCTCCATAGAGTTGATACACGCACATTTCTTCGACATTAACCTAATCCTTGAGAATCCTCTCAAAGCTTTCTTCACTGCATTGGGACAGGTTGGGTTGCTGTTCAATCTAGCATTCATCACCTGCCTCATGCATTACCTGCACATTATATTCCATTCCATTCCTTTGAACCCGTTCACGTTCATTCGGCGTTTCCTCTCATTTACATCCATCTTGTCCCTTTTTCTCGTCATTGCTGGGACTCTCCCTCAACTCATTCTTTTCGCTAAGCTCGTTGAACCTCTGGTAGAGCTGGCCTTCTTCCTTATATGGTGCAAATACTCCCTCAGGTTCTATCAGACGCTGAAGTGGCGCACCAGAGAGTTCAGCATTCGTAAACCTTACTTGGTCAAAGAGTCTGTTAAGAACTGCCGCCAGTTCGCAGTGGTGACGTGTTGTATGGGTATAGGGATGTTCTTATTCGTTGTTGCCAATTTTATAATCCAATATCTCTTCCTTATCTCAGTGGTGCTGTTCTATGGTCCCTGTCTCTTCAACTACCTTTACGGCACCCCTTACTATCTGCCCCCTCTCGTGTCAGACAGACAGATAGAGACACTGCTCTACTCCTATACCATTAAAGTTTATGTTACCACCGTACTTTTAGGTATCGCAATTTTTGTCATCTTCTCTCAATTTTTCGCAGCTAGTGCTGTGTACTTCAAAATGATTTTGAGTGAGAAGTTGAGGATGCGTTATACTAGAAAATTTGACACCAAGTCTATACCCTCATTGAGGAGGCATCTCTTAAAATACCAAAAATAACCAATATTTGATCTGTTTTCATTGTCTGAATGAGTGTCCAATTATTTTATGTCTGGTGTTTTTTGTTTTATTTCAAATATTGTATGATGATAGTTAACAATGTATTAATAATTTCTTGGTTAATTAATCTTAGTTGATATATATATATGTGATTTCCAAAAATTTAAATCTTAAATTGAACTACAGTCGACTCTCGTTAGTACGTACACCAAGGGACCATCAAAATATGTACGTCTTATCCGGAGTTCGTACTAACCAAAGTATTTTGTATGTACTTTAGTATATAGGGGATTTAAAAAGTGTACCTCTTATCCGGAGTTACGTCTTATCCGTGTTCGTACTAACGAGAGTCTACTGTATATGCAATTAGAGGATTATCTGTGTAATGTCTGGAGGCTGACTGCCTGAGAAGGGTAGAGGCAAACTGGAGTATCTTCTCCATACTTTTAACTACGGTTTATTCTTTATATAGAAGTTCCGTTCTACGGAACTGAGTTCCATATAAGGATTCCGATATGATCGGAACACACTAAACCAAGTTGGGCTCATGGCCACCTAAAATGTCCCTAGTTGTATTTATGGTTATTGCATCGTCTGTCTGATAGTACCCCAGCCAAGGATTGGACTAGTATCAAGAAACCTGGAACTTGCGACCCTCCATATCGGGGGGAATTCCTCAGAACAGATTGAATGGGTTCGCAATCCATATCCTGACAAACATTAGACGGTCTAGGATCAGGCTGCTCCAATGGATCGTCACTGGCTCTACACATGTGATGAGAAACTTTTCCGTCTTAAATTAACTTGAACATTGACCTGGCAAAATCTAAAATGGAGGATGCATGAAATTAATAATTTGAGGTTAAGATGTACGTGTGCAAAATCCCTCTCCAAATTTTACTCGGAATTATCGTACAACTATGCACTCTCAAAAACCTTCATCAAATCTCCCAAATTCTGCTCCCCTGCCCCCCTCCCCCTCTGGCGCTTGTCTCTACAGAAGATATTATTAGTATTCAACACAGTCGTATATCTCATATGATATTATATGGAAGGATTGCCCACATAACTTCCAAATGTGAGATACGTTTAGTATTGTGAATTCCAAAGGTTGAACTATCTGAAAATTCTCCAGATACAGTAGAACGTAAGTTATCCGAACTTCGGATAACTGACGTCCTACTGTACTCCATGGTAATTCTGGATGGTATCCCTAGTTCCATAGTGTAATCGGGTTCATGAACGGAGTGGTCAATGTAAAAGAACACAAAGTTAGTATTTCAATAATACTCATGGTTCTATTCTTGTTTCAATACAAAGCAATGGCAGAACAAGAGTACGTGGAAAGAGGAGATAATCTTATTTGCTAAACTTCTCAAACATAACAATTCAAACTTAGTTTATTAATAATAAGTTTAGACTAACTTTAAGTCAAAACTAAGCATAAAATTTGTTTGAAACTAAGTCTTTGAAATTAAGATTGTAAGCAGAAACTAGACAGAATCTACGTAGGTTGAAACTTAGTTTTGAACTAAAACTGAGTTTGATTTTAGTTTTTAGTTCTAATCAGACAAAATACTTTTTACGGTCTGAAAAGAAACATTGAAACGTAGCTAATCTCCTCAATCCAAAAACAGTTTAAATATTCATATTTTTTTGTTAAAATTCCTGTGCATAGACACACATTTAGAACTATGGTGGATTAAGGGGATGTTATTCAAATTATGACATAGCATGTCACAATTACACTAGAACTCAGTTAGTACGTACTTACAAGTATTTCTCTGAAGCAAAATGCATTAAAATATATAGATTCCTATGTAAGATCACAACTCGTTTAGTACGTACTTTTTCCGTTTCCCGGAGGGGTACGTCTTATCCGAGTTCAACTCTATATACATTGATCAGAAGCTCCCAAGGCTGCCGTGGAATGGGAATTTCAACACAATTCCTATCCCATTCCCAAACAAGATTTCTGTGGGAATACCCACATATTCTAAAATTTGGGAATACGCATATGTTTAAAGATTCCCATCCCATATGGGAATACACAGAATCGCATTCCCACTGGAACCCTGGAAGGTAAATCGGCCAATAGATCACATTAAGTGTGAAGTGCAGGGCCGTAGACAAGGGGGGGCTTGGGGGCTTAAGCCCCCCCAGTTTTTTTACCATCAGTTAGGGTTTATTCAAGACAACCCATCATTGGTGGGGCTATCCCCTCAAAAAAATTAGGTTCTCCCCTGGCTTGAATTACATTTGTAATCCCTCCGCCTGATGTTGGTGAAAAATTGGATAACCAATCTCTTGATTTAATTCTATACCGGGAGTTTTCTCGTCCTCCATAATAGAAACATCCGGAAGTTGAGATTTCTTAAGTCAGGTGAGTATTGACATTGTGCACGAATTATAGAGCTTGTGTCAAAACCAAAAACTTAGAAGTATGTATATATGTATTCGATTTAGATATAAAAACAAACACAATTGAATAATTAAAATGTAGTAATTTTAAAAAGGTTAATGTCCAGGATAGTCTAAAAAATCGACAATTAAAATATTCAATAAATAAAATGGCAAATATAAATATAACTTCCACATCGATTTTTAAAGCCTCCCCACTTTCCAAAAGTTGTCTACGGCCCTGAAGTGGTATGCTTGAGACTAAAAAGTGGTTAGTTTGAAACCAGCCCGATCCTACAAATGGTCCCTTTTGAGGCTAAATTGGTCAAAAGTTGTCAGGTTGAAACTGGAACGGTGGCTACATCCCTGCATAACCGTACGAGTTAATCCATTGCAATCAGGATGAATAGCCGTCCACTCTTGATCGAAGAATGCATGTACGTTTGAACATCGTACATCTACCATATCAATAGAGACAGTAATGTAGTACATCTTCTCAAATGCCTCATACCACACAGCACTGTATAGACAAGTGTGATGGTAATGGCTGAATAGGACATTTCCTGAAAGAGGAATTGTAGTAAAAAATTCAGATTGTAAATAGATGAATTCAACAATATTAATCAACTGATAAAAAATCTAGCACTGTTTTTGGGGGAGATGTAGTGTCTAGGAAATTTACTTAATTTGCATTATTAGCAAAACACTTTTGAACCATTTTTCTTCCAAATATGGTCAAATCTAGCTTAAGGCCAGTACTGGTCGCTGACGCTAATTTTTTTTGAAATTTTCGATTTGAAGTTTTGTGTATTTTTAAGTTAATACGTATATGTATTCTTAATATTCGTGCGAAACAGCTTTTGAAAATTCAAAGTATTTTTACTGTTATGTCACCTTTAGTAGGTGCTAAATTTCCAATTCAATGGGTAAATATTTACTCTACAAAACAACTTAAAAAGGGATTCTTAAACACAACAGCCATAAAATGTTTATAAGTACAAATAATTGTTCTCTAGATTATTTTCAATATTTGATGTGATCAAATTAAATTCCTGTAAAATAGGTAAAAATATGCCATTTATTTAGTTCAATGCTTTTATCTGTAGAATATCTTTTTAGAGATATTTCTTTATGAGAGGCTCAAGTTTCTCATAATTGTACCGATACTGGTCTTCCTTTTCTCTGCATCTCTTCACGAATTTTAGAATCACTGGAATGAATGTCACAGCATATAACGGTAGGGAGAGCGTAATGCAATAGATGAATTGAAATATTGCATCAATTAATGACAAAATGTGCTTCGCGAAGTATTGGTCATTTGATTCCAGGAACAACAATATGCTTGTGTGTTTAAAGTGTATGTAACAGGGTGCAAATATCAAATATTTTAAAAATTGGGATATTAAAAATTCTATAACACAAAGTGCATAGAAGAAGAGAGAAACTAGAGACAAGATACGAAATATGCGATAAAATGTGTATGCTGTCAATTGCTGATTGTAGAATGCATTGTTGTTTGTATAGAGTAGGATGTCTCTTAGATTGGACCTCAGTACACGAGATAGGATGTATGTATCTCTCACGAGCAGAATCCAGTTAGCTAGGATGATAATAGGGATGATCGGAACTAAGAAAATCCAAGTGTATGGTGTGGAACAGAATACAACCAAAATGCATTGGATCGAGCACCAGATGAGATATTTGATAAGAGTGCGTTTGAAAGAATGGTTTAAATACCTAGCTACCAGATAGCGAGATAATATTGCAATGAGAATTAAGAGGTGAACTGACAACAGCAAAGAAATATTATTGACTACCAAAACTGCTGGAGAATGAAAATTCTGAAGAAACCAATGGTAATTGAAGCATTGCAAATCTTCGATTTTATTCTTGGTGATATTTGGATGACGATGCTGTGTTGATTTTAAAATGGAAATAATTCCACCAATAACCATACTGGCTACTTCAACGAAACTGCACACAATCATTAAGATGTATTTACCGATGTGCGTCCTGAAGTTGTATAGCTTCCTCTGTTTAGAGAGTTCTTGGACACCAGAGTACAAGGGATGCAGAACTGGAGCTAGCTTACATATTCTGTATTGTCGATATAATCTCCAGCATTGTACAGCGAAGTAGACGGTCCATCCTATTATTAGAGTAGTGCTAAGGAACATCATTGGGATGATAATGACGTCAAAAACTAGATGGAATACCAGGTTTGTTGTTATATTCATTATGTTCAGTTTGATATTTGAAGTGCTGTTATTGTTTTATAGTGAAAAGAATTTGGAATTACATTATGTGGAATTCTTTACTTTATCCTTTAACTTCTAAGCCTGCTATGCTAATAATTGTACTTTATTATACACATATGATCTGATGTATAGAATTGATAAGTGCCCTTTGTAAAGTAAGTGTTCATTTACTAAGTAGCATTGAATGCTTACGATAGGTTGTGTCATGTAATTTAATTTTGTCTCTATTTCACATGTTTCGGAAAAATTATCCATGCAAGATGTATTTATCCTAAGCTTATCTCATTCTTATCAAATTTAGTGTGCAGCAGTGGCTTGACTAGGTGCTTAAGGATCCAATTTTCTGGGGGATATGCCTGAAAATTGGCTCCTTAAGCACCTAAGACCCTATATCATTTATGTAACGTATATGATAATATCTTGATGTATCTTCGGTGTGTAATTTTACATTCACGTACAAAGCTTCATCAGAAATATTAAAAAGAATCAAATTTGGTGCAATTCGCGCGGACGTACGGACATGCGGAAGTTACACTACTACTATACAGTATAGGCCATAAGACATCTATAGTAGAACTGTACTGAATGTTGGCTACGAGTACCAATTATATAGAACAAAGAGCAATTGAGAAGTTTCTTACTGATACATTCTTACATACTGACAATACTAAAATGTTTGATACAAAGTCAATGTTTGATACAAAGAAAATATTACATTACATTTTCCCATTCCACTGCATTTCTTATTCTGAGCATAATAGGGGGAAAGATCAAGCTGAAAATATTTGTAGACAGAAATTATTGTTCCCAGACACACATACGAGTTTACTATTCTGTGTTAGAGCAATCCCGTGTGGACTTTCAAACTTTCCAACTTCACGTCCCTTCTCTCCAATAGTGTGTAGCAGGATACCTTCTGAGCTGAATACTTTGATCGAATGAGCAGCGAAGTCGCTAATTACAATGTTATCATCTTGATCAATGCAGAAAAACCCTCCCCACAGCACTTGCATTTCATCTCCTCTTGTGATGAACGACCGTATCTTTTCTCCCCCCAGTGTAAACACGTGCATACACGGATTATCCTTTGAACTTAATACATACATTAGGTCTTGTATTATTTTCACGTGACAAGGGAACGTCATAGAAGTGTGCTTGAATGGATGCTTGAATTTGAGATTGGGGGAAAGTATAGAGATTCTGCTGTTGCCCCAGTCTGGAACATAGAGGTCTCCATTGGTGAAAAGGTATACCTGTGAAGGACCACTAAACATCTCTTTTCCAGACCCTTTCTTCCCTACCTGCTTAACTAACTTGAAGTCTGGAAGCTTAAGGTGAAAAATGGCGTGCATGATGATATCACTAACGTAAACATCGTCATTATGTATCGCAATCCCATGTGGGTTCCCAAATATTTCCTCTCCAAAATGACTAACATATTCTCCTTTCTCAGAGAAGATGGAGACACGTTTGTTTTCCACTTCTGTCACATAAATGTGGCCATTGGCTGGATTGATCGCCACGCCTCTCGGCTCATTTAATTCCCCAGCAGCCTTCCCTTTCACTCCAACAGCCATGACAGGCTTGAACGCGCTGTAGTCGATGGAGTCACTCTCGATTATTTCTCCCACCTTAGCGATGCAAAGTTCTAGCTCGTGTGTATCTACCTTAAAATGAATATGTGTCTTCTTAACAGTGAGATGCAGTTCATCTAGTTTTTCTTCCAATTTTTTCACCATTTCCTGCTGTATTTTTTTCAGAGGATTCTGTTTTAATCCTGTTTCAATTTGACGTTTTGTTGTTTTAATTTCTTCAACCATTTCTGTATATTCAGTGTCCCTTGATCGTTTGCTCATTCTCATCACATGGATGTTATTGATAAGTTCTTTTCTCCTTCCATTCAAGAGATCAATTACTTGATCGAAGACTCGATTTAATTCCATTTCTAATGGATCGACTTTTTCGGGTAAAATGGAACTGGTTTCCTCCATTTTAATTTGAGTTCATTCGTAAATTATAAATTCTTCAAAGAAATTAAACTTATATAATTTTAAACTGAGCGCATACACTTGGCAACTAAACAATTAAAAGCTCATTCCAATGGAATTTGATAACGCAGCTGTACACATTATACTTCCTTTTTCGTAAAACTAAGTATGTAGTCATTATGACAAACTCTTCTAGTTACATTCCTCAATACTACTTAGTAATTAGTTTACCAAGACAAAACAAAGGATAATTTACTGGATTTAATTGTAAAGTGATTTCAGTCTCTGTGAAATCAGACTATTATACATACATACACTGCCTGGCCAAAAGTATTGGAACACCATATTGCTTGCATTATAAATAATACTAAAATGGGTCACTCTATTGAAGCCAATTCATTAAACTCACGACAGCTACTGAAAATCTGATATCAAACTCGAAATCTACACACTCGAGTTACTCAGTTTCTATTCATCAATTATGCCTAAAGGGAATTAATATCGCTTGTGCCACCTTGATCCACTTGTTCCCATAATATATAATGGTGGTAAGTGGCACAAAGTGATACAGGTACTAGTAATTGCGCTTTGGAAAGGATTCTCTTTAGGAACCTTCTAGATTGATTGATTCGAGTGTGTATATTCCGAAATTAGATTTCTTTAACCCAGGTGGTTTTAATTGATTGGCGTCCATAGATAGACTCATTTTAGGATTACTTATGATGCAAAGCAATATGATGTTCCAATACTTTTTTTCAGGCAGTGTACTAGTTATCATTTTTTTTTTACAAAAAACAATATTTTCCAAGAATCAAGGATACAACTAAAAACTTGATTTTCCTAGAATTCTGGACGACTTAACTTTGCGATCGAGGCCCTAAATCTGAATGGAATAGAATGAACCAATCTCAAGAAGATGGTATCGTACTGTTAATTAAATAAAACTGAAAAAGGGAGAAAATATGTTATAACATTAAATTAGTCAAAATCTACTCTGAGCCCTGAGATTTTACACACCCGGGAAAGGTTGTTTCAATTCTTCTAGTCTTACACTACATTCTCTGCAACAACTAGCATGCCTACAGACATCAAAATCAAAGTGATTGTAAAAACTATTCCAACTAGTACTAACTAGTCGATTCCAAATGATTCGAACTAGTAACAGTTGATAAATTCTAACTTGCGACAACTTGAAATTATACTGATGCAACGCATCCTATTACCCGTGTGCTTCCTGTGTCCCAGGCTTGGAGTTAGGGATATCCGCCGTCTGGACCTCGAGGATTATTCCAACACTTTTCATATGTTAATACGGATAACTCATTACTAGCCAATTATAGCATCAAAATGAGAATAGGATTCTACGTAGAGGAATACCTTATTTCAGCCAAGATATCTAGTTTTGGGTCTCAAAAAATCTGATGTATTCGGTTGGAGCGAATATTAGCCGGTCAATAGTCGATATTCGGTTGCCAACGGATATCAGCAGTACTTGGTATTTGGTTAGGGTAGCCGAATAATATCAGTATTAATTACCTAACAATACTTCCACTCCTGAAGGGAATTGCCTCCAAATGGTTCGAGAAAAGTTATTTCACCATACGGAGACGAATTAAACATTAAAGAAACATGGCTTCATTTAAATCTTAACATCTACATAACAAATATCATAATGAAAAAATTCAAATGTATTAGCTCACAGAGTAATAACCTTGAAATTAAAGTCTATGTGCCTAATAATACTTGCATAGATATGATAGTACTATAGTACAGTTTAACTAATTCTAAAATACGAAGCAAGACTAATTATTTTTATCATTCGTTTGGTTTAAAGTGTATAATTCAACTGAAAAGTTATGAATATATTCAAGAGATATGTACAGAATGAAGAAAACAGAGCTATTGGAAAACATTTTTGCGACGCACTCGATTCGCAATATGTTTGTGTGGATCCCATAACACAAGATATCGCTGTGTTGAATCGAACTTCCACTTTTAGTACTGAAGCAACGATCTACTCTTCAGCAGGGAAGAAAAAATACCAAATACCTTCCACAGAGAATTGGAGAATTATTGGAATGGCATTCACGGAGAATCTGATATACTTGTGTATTCGAAATCCGGAATATGGTTTATTGGTGTGCACTAGAGAAGGAGAGATTGTGACTAGTTGGTGCCCTAACGTACCTAAATACTTATTTTCTCCTCGTGGTATAGGAGTAGATATAATCGGGAATATCTACTTTTGTCTTCATGGAAGTCCCATTTTAATGTTTCCACAAAATACTGAGGAAGGAGTACAAAAGATAGGAAGTGGAATCCTGTATTCACCTATACAAATTAAGGTGATAAATGAAGACATTTTTGTTTCGGATTACTCATACACTAGAATGAGCATGTATATTTTCAATAGTATGAACCAATGCCTCAAGAAGATGGAGTATTATACTGTTAAACATTTATGTCCAGCGTTTGATGTGGACAGATTTGGAAACTTCATCATGTGCACATCAGATAGCATAGAAAAATGGGACTGCGAGGGAAAAGTTGATACTATTGACTGGAAGGATAACACTTTATTAAATGGCAAAATTTCATGCGTAGCAATTGATGACAGTCAAAGAATATTCTATGGTGTCACTCGCTATAGCACGACAAGTAAATATAATTGTATAATGGTATACTCAAGCAAGAGCTAATTACGTATTTATGTGGTTTCTAATTATAGTTATGTTGGTGTATACATGTTATGTCGATTTTGTAAAATAGGAAATTGTGTTTTACAGGATGTCTGCCTATATTATGAGAATCTCGATTGATCTGACTCTGGTGACGTCAGAACCTTTTGTCAAAATAATTTGTAAACAAATGATGTATAAATGCACTGTATCAAGAACTTTCCTTAGATTATTAGTGACGGAAATGCGACACGTTGAGTCTTTTGATTTTCAATTTTAGGCGCCATTAATCTACCAACATGGAATTTAGATATATGGCTCTATTGATATTGAGTCGATCTTGAAACTTTTTATGTCAACGAGTAACTCATGATAGAACCAATCGAGTTTGACCTGTAGCGGTCGACTTCTGACTGTGGCTGGCCAATAACCACTTCGTTTTAGTATTTGGTCAGGGCATTTCCAATTGACGGACCATTTCCGAAAATACTATGTATAGATACCTTCTTTCTGTCTCATCCCCGAAATTCTAAATTTTTCGGGACGGTCCCGCTCGGTTTCGAATCATGTTCTAGCGTCACAGCCAGTATATAATGACTAAGTGCCTACTTGACGGTGTGGTCTTTCCAATATATCTGTTCACCTCACTATTAACCAGGGTTACAACCGAATAGTTGATTATTCGGTTTAACCAAATAATATTTGCAAATAGTTGATATTTGGTTTGTAACCAAATATCATTAGTTGGTATTCGGTTGAGAACCAAATAATTTGGTCAACCAAATAATTAAGTCAGTCGAATAATTTGGTCAACCGAATATTTGGTATACTAAATTATTTGCATGCTTTCCCAACACATTCACATGTTCTTACATGAAGTGGTCAGAACACAAATAAATCTAATAGGCGTACTTACTACTTGACTATATTTTTGTATAAATATTTAATAAACATAGCCTACTAGGCTATGGATTAATGGATTGAATTGAATATGGATCGACTGTGGATAGGCTATGGATTGATATATTTTAAACCATCCCTCAGGTTTGAGTGTCCTCTCGCTGAGATTCTGGATATATGAGCTTTCATAGACGAGCAGGTGGATGTGGATGTGAAACCCTCGAATGAACAGCGAATTGACTACTCCAAAATATTCTCGCGAACAATTAATATACGAGGAAATGGAAATGGTGAGTTTCTATATCCTTCAAAGATGCATGTAAGTAATAGCGGACAACTCTATGTGATAAATAGAGATAATAGAATAGAGATAATAGTGTTGGACTAGAGCTCCACCAGATTAGAGAGTTTCTGCTCCGGCCGGATCCAGTTATTCGGCTAGAGATTGCGCTGAAATATTTATCCTTCTCCACCAAGTCAATATACAGTGAAAGTCTATTCAGTAATACATGGTTCGTTTACGAAAGAAAAACGCAGCTCTCCTCTCCCAGAAAATGGGAACGATTGATATTTATTTAGAAGGGCCTCTCATTAATTAATAAAAATAATTAGTTGACGCTGTGGAATAGCGCCTAACTATATTCGATGTGCCTAATTACTTGTTTAATCATATTCTTAGGTCAGATACCTCTGATTAGAATCGGATATTCGGTACAGGTCTAATCTAGACATAAATTTTAGTTAATTTTAATGGGGGCGAAACTAGGGTTACCCGTGGGTTTCCCTTGGCTCCCTTGGACTACCTTAGCTCATCGCCAGACAGTAAGTAATCCCGGATCGATCGTGTACCACGCCAGTCCAGTCCTGCGAAAACAGTCAGATTTTTAGTAATAGGATCTCTTCATATTGCAGTCATGAGGTTAATTTTATGTCAAATATTTCAGACAGTGCCACCAGGGACCACTTACAGTAGATATTGGATATAGTTATAATTTGATCAAAAGTTCCGTGTCCTTGGAACTATCACTATATCCAATATCTACTGTATTACCATCATGTGTAGTAATTACCTAGACGCACTAATGACTACTTTCAAAATTGTGATGGAATAATTGATTTGAATTCTTCTAAACTCGAATGCAATATAATTCAAATGTAAATTCAGATATAGAGTATTTCTTACAGATTGGAAAAATTACCCTTCAGGAATAGACACATTTAATACTAATTGAATGATAATTTTGTCCGAGTAGAGAACGTATAGCATTCTTAAAGAATACTTGTAGATATGCATGTGAGTAGACTCAGCAGAGCATAAGTATGATTGACAAAAGACTGCAGGTTGGGAATTTTTGGAAAATTACTCTTCAAATTGGGGGGAGGCTTTTTGGTATATAATATCAAATTCCAATCTTCTTGGCAGTATATTTTCACAATCACCAAATATTTTGACCCCACTAGCCTAGTTTAACCTTGATAAATGAATAAGTCAAACATTTCCCGATTAACAAGGAAATTATTAATAAATTGTTTACACATCTTATATATTAAAATGCTAGGAGTTTTTTGTGTTTGTTTGTTCGAATTGATTGAAGAATTGGCGAGTCGTAGAGATATGAAAATTGGCATGTACAGGGTGGTCCACGGGAAGCTCCCTAATTTATTTTTGTAATAACTTTTGCCCTGATTACTTAATTCGAGTGGGCCACCACTCGTTTTAAAGCTAAGGCCAGCTGAACTTGTTCTGTTCTAGCATAAATATTAGCAGGAAGTCATGGCAAGGCTGACACTGAAGGTAGAAGTGGCGCTAGTTTCCTGGTATTATGAAAACAATAAAAGCATTATTTCAGCACAAAGTGCTTATCGGAGGAAATATGGGACAACGAAGGCTCCAGATCCCAAAACCATCCGAAACATTGTCAAGAACTTTGAGGAAAATGGCTCAGTAGGTGATAAAAAGAGGTTAGGACCTGAACTAACAGTTGGGACCCCCAAAAACATTGAAAAAATCGGAAAAAATTGGAGGACTCGCCGAAAAGATCGCAGAGACGGCTCTCAAGAGAGACCAAAATACCTAAAACTACTATCAGAGGAATAATCAGAGATGAACTGAAGTTGTTCCCATATTAAAAAAAAATATTACAAACACAGACACACCAAAATAAACAACAGAGACTAGATTATGCTTTGATGCTGTCAGAAAAGAGCGAGAATAATGAAATTATCACCAAAAAAGGAGGATGGATAGAACACATAATGAATAACTAAAAACTTAACTGGTATTGAAAAACAAAATCGATAACCCTTATCTATTTATATCTTTTCAGAAGATTAATTTTGCTTTTTTAGTTTTCAAATGAGAATATAACGAAATCAGGGAGTTTCCCGCGGACCACCGTGTAGGTGTCAAATGATATTACTACGATTAAGTTCTAAGATCTAAGCGAAATTTTCACACCTCTACAAAAAAAATGGAAAAATTTTTCACACCATTTCTATACAAAATGCATACTTGTAGTATATGACTACACCATCACAATAGAAATCATTGTACGGCACTACAATATAATGTCATTGTTATTGAGGCGCATGCATTTGTTCGACAAAATAAATTTGCATCTGTCCAACTGCGAAAGCTCTAGTATGCATTTTTCGACAAAATATAGTTATGACTAATATGCATTTGTCCCTTTGAAACAGTATCATGATATAAGAATGGAAAAAATGTTGAAAATAAATGCAGGAAAGACATGAAGCTAAAAGATGAAGCACCTGCATTTGTCCGACTCTAAATGTTGGCATTTGTCCGACTACTTCTTAATTCTTTTCCTATCATACCTTCTACCCAGTCGCTGAAAAAGGCCTAATTTGCAGTAAGAATAACACCTAAAATGCCACACATTACCCCCTCACGAAATAAAATGCTACTATCACGCTCAATTGGACACTATTTCAAACCTAAAATGCCCCCTTACACCAAGTTCCTATACATGCCACTCACCAAAATACTCACTTTCGCTCCCCCTCCTAATTTTAAGTTGTCGGACAAATGCCAACATACATAGTCGGACAAATCCATACTAGAGCTGTTGGACAAATGCATAATAGATTCAAACATATTTTGTCGGACAAAAGCACACTATTGTCGGACAAATGCATACCAGAGCTGTCGGACAGATGCAGCGTGCCCATTGTTATTAATACTTCAAAGCATGGTTGAAACCGATTGAACTGAATATCAGTATACATGAATAGTTCCATAACCGAATACGAATACTGATAATATTCGGGTACTTCATAAATATTAATACTGCGCGGCTGAAATAAAAAATCTTTAATAGAGGACTGTGAATTGTTATAGTACTGTATATGTCAGAGTTGCACGCGGGCCTTGCGGGCCAAATATAATAGTTTGCGGGCTCCGCGGGCAGGAAATCTTGGTAGGGCTCCCCGCGATGGCAACCGAGACGATGTTTTTAACTATCACGAGGTACCAATTAAGGAATACTTACGTAAATGGAACTTTGTTAGTTTCCACTTATTTGTGTTTGCAGAAACTCACTCCCATAAAAGGATTCCCTAAGTGTCTCTCTATAGTTAATAACTTACAAAGTGGGCCAAAAATATTTATGCGGGCTTCTTGCGGGCCTAAAATTTAGCTGCGGGCCGGGTAGACATAAAATTACGGGCCGCGGTTACAAATTTCGGCCCGCGTGCAACCCTGGTATATGTTGACCTATTTTACAGATAGTGACTGGATATGATAGGTAAATATGTTAGAAAATAAATTATAACCAAGGTTGAAAACGATTGAACTGGATATAAATATTCATGAATATTCCCAAGAGAATACGAATACTGATGATATTCGGTTAATTCAGCCGATACGAATACTGATATTCGGCTCCCAACTGAATATAAACTATTTTCCAAATAGTATTTAGTCGAACCGAATATTGAACTATTCGGTTGCAACCTTGCTTCAAAGCCACAATTTATGTTTGATATCTTACATGTATCATAGTGTAAGCAATAAAAATATTATGTGCATATTTTCACACCATTTGACGAATTTAGAAAAATTTGCTAGAGACTAGCTTCTTGCAACGGGGTGACATGGGTTTTGAGGGGTGTAGATTTTGAATATCATATTTTTAGGTCTATGTGATTAATTATTTGTTTACTTTTATTTAGATTAGATACATAAAGTGAACAAATCTCAAAATATGCTAGAAACTTGCTTACAACGGTTGACAGGGGGTTTTGGGGGGTATAGATTTCGTATAGGAGTAGAGCAGTGTCTATCTGTCTGTCTGACACGAGAGGGGGAATATAGTAAGGTGTGCCGTAGATGTAGTTGAAGAGACAGGGACCATAGAACAGCACCACTGCGAAAAGGAAGAGATAATTAATTATAAAATCGACAACAATGAATATGAACGTCCCAGTCCCATACAGCACATCACCACTGCGAACTGGCGGCAGTTCTTAACAGATTCTTTGACCAAGTAAGGTTTACGCATGCTGAACTCTCTGGTGCACCACTTCAGCGTCTGATAGAACCTGAGGGAGAATTTGCACCATACAAGGAAGAAGGCCAGCTCTACCAGAGGTTCAACGAGCTTAGCGAATAGAATGAGTTGAGGGACCGTCCCAACGATGACGAGAAAAAGAGACAAGATGGATGTGAATGAGAGGAAACGACGAATGAACGTGAACGGGTTCAAGGGAATGGAATGGAATAAAATGTGCAGGTAATGCATGAGGCAGGTGATGAATGCTAGAGAGAACAGCAACCCAACCTCTCCCAATGCAGTTAAGAAAGCTTTGAGAGGATTCTCAACGATAATGTTAATGTCGTAGAAATGTGCACCTATCAACTCTATGGAGCATTGAGGTAGCATAGGTCTGATCCAGTACAAGTGCTCGGGTGGTAGTAATGAGCCTATCCAATATAATTGTAGGTAACCACATTCAGTTATGTTTATAAGCAGCAAGAACACGTATTTCACCATGTCACACTTGTACTTCCTCGCAGAATCGGGATTTCCTTCAAGTAAATGTATCTTACGCAACCTGAAACAAGTCACTATCTCGTTGAGGAAATACACGACCCATAGCAAAGTCAATGATATGAACACGATGTCCAATGAAATGCCAGCATATTTTTGAATCTTGATAAAAATAGATACTGTGTTGTAATTCACCTCCATGTTAAGTCTTTGATTTAGTGTATCTGCGTCACTATTCATCTATTTATATACACATGCTCTCACCAAATGTCTTACACATGAATATTTACAATGCAATAATTGTAATCAAAACGAGTGAAATAAAATGTCGGTCGACAGACCGATAGTGCAGCTCCAGGAAGTGACTCGAAGGAATATGAAATGTAAATATCGGAATACGTCGGGAAATACTCATTTTAGGGCATTCTAGTGTGAAATTTGGAATCTACATATTAAACTATCCTATATTAGCCGTTGAGAGCTCCCTTTTAGCTCAAAATAAGATTTTTTTCCAAAAGGTGTGAAAATATGTATATAGACATATGTTAGCAACTCATAAAATACTTAGGTTACCACTTTCTAAGTACGAAAATAAGAATCTACATATTAAAATATCCTATATTAGCCGTTGAGAACTCGCTTTTAGCTCAAAATAAGATTTTTTTCCAAAAGGTGTGAAAATATGTATATATACATATGTTAGGAACTCATAAAATACTTAGGATATCACTTTCTAAGTACGAAAATTGGAATCTACATATTAAAATACCCATATTAGCCGTTGAGAACTCGCTTTTAGCACAAAATAAGATTTTTTCCAAAAGGTGTGAAAATATGTATATAGACATATGTTAGCAACTCATAAAATACTTAGGTTACCACTTTCTAAGTACGAAAATTGGAATCTACATATTAAAATACCCCATATTAGCCGTTGAGAACTCGCTTTTAGCACAAAATAAGATTTTTTCCAAAAGGTGTGAAAATATGTATATAGACATATGTTAGGAACTCATAAATACTTAGATTCCCACTTTCTAAGTACGAAAATTGGAATCTACATATAAAAATATCCTATATTAGCCATTGCAAACTCGCTTTTAGCTCAAAATAAAACTTTTTTTAAAAGGTGTGAAAATATGTATATATACATATGTTAAAAACTCGTCAAATATTCATATTATTACTTTCAAAATGCAAAAATCGGTCCTACATGGTGAAATACCCTACATTTGTCGTTGAGATCTTACTTATATCTTTAAGCAAAGCTTTGCAGTGGGAGGTGTTAAAATATGAATATATACTCATAAAAACCGGAAGTGATGAGATTTTGCGAAAAAGAGTCGACGGTGCACATCTACACCATAAAGAGATCCTACATGCGAAATTTGGTAAAATTCGGACTGTTAGATTTCGCAGTAGCGCGCGTACGGACATATATACATACATACATACATACATACATACATACATACATACATACATACATACATACATACATACATACATACATACATACATACATACATACATACATACATACATACATACATACATACATACATACATACGGACGGACGAGATACTCCGTCCATGCCATAAGGGCATCTCCCTATAGGAGCTGCACTAAAAATACAAATAGGCAATATTCTAGATATATATGAAAGTATCAAGATATACTAATACAATAGTACTTACAGTCTAAATGCCATGAATAACTACGCACGTGCTGTGTTTTATCAGAACTGGAAAGGGTTTAAATTACAACTAAGCTGTAAACAATTGTAAGATGTTAATACTTACAAATATTATTTGAGGTTTTGCTGTGTGAACTACAATTATCATTATCAAATGAACAGAATATTCGAATATTGAATAATCTAACATTCCATCAATGAGATCTTGTTAACTAATGAAGCGAATTTGATATTTCGAGTAGCTTGACTCTATGAATATCAAATTAATCGTTACAAGCGTGCTTCGCTTGCTTGCGCTGCACGGCTGGCGGGCACAAAGTGTCCGCTAGAGGCGTCCTTTGGACGCCTAGGCACATTGATTAATTATAAGGTAGATGAAATGTCTTAATACGTCTGTTTTACTGTTGTGATCGATATCACTTGAAAAATCAAATTTTTGATGCGTAATGATGACGTCATAACACAGTATTAACCTTGAAATGAATAGTCTAATGTGCTTAATATACTTTCATAGATATGCTAGTATAGTGTATAGTGCTAATTCTAAAATACCAAGCAAGACGAATTATTTTTTCATTCGTTTGGATTAAAGTTTATAATTCAATTGAAAATGTAAGAATATATTTAAGATTTATGTATAGCTATTGGAAACATTTTTGCGACGCACTCGATTCACAATCTGTTTCTGTAGATCACATAACACAAGATATCGCTGTGTCAATGAACTATCAAATTCTGACACCGTGTATACAATTAGAAATTGTATGGTATACAGAATGATTTGTTCATTCAGTTTAGTGTTTATAACTAAGATGGCCTCCTCCTCCCCTCGTAACCATCCAATCCTCTCCTCGTGTACTGAGTGTACCGGCAGTCGAGACGAGCACACTTGGGTCGGATTACTTGTTCGGATATGCTATGTGTATACGGGAACTTGTGATCGAAGAGTCGTGGCAGAACATTTGGAAGCAGGAGACGTAGAGAGAACGCCCTGAAAGTTTTGATACAAAACCTGGACCCCCCTCCGGATCTTCACAGGGCGTTACAAAGGTTATGCAGAACCGATTGGGAAAAAGGAGAAGAGATAGATGTGTTTTTCTACAGACTGAAAAGCGAAGGCATTGAAGCTAAAGCCCCAATGAAGTTGGTTTGTAGCATATTGGTCGGACACTTCCGGAAACGGTACAACCCCTGATAACGTGTGGCTCGAGAAAGAGGAAAACACAGAACTTAAGACGCCAAAGAGTAGGGCGTTTTTGGTAGAGGTCAAAAACGCATTACTCAAGAAAGGCCTCAGGATGGATTACGGGTATCGCGATATCGGACTGATCGCCATGGTTACCGAGGCAGATGGTCCACAAGGTGAGAAGGATAGACGACGGATCGCTACGCTTCCCGAGGCGGATGGCGGGCAAAGTGAGAAGAGAATATCCGGGATCCAGTACGACGAGGATGCTAGGGAGCCGCCCGTTATGAGGGTGGATCAATATTACAATGGCAAACATAACCCGAAGAGTTTCAGTGGGATCCACGGAGGATAGGGAAGGACCAACTTCGCTCTTCCACAGCTCGATGCTTCGTGTGCGGTACTGACAATCACCTCATGGCACACTGTCCAGAGAAACGTTGTCTTCGGAGTGGGGAGAAGGGATACGATCTGCGTCAGTGCAAAGGAATAGCAAAAACTTAAAATGTCTTTCAAACCACAGGCGACTCAGATGAACCCTGATGCTGCAGTCATCATACCTGCACAATTCATGGTAAACCGATCAATGTAATGCTGGACACGGGAGCTCAACCCTCAGTAGTCGATAGAGCCACCATCGAGAAAATGAACTTTCCGTACTCTATGAGACGGGACCGAGTGTATGGGGTTTGAAAATGCCCCATACCGATATGTGGCACTTTGGAAGTGGAAATCGATGTGGGTGGTGGGAAGAAAACCGTACAGCAGTTAGAAATCTTAGATACAGACGTACGGACGGCGATACTGGTGAGAATTTTTTAGGTTTTTAAGCAAGTTCCGCGAGGCTTGCTTCGATGTGAAAGGTCTTCGGATAAGGTTAGATGACCATTGGAAAGAGGTAGGGACTTCGGTACACAGAGGACAAGCGCAATCCAAATATCGGCTCGAGTTGATCGTCATTTGGAGTTCGACAACGACGCGAACTCCGGTCCAGAGGGAGGCATTACATTCCATACTAGAGAAACACAAGAAAGTATTCGCAGCGAATCCCAAGAAGCCAAAGGAAATACACACAGCCGAACATCGACTCACTCTCCTGGATGACCAACCTATCAAATACTGCTCTCCACATACCGATAGCGAGGTCGCGGTACAGATAGACGAAACGAATAGAAACGGGATCATTTGACCCTCAGAATCACCATGGGGGTGTAGGATCATTTTAGTCCAAAAGAAAGATGGCACACAGGGGGTTGACTATAGGGGTTGAACACAGTCACTAAAAAGGACGCATACCAAATGCCCGATGCTAAGGACATTTTTAACCGAATGGGGGTAATCGAATATTCTCCACCTTAGACTGCGTCTCAGCATATTGGAGTATATCGAATATGTGCCATTGGTGGCTGACCTAGCGGAGCCATAGCCTACTATAATAAGACCTCGGAGTAATTTGCGAATTTGGGACTAGGGATGCAGTAGAAGATGGTTGAAATAATACATGAGCTACCTTAAATCATTAATAAAGCACAATAGAGCTTAGGAATGTATTACCAGCATATATAAATCAAAGTACTCATATCCGTTGTTAAAATTTAAATTAGTCAACATATGGTTGCGCAATAGGGTATATTTGTGACAAATTTGGTGATTTTCAGAGGTCGTTTAAGGGTACTTCTAAGTGTTTTTATTATAAAACTTTTTGCATAGAACTGAGATGTGAATGGATTAATACGAAAAATTTGTAATTTTTTGCTACATTCCAGCATTTGCTATGGAAACGTGTTTTGATCAGTTGGGGTTATATCTTGAAAACCGCGATAGTTAGACATTCAAATGTAGTGGCATTTGATAGCCAATATACTATTTTCTATTAAGCGATAATATAATTTCGACGTCTAAATTCAATGGTTTACGAGATATTCGCCAAATTACCGAATGTGACCAATATGCTAAATTGTCTAATAAAACCATTAAATTTAGACAAATAAATTATATTATTACTTAATAGGAAATAGTATATTGGCTATCAAATGGAGTTACATTTGAATGTCTAGCTATCGCGGTTTTCAAGATACAACCTCAACTGATCAGAACACGTTTCCATAGCAAAACTGGAATGTAGCAACATTCCATGAAAAAAATTTTTCGTATTATATATAACCCATTCACATCTCAGTTCTATGCAAAAAGTTTTATAATAAAAGCACTTAGAAGTGCCCTTAAAAGACCTCTGAAAATCACCAAATTTGTCACAAACATAACCTATTGCGCAACCATATGGTGACTAATCTAAATTTAAACAACGGATATGGGTACTAGGGTGGAGTGAATTTCACGCTATCAAAAAGCTCTCTTCAGGATTTGGAGGCTTACTCTAAGAAGTATTCCTGCAAAATTTGAGCAAGATATATTGATGTTTGACCCTGCCACAATCGACTTGTTTGAACCGGTCATAAATCAGTGAATTAATATAGACCCATAAAATATGGATTACTTTATGATTTAGTACTAAAATCAGAATTTCTTTTTAATTTTTTTTAAAATTCAGTTTTATCTCCCTCAAAATATACAGACTATGTGTGATATCGAATGACATTGACTTCTAAGTATGTTACAGGTATTATATTTGCAATATGATCTCTTTACCTTAGTTATTATTTAATTATAGTGGATATGGAATTTGGTGGTATTGTATTACATTATGTAATGTGGATGACTTTTGGAATGCACAAATAATTATTCAATTATAGTGGATAAGGAATTTGGTGGTAGTTGTATTACCTTTGGAATGCACCTTCCACTTTTGAAAATTGTATCTCATATTTGGTAAACCGCAGGAGCTACCATTAGGACAGCTTATGCCTCAAAAGAAGTGTTCCTGTACTAAGAGTTGACTAGGCTCGAAACTACAATAAGTGGGCTGAAACCTTCAAAAATTTCGGATACTGCTGAAATTGTAGTTTCAGATATCCTATCAATTTGGAACCGTGCTACTATTCCGACATTTACGTTTTACACAGTCCAGAAAAAGATCATTGAACTAGTAACTATTATCAGGAATCTGATAAAAGTACACAAGACCCGTTCGGATACTGAGACATTCAAATTTCAGGTAATGCAGTTTGATCAACTATTTGACATCTGTTCATGCCCATGTTTCGCAAATTTCTTTAGTTTGCATGAGACTATTCCACAATCAAAGGAAATATCTACACAATGATGTAGATGCAATCCAACGATTCTAATTAACCAGTTCGACATCCACTTCTATTTTGATCAGATGGGTCTCCGTGTGAAGTTCATTGGAATATCGAGCATTTGCCACAATATCGAGCATTTGCCACAAGATATATTAGCAGAACTTAGCTGTGACCAGAAATATCTTTACATGATGTAGCGTGCAGTCCAAGAGGGACATGAACATTTCGATGAGAAGCTTGCATCGCTTAATCCGGGAACAGTACATAATGCAGGTTGGAACTTGGTTGACAAAGGCGAATCGGATCTTACGATTTTACCTCTCTACTCTGCATCCGTCTGTGGAATAAGTGTAGTTTCTATTATAATCAATCATAGCCTACTATACATAAGGCCTCACAACTGATTGTGGATTTTGGACCAGGGATGCGGAAGAAGACAGTTGAACTAATGCATGAGCTGCCTTAAATCATTTACAAAGCACAATAGAGCTTAGGAATATATTATCAGCATATATAAATATGGTGTCAAAGTACGAGGGGTGCCCGATAAGTTTTTAGCCTTGATTCGAAAACAGCATTATAATAGAATGCATTATTATAATTGTTCAAAATACTCTCCTCCAGCTTTAATACACTTGTCCATTCTGCAAAACCAACTATCAAAAGCTTCGGCGAACTCATTTTCTCGGATGTCCTCCAAAGCCTCTGATAATGCTGACCGCACTTCATCATTGCTGCTGAAAACCCTCCCCTTCAACTTCTTCTTAATACGAGGAAAGAGCCAGAAGTCACATGGAGCTAAATCTGGGCTGTAGGGTGGGTGAGATAATTCCTCGAAGCCAGTTTCTTCAATAAATTTCCTTGTTTTCAGGGCCTTATGTGAACTTGCATTATCATGATGCAGCAGTAAACCCCTTGTCCCATCTTCTGGTCGCATTTTATGAACATTTTGAATGAGTTCTGGGAGGCAACTAGTGGTGTACCATTCTGAAGAGACTGTTTTGCCACTCTCTAGTGCAACTACTGCACGAATACCTTTAGGATCAAAGAATATTGCATACATTTGCTTCTTAGAATACTGACTTTTCCTAACTTTTTGAGGGGGAGGTTCACCTATTGGAGTCCACTGACGGCTCTGCTCTTTGGATTCTGGGTCATAATGATAAATCCATGTTTCATCACCCGTAATCACTTTGGAAACCAGAGGAGAAGTGCCTTTTTTGAATTTTGACTTCATTTTCTTGCACCAATCAATTCGGGCCACTTTCTGCTCAGGTTTGAGCAAATGAGGAATCCACCTTGCACAGACTTTTGTTAAGTGTAGAATTTCGTGTAGGATGAATTGGATCACATCATTACTGATACCCAACTCGTACTGAATCTGTCTATAGGTTATGTGCTTATCATTAAGTACCAACTTCTCAATTGCGCTGATGTTCTCTGGGGTCGAAGCAGTCAACGGCGACCCTGGTCTAGGTTTGTCAGTAAGGTCAAAATTTCCTCTTCTAAACTCTCTGTACCAGTTTTTTACAGTAGCAAGAGATGTAACATCGTTACCGAAAGCTTGTATTAACTGTTGGTAACAATCATCAATTGTTTTATCCATTTTAAATTGAAAAAGAATAATTGCCCGAATTTGCTCTTTTGTGAGGATAATATTTTCAGTAATATTTGCCTGAGCCATCATACAAAATGTAGCAAAACTTCAGAAAAATATATAGTAGAGAGCTAGGATTTACAGAGTCAGTTAGTAAAGTATCGAGTTATAAGAAAAATGTATGGTTCGTTAATAATGACTTAATATATGTTCAAGGCTAAAAACTTATCGGGCACCCCTCGTACCCATATCCATTGTTAAAAATTTGATTAGTCACCATATGGTTGCGCAATAGGTTATATTTGTGACAAATATGGTGATTTTCAGAGGCCGTTTAGGGGCACTTCTAAGTGTTTTTACTGTAAAATTTTTCGCATAGAACTGAGATATGAATGGGTTAATACGAAAATTTTGGAATTTTTTCATGGAATGTTGGTACATTCCAGTCTTGCTATGGAAACGTGTTTTGGTCAGTTTGGGTCATATCTTGAGAACCACAAGAGCTAGACATTTAAATGTAATTCCATTTGATTGGAAATATACTACTTCCTATTAAGTGATAATATAATTTCAACCTCTAAATTCAAAGGTTTATGAGATAATCGACAAATTATCAAATGTGACCAATATGGTACATTGTCGAATATCTCATAAACTATTGAATTTAGAGGTCGAAATTATATTATCACTTAATAGGAAGTAATATATTCGCTATCAAATGGAATTACATTTGAATGTGTAGCCATTGCAGTTTTCAAGATATAACGCCAACTGACCAAAACACGTTTCCATAGCAACACTGGAATGTACCAACATTCCATGAAAAAAATTTATGCGCCATCCTGGTTTTATTTCAAATCTCATCCCTACTGTTATCATGGATCAAGTAATCTATTCTATTCTATTCTATCCAACTAATGCGTGACCATCTGAATGTGAGCGAATTCAAAATTGCCAAAGGAGTTATACAACATAATGCACATGTGGCACATCCTGAAAATGTTATTTTGGGTGCTCTAGTGGACGATGATTTGTCTGTTCAGGGAACTCGCTCTGCAAAAGGTTATTGAAGCTAAGGACATTTATTCATCAGCATCTCATGAAATAATCAGAACTTTTAAGCCTCCCCCAATTAATTTTCAAGCTGACACATACTGGAATTTAATTGATTGGAAATCAACTGATGTTACAGTTCCACCGCAATTTCAGATATCCCGATAAGTATTCTGGAAAAGGCTGTCATTGATGGGAAACTTTTGATTCCAAAGGTAGCTTGTAATACCCAATCAGTGGAACGAACTGTGAAGCTAATAACAGAAAAATGTATGCAAACAACATCATACGAAGAGCGTCATGGTCATGTATTATCAGCCTTAGCATCAAGAAGCAAAATGCCACATTTTGACACAAAAAGAGAATTCATACTATAGAATTACGTTACTAATTGTTTAATACACTTGTATATGCCTCATACACTAGAATTAAAATTTGATTCTTAAGGAATAGCCAAAAGTTACCTAATATGTCCTAAGGCATATGAAACATTTTAATTCACGTGAAATACTTTGGGAGTCAATGTTATTCGATATCACACATATTCTGTATATTTTAAGGGAGATAAAACTGAATGTATTAATAAAAATTCAAAAAAAGTCTAATTTTAGTACTAAATCATAAAGTAATCATATTTTATGGGTCTATACTAATTCACTGATTTATGAATTCGACCGGTTCAAACAAGTCGATTGTGGCAGGGTCAAACATCAATATATCTTGCTCAAATTTTGCAGGAATACTTCTTAGACTAAGCCTCCAAAATCCTGAAGAGAGCTTTTTGATAGCTTGAAAAAAGTGAAATTCAGTCCACCCTAGTGTATAATGGCTAAGTGCCTACTTATATATAGTATGTATATAAATGAACTGTATGTACTCGTATTATTGTATTCTGCTCAGGTTTTAATATTGAATTGATATCTATATTTCTGTCTAATAATGGCTACACAGAATGTGGAATCCAATGAATGTGTTTTCGATCGAATAATTTCAGAAATAGTAACTGTTTTCGCTCTCATCATAGAACAAACTAAAAAGCGAAGAGATCAGCTAATCACTCAACTGAATGAGCTCAGAATTCAGCATCACGAAAAACTGTCACAAATACCTGGACTCAAAGAACTGGAACAGATGCGAACACAAATAATGAAAATTAGTATCAAGGAGAATTCTCTGTTGAAAGTCCAAGAAGCTTCTCTCGCTCCGATTGTAAAGCAGATCAATGATCTGAAAGAGAAGTCAGTTGGTGAACCTCTCCTCAGGTTTGAGTGTCCTCTCACTGAGATGCTGGATAAGATGGAGACACTAGGAGCTATCATGGACGAGCAGGTGAATGTGGATGTGAAACCCTCGAATGAACAGCGAATTGACTACTCCAAAAAGATTCTAGCAAAGAAGACAATCGGGAAAAGAGGAAAAGGAAATGGTGAGTTTCTATATCCTTCAAAGATGCATATAAGTAATAGCGGACAACTCTATGTGATAGATAGAGATAACAGACGTGTTCAAGTGTTCGATGCAGAGAGTGGAAACTTTCTGTTGCAGTTTGGTCGACCACAATTCAGTAATCCTAATGGAGTTACAACCAATAATACGTTCTGTTATGTAACAGATGTAAATGAAAACAAAATATTTCAATTTTCCATTAAAGATTATAGTCTAGCTAGAGAAACCACGGGGAGCTGGTGGTTCTTTTAAGAATCTGAATAATCCAGCTGGTATTGCGATGAGTGAGGAAGATTTAATGTATGTAACTGACTATGGCAACAACAGAGTGTGTGTGTATGATGCTACACTCAACTATGTGGATGAGTTAGGAGTTGGAATGTTACGATATCCACGAGACGTTAAGATCTACTGCAATGAAATATACATACTTGACCAAGGATTCCACTGTCTGCATATATTCACCAAGTTCGGCATTAAACAGTGTTCTATGCTCCATTCAGGAGAATATGAGGCAATTTCTACTGCTAGTTCATTTACTATCGACGCAGATTGGAATATTATTGTATCTGATATTGATTCTCAAGCTTTGAAAATATTCTCCATAAAAGGGAAGTTATTACATAGGATTGATAGAGAAGATTGCTTTGGAGTTGTTCTCTTTAGAGGAAATTTATTCCTCTCTTGCCGTGAACCATCACACTGCATCAAACTATTCTAATTATCTATCTATATCTTATTTACTAGTGAATGCACATTTATGTTATATGTTGTGTGATAGAGAACTGTGAGAAGCGAGTATGTTTTAATTTAAGATTTCTATGATACTGAATATTGTTATCTTGATCAATCTCCCATCGAACTGGATGTGACCTAAATTCTAATTTTTATGGGGAGAAACTAGGATTACCACCCGTGAGCTCCCTTTGGACTGATAATCGGGATTTCCTTCATGTCAATGTGTCTTACGTAACCTGATACAACGGTCATACGAGACTATTGATGAAATATTGTGCGTCAGCACTGATATCGTCAGACCGGTGATTCCACAATGTCTTGAAGGAAATTCCTTCAATTATACAGCTCAATTTATGATTTGATATTTGGTAATTATTAATAAATTGTTTACATACCATTTTACAATACTTCAAATAAAAACAAAAAACGCATGCAAATAATTGGACACTCATTCAGACAATGAAAACAGATCAAATATTTGTGATTCTTGGTATTTTAAGAGACGCCTCCTCAGTGAGGGTATAGACTTGGTGTCAAATTTTCTAGTATAACGCATCCTCAACTTCTCACTCAAAATCATTTTGAAGTACACTACACTAGCTGCGAAGAATTGAGAGAACATGATAAAAATTGCGATACCTAAAAGTACGGTTGTAACGTAAATCTTAATGGTATAGGAGTAGAGCAGTGTCTCTATCTGTCTGTCTGACACGAGAGGGGGCAGATAGTAAGGGGTGCCGTAGAGGTAGTTGAAGAGACAGGGACCATAGAACAGTGCCACTACAATAATGAAGAAATAATTGATTATAAAATTAGCAACAATGAATAAGAACGTCCCTAGACCCATACAGCACATCACCACTGCGAACTGGCGGAAGTTCTTAACAGACTCTTTGACCAAGTAAGGTTTACGCACGCTGAACTCTCTGGTGCGCCACTTCAGCGTCTGATAGAACCTGAGGGAGAATTTGCACCATATAAGGAAGTAGGCCAGCTCTACCAGAGGTTCAACGAGCTTAGCGAATAGAATGAGTTGAGGGAGAGTCCCAGCGATGACGAGAAAAAGGGACAAGATGGATGTGAATGAGAGGAAACGACGAATAAACGTGAACGGGTTCAAGGGAATGGAATGGAATATAATGTGCAGGTAATGCATGAGGCAGGTGATGAATGCTAGAGAGAACAGCAACCCAACCTGTCCCAATGCAGTGAAGAAAGCTTTGAGGGGATTCTCAAGGATTAGGTTCATGTCGAAGAAACGTGCGTGTTTCAACTCTGTGGAGCATTGTGGTAGCATAGGTCTGATCCAGTACAATTGCTCGGAAGGTAATAAGAAGCCTATCAAACATATTTGTATGTAACCACATTCAGTTATGTTGATAAGCAGCAAGAACACGTATTTCACCATGTCACACTTGTACTTCCTCGCAGAATCGGGATTTCCTTCAAGTAAATGTGTCTTACTCAACCTGAAACAAGTCACTATCTTGTTGAGGAAGTACACGGCCCATAGCAAGGACAAAGATACGAACACGATGTCCAATGAAATGCCACCGCATTTTAGAATCTTGTCATAAATAGACGTTGTGTTGTAATTCATATTTAGTCTTTGTTTTAGTCTATATGTGTCACTATTCATCTATTTATACACACATGCTCTCACCAAATGTCTTACACATGAATATCTACAATGCAATAATCGTAATCAAAACGAGTGAAAAAAAACAAAAGGAGAATATTCTAGGTAGATATGAAAGTATCAAGTTATAGTACGATAGTACTTACAGTCTAAATGTCATGAAAAACTACGCACTTGCTGTGTTTTATCAGAACAGGAAAGGGTTTAAAATCATTACTACTAAGATGTAAACAAATGCAAGATGTTATTACTTACAAATATTATTTGAAGTTTTGCTGTGTGAGCTACAATCATCATTATCAAATCAACAGAATATTCTAATATTGAATGATCTAACATTTCATCAGTGAGATCTTGTTAACTAATGAAGAGAATTTGATATTTGCAGCAGCTTTGCTCTACGTATATCAAATCATTATAACCCATTCATTGGTCAAAGGAGGTTTACAAGCTCCGTACACCTTGAAGCACAAAACAAACGTCTAGGAACCCCTAATTGTCATCAGGTGAGATTCTGTAAACATTAATCAAAATATCAAAAATAAACACGAGTAATTAGCAACTTTGCAGTAGTTTACTTTTAACCGCTCTCTTAACAGAAGTAAGCTATCATCAGACAGAATTACTTAGTTCTTGTATTGTTTTGAGTTCGCTTGGCGTACCTTTAAAAACAGGTCGACAACCCTTGGTATAACTAAACTGTAGCCTTACTATAAAAAATCAGCCCTCCGAATAATGATCAGACCAAATAATTTGGTTGAAAAATTAGTCTGTTACAACGAAAGTATTTGGTTTTCAACCAAACAAGCGCGCTTCGCTTACTTGCGCTGCGCGGCTGGCGGACACTTTGTGTCCGCCGGAGGCGCCTGTGGTCACCATTGATTAATTATATGGGAGATAACATCTCTAAATACGTATGTCCTACTATTATAATCGATATCGCATGAAAAATCACCAGATTTGTAATTTTTTAAATTTTGTTGCCTGATGAGTCATCATTTTTGATGATAGTTGCTTCATATGTGTGGTATATTAATATACACATTCTCATAAAATTTTAGCCTTCTATCACCTAAAATGGCTGAGTTATAGTCGCAAAACTGAAATTTCCAATTATAAAAAGGTGACAATGACGTCATAAATCCATGATGTGAAAACATTTTAGTCTGTGCTCAGAACTTAGTGGAGCCATAGCCAAAAGACTCCCGCATGCCAAAAATCAGCTTTCTGCGCCAGGCAGTTTCTCCAATCAATTCATTGAGATATATATTATACAAGCGTGCTTGAATGTGAATGTGAATGTGCTATCTTTCTTGCCTACTGATAGCCGAGTTTTTCTCTGTAATCATGCTAAATATACATACACACATGCTGCATGCATCTCAGTCAGCAACTATCAGTAGGTTTAGCGCCTCACCCAGATTGTGAACCCCTGAGAACATATTAGCATGGATTCGGGGGGGTATATAAATCTATAAACTTTACCAATTTTGGCATTTACGATAGATTGCCGAGCATTTATATGGCTTCACTTGCATAGAAAATGGCTGGGGTACATCCGCGATATCGGGGACACTGTGTCCCCAGTCAGCATTCTATGGTTAAATTGCGTTCTATGCTCCATTCAGGAGAATATGAGGCAATTTCTACTGCTAGTTCATTTACTTTCGACGCTGATCGGAATATTATTATATCTGATATTGATTTTGTCAAACTTTGAAAATATCCTTACTATTCAAACTCGATTAATGTTTGTTTATCCTTACTATTAAAACTCGATGATTGTATATATATATATCTGTAACGAATTGATTGAAGAAACTGCCGGGCGCAGAAGGCTGATTTTTGGCTATGGCTCCAGTAAGTTCTGAGTTCAGAGCAAAATGTCGACTCATCATGGAATTATGACGTCATTGTCACATTTTTAAAAGTTAAGCAACACAGTTATTCGGGCATAACTCAGCCATTATAGGAGATAGAAGGCTGAAATTTTAATAGAATCTGTATACTGACATACCTCACATATGATGCAACTATCATCAAAAAATGATGACTCATCACTTTGTTATGACGTCATCATTACGCATCAAAAATTTTTAAATTCACAAATTTGGTGATTTTTCGAGTGATATCGACTAGCACAGTAGGACAGACATATTTAGAGATGTTATCTCCCTTATAATTAACCAATGTGACTCCAGGCGACCGAAGGGAGCCTCTGGCGGACATAAAGTGTCCGCCAGCCGCGCAGCGCAAGCAAGCGCGAAGCGCGCTTGTATATATATATCCTTACTATTAAAACTCGATTATTGTATATTTATATATATATATATATATATATATATCTGTAACGAATTGATTGAAGAAACTGCCGGGCGCAGAAGGCTGATTTTTGGCATGTGGGAGTCTTTTGGCTATGGCTCCAGTAAGTTCTGAGTTCAGAGCAAAATGCAGACTCATCATGGAATTATGACGTCATTGTCACATTTTTAAAAGTTAAGCAACACAGTTATTCGGGCATAACTCAGCCATTATAGGAGATAGAAGGCTGAAATTTTAATAGAATCTGTATACTAACATACCTCACATATGATGTGACTTTCATCAAAAAATGATGACTCATCACTTTATGACGTCATCATTACGCATCAAAAATTTTAAAATTGACAAATTTGGTGATTTTTCGAGTGAAATCGATTTTAACACTTTAGAGATGTTACTCCCTTATAATTAACCAATGTTACCCCAGGCGACCGAAGGGAGCCTCCGGCGGGCACGAAGTGTCCGCCAGCCGCGCAGCGCAAGCAAGCGAAGCGCGCTTGTATATATATATATATGTAACGAATTGATTGAAGAAACTGCCATGCACAGAAAACTGATTTTTGGCATGTGGGAGTCGGAATTTTTTAGCGAATATACTGATAATATTTCGGGTCTTATCTGAGTAGCAGTCTTAAATCGATCCTTTTTTGCTTTTTATGACTGATAAACTGTCTTACCTTTTGGTTGTGACACGAGGCCTACCCGGAATAGTGAGGTCTCTTACTGTGCAAGTCAGTATATGTTTCCTTAGGATCTCACCTACGCATTTTTGGATACCCCAACCATTTTAATTGCCTCCGTTCAGATATATTATATCAGGTTTGCCAGATTTTCAATGGAAATTCGGGATTTCAAAGGCATTGAAAATTTGATAAATACTGAGAACTTTGAAATAAAGAGTAGAAAAGTGAAATAGGAAAGTTATTTCTAAAATACTATACTGAATGGAATATCTGTATTAGAGTGTTACTTAACAAAAAAACACAAATATGTATACGGTTATGTGGGAGTCTTTTGGCCATGGCTCCACTAAGTTCTGACCTCAGACGAAAATGTCGACTCATCATAGAATCATGACGCCATTAGCACCTTTTTTTATAATTGGAAATTTCAGCTTTTCGACTATAACTCAGTCATTTTAGGAGATAGGAGGCTGAAGTTTTAATAGAATGTGTACATTAACATATCTCACATATGATGCAACTATCATCGAAAAATGATGACATCACTCTGTTATGAAGTCATTGTCAATTTGACAAATTTTGTGATTTTTCGAGTGATATCAATTATATAAGTAAGTCTGTTACAATTGATAGCACTCGAAAAATCACAAACTAATTTGGAGATGTTATCTAGCCTATAATTAATCTATTTGAGCCTAGGCGGACACAGTGTTATTAATAAAATGTCTACATATCATTGTACAATACTTTAATAGAAATAAAAAACACATAAAAATAATTGGACACCCATTTAGACAATGAAAACAGATCAATATTGGTTATTTTTGGTATTTTAAGAGATGCCTCCTCAATGAGGGTATAGACTTGGTGTCAAATTTTCTAGTATAACGCATCCTCAACTTCTCACTCAAAATCATTTTGAAATACACTACACTAGCTGCGAAGAATTGAGAGAACGTGATAAAAATTGCGATACCAATAATTACAGTTGTAACGTAAACCTTAATGGTATAGGAGTAGAGCAGTGTCTCTATATGTCTGTCTGACACGAGAGGGGGCAGATAGTAAGGGGTGCCGTAGAGGTAGTTGAAGAGACAGGGACCATAGAACAGCACCACTGAGATAAGGAAGAGATATTGAATTATAAAATTGACAACAACGAGTAAGAACGTCCCTAGACCCATACAACACATCACCACTGCGAACTGACGGCAGTTCTTAACAGACTCTTTGACCAAGTAAGGTTTACGCATGCTGAACTCTCTGGTGCGCCACTTCAGCGTCTGATAGAACCTGAGGGAGTATTTGCACCATATAAGGAAGTAGGCCAGCTCTACCAGAGGTTCAACGAGCTTAGCGAATAGAATGAGTTGAGGGACTGTCCCAGCGATGACGAGAAAAAGGGACAAGATGGATGTGAATGAGAAGAAATGACGAATAAACGTGAACGGGTTCAAGGGAATGGAATGGAATATAATGTGCAGGTAATGCATGAGGCAGGTGAGGAATGCTAGATTGAACAGCAACCCAACCTGTCCCAATGCAATTAAGAAAGCTTTGAGAGGATTCTCAAGGATAAGGTTAATGTCGAAGAAACGTGCGTGTATCAACTCTGTGGAGCATTGTGGTAGCATAGGTCTGATCCAGTACAATTGCTCGGAAGGTATTAATGAGCCTATCCAATATATTTGTATGTAACCACATTCAGTTATGTTGATAAGCAACAAGAACACGTATTTCACCATGTCACACTTGTACTTCCTCGCAGAATCGGGATTTCCATCAAGTAAATGTGTCTTACGCAACCTGAAACAAGTCACTATCTTGTTGAGGAAATACACGGCCCATAGCAAAGACAAAGATACGAATACGATGTCCACTGGAATGCCAACGTATTTTTGAATCTTGATAAAAATAGATACTGTGTTATAATTCACCATTTTAAGTCTTTGTTTTAGTTTATCTGTGTTCCTATTTATCCATCTTTTATGCACCCATTCTCACCAGCTGTCTTACACATGAATATTAACAATGCAATAATTGTAATCAAAACGAGTGAAAATACAACAAAGCAATATTCTAGATAGATATGAAATAATCAAATTATAGTACGATAATGCTAACATTCGTATGTCATGGATAAGTTATCTATGCAAGTGCTGTGCGTTATCAGAACTAGTGAAACTACTTCGTATATCAAATTAATCATTAGACCCATTCATTGGCATATGTTACCGCCACAGGGAATATTATACGTGTTCTGGACCGCTGCAATACTAGTTTGAATGATAACATCTACTCAAAGTTAGTCCAAACTCACTTCTCTTCGTGATCTATGCGGTTGGAAATTTGCGTCTGCACCTATTCTTTGGGTTCAACTGCCTAAAGAACAATAAAAGCGAACTATTTTTGATAAAAAATATCTAACAGTTTTCACTCCCCCTGACAAAAATCCTAGGTCCGCCTTTCAAAACTAATATATAGTAAACCTCTATAACAGCCACACAAGGAGCTAGTCAAAAATGACCATTGTGTACAGGTGGCCGTTATATAGAGGTTGATTGTAACGATGAGGCAGCTATTAAGTGGCAGTTATGTACAGGTGATCGCTATATAGAGTTGCCGTATATAGCAGTTCCACTGTACTTTTTGTATTTCGATGTATATTCATTTCATCGCATTTAAAAAGACATTACTAACTGATAATTCGAACAACAATTCTAAACAGATAGAATCAAGTTGTTCCGCGTTTGGTTTCTTTCTCAAAATCATCTAAACTCTTATTATCCTCCTCGAATTTCCCAGTACCAGCTACGAACTCCTCATAGGTAGACTTCTCCACGAAGGGCCTAGCTCCCAGGATGTCGACCATATCTTCTCTCTTCAGCACTTCATGTTCCAGCAACCGAAGCGCTATCTTCTCTACCGCATCCTGCTTACCAATCAGCAGATCCAAGGTACGCTTGTAGGCAGTAGCAATCATTTCTCGAGCCTAAATACGGAATATATATATTCAATTTCAACCGTATCAGGATGGAACTAGGCCTGAAACATATGATGCTAACTGCTGAATCCGAACTCTTGTTTATTTGTGTGATATCAAATAATAATGTGAATGTGTTTTGGGAGTGAATCCATACATATCTGACCCTTATATCTGACCCTATGATCACAGGTCAGGGGGGACAGTGGTACTATGAGACCGGAATATCGAGAGTGTACTGTATCTTGTTGTGCTTAAAAAATATATTTTTGCAGAATACGCAATGACAAATATTTCATGAAATCAAGCTAGTTACGAGATAACATCATCACTATTGAGAGACAATGGTTTAAGTTAGAAAGGTAGAACAGTGTGAGATTGAGGAAAGTCCATTGCAAGTATCGTAAAGAGATCATAATCAACCTGCTCATCAATTAGAGTGGCAGTAGCCTCGCTGTAAGGTTTCTCAAACACCATGTCACCTTCTCGTGGCAGCTCGAACGACACCTGTCCCACTTTGTCATTCATGCCATAGCGAACTACCTGTGAGAGAATTGGGATCACATTTCGTTATCTGAATATAGTACGATGTACAAATAAATCTTGAAAAAATTTAGTATGGTTGGAGAGTTAAAGAAATGTAACAAGTGTGAATTTACTACTAAAGTTCAGGCATAGAAAAATAAGATTTCCCTTGGAGGTCTCAAAATAATGTTTTATCAGATAATTGAGAGCTATCATATCGATAGAAAAAATAACGATCAACAGTCAAAATTGAAAGCTATTAATTCGCGATCTAGTCACTTAAAGGAAATCACAATTCTCCTGCTGCGCACGTTTATCGTTGAAATTCTGAAACAACTAAAGTAAGTTATCACTGACAGAGTAAGTCCCTAAAAGTTTTAGTCCAAGTCAAATGTCCAAACCTCTTTTCGTAAGGACTTAGGCTCAAGATCAGACCTTCAAACAGACTCATATTTGAGGTTTACACTCTAAAACATGCAGCTTAATCCCCTTGTATAACTAGCCACCACCAATAGCAGTGTACCGGAGACATTACAATACTCTAACACAGGGATTCTTAAACTAGGGGCCGTAAGGATATTGTAAGGGGGGCGTAATACCGGATGATAATGTGAAAAAACTTGTTGAAAAGAAACAGATACATCCTTCACATTGATAGATTTGTTTGATTTAAATAGATATTCTTAATTATATTAGAAAATAAGTGTGTTCTCCGAGTTTAGTAATCTGAAAAAGTGTAGGTTTAGCCGCGTGATAATTCACAGATTGGCCAAGGGGGGCATGGGGTCAAAAAGTTTAAGAACCCCTGCTCTAACACCTGTTACACTACAACACCTGCTCATAAGCTATCCCTGTGACTTTCTTGAGGTCATCCTGAGCTCCTGTGGTTATCTTCTTAAAGAATATCTGTTCTGAAGCTCGGCCTCCCAGCATCATACACATCCTAAATTAGGTAAGCGGATATCGGAGATTCTAGTGCATATCCTATTATGTAACGAAGTGGCTATTCACACCGATCGGTCGATGTCAATAAAAAACATAATTAATCCATTGACACTGACCGACCATAACGACAAGAACGAGTATTAGTTATTTATATTGACCTCTCACTGGCGGTAATAGCCTCAGATAAGATGTATAGTACATTTTGGTACAAGACAGGTCGGTGTCAATAGCCATCTGAGCTGTGGTTCTTATTGCCATGGACTGATCGAGATCTATAGTCTTACAATTTATAAAGCTTAACGTAAGAAAGTATTTCAACACGTTAGATCCCCAAGGATATGGAACTCATGAATATGCAAATTGCTGCTAAGCTAAGTCATTCAAAAAAGCGAATTTAAATTGTCTGATAGAATCCGAGGGTTCTAAAGAAGCTAGCTCGTAATAAATGGTGAATATATTTAGGCTTTATTAATCTGAAAATTGGTACCTATGAGGTCAAAACCTAACACGTAACGAATGTTCCTAGTAAGACTCTAGATAACGTTCTTCAGGATTTCAAATATTTAGAGAAATATACATAATTCAACATCCCCGCTACCTGTCTAACAGCTGCTCCTTTGTGTATAGGTACTGCTCCTTAGGGAGATACTGAGCATAGCCTAGTCCCTTCCCTCTGGGGATGATGGATACCTTCAAGAGGGGATCAGCGAACTCTAGGAACCATCCAGTAACCGCGTGTCCCGCCTCATGGTACGCTACTATTCTCTTCTCATCTGGTTGCAGCACCTGTGAGTGATCACATAACTCCAGTTGAGAATACTGATACACCAGTCATTCAGTCGTTGTACAGATTCGTTCGTTCGTAACGATTAATATTGAACCAGAGTGCGTACATACGTTGCATACGTCATTGTTATACTAATTAGCTCTACTATGCCATTACTTGTGTGAAGTGATATGAAGACTGACATGACGGTGAATGATCTGTGTATTATGAATGTACTATAGATGTTGACACATTATGATTGTAACAAGCATTGTGAACTGAGACTTTAATCGCTAATTATTACAACCAAATTTAATTAAGTCGAAAATGCTTAAAAATAGACAGGTAGTGTGTCAATAAAATTCTCTCATAATTATTCCTAAACAAGGAAACTACACTACATGTAGTACTTGCATTCAGGGGCGCCGAACTTTTCGAAATCAATGGGCAATTTTGGAGTTCTAGGGGGGGGGGGGGGCCCAGCCCTAAAAATTGTATTTTGTGTATGGGCCATCTTCGAATCTAAGGGGTCTTGAGCCCCCTCAGCCCCCCGGGTTCGGCGCCTATGCTTGTATTGATCCATTTCCAAAAGGAATTCACAACAAACTAGTACGACGTTATTTCAAGGCTAAAATAAATAGACCGCGGGTTCGGAAAAAAACATTTTTGTGGGTCGTTTTGGACTTAACACACATACATCTAGTTTCATACAATGAATTTTCTCAATACGTACAACAATAAATATTGAATCAAACAAGATTTTCACGAAGGAATAGTGGCTACCTGAGACTTCCTCTCCAGCCCTGCTATCACTCTCTCGATTGCTTGCTCGAAATCTGAGTGGTCTACACTCTTCTTGGAATGTCTTGCAGCGATCAGAGCCGACTCGTTACACACATTCGCTATGTCAGCACCTGCACACATGAAAATGAATGAAATATCAGAATCTAATCCACTTGAAAGGTGAAATCCGAATAAGAAAATATACACAAAGAAGAAGTACCTCTAGATTGAGTGAATACCGAAGACTATTTAATCCAATTCTACAAATATGAATTCGCCAGCCGCGCAGCCCAAGCAAGCCAAGTGTGCTTGCATCAAATCAAAGTATTATTTTTAAAATGTCTGAAAATATGTATACACACATATATGCTAAAAACTCATGAGATATTCACACATTATTACTTTCAAATTAGGAATTCCAGATTCTACATAGCGAAAACTCTATTTATTAACCGTTGATATCTGATAAATATTTTAAAACAAAGCTTTGCAGTGAAGGTGTTAAAACATAAAAAGAATTAAAAAGCATCCATCCATAAGGACGTAGGACATCGTGCTGCCATAAGGGTATCTCCCTATGAACAGTACTAAACAAGGATAGTACATAGCGCATGCTTAAAGCACCGAACGACCTGTGAATCCAGGTGTCAGAGCTGCTAGCTTCCGAGAAAGAGCGTTCTTATCGATCTCTGTCTTGATGGGAGAGAGATGCACCTTGAAGATGGAAGCTCTGCCTTTGATGTCGGGAGGAGTGATGCTGATGTGTCTGTCGAACCTTCCAGGACGTAGCAGGGCTGGATCCAGTACGTCCGGCCTGTTCGTACCTTCAGGAAGAATTCTCAATCCTCGATTCCGTATATCCTCGAATGGTAACCGGGGAGGTTAATAAATTTTAACCCTAATTGGACTTGGAATGTTGAAGTGAAAGTGAAAATGAAAGTGGGAATTTTCTATTTATACCTTTGACCCCAAGTCCAAGTAGGGTTAAACCCATTTTCTACCGATTTAAAATAATATTTTGGAAGAGAATTTTCAATGAATATAGCCACCCAAGTGATTAGATGAATAGAAAGGAGTAAAAAATTAAACCATCCAAAAAAATTTTAGCTCCATTTTTTGGGAGTTACTATTCGAGTATAGACGGTATAATATAATGCACTGATTAATTGGAACTTTGTTAAGGCAAAATGTCAAGCGAAACAGCTGTTCAGAGAATCTAATCATTGCTCCGACAAGAGATGTTACCTGCTATAACGACAAGGTTGGTGGTAGGTGTGAACCCGTCCATCTCAACCAGCAGCTGATTGAGTGTGTTCTCTCTCTCATCGTTCCCTCCCATCCCCATCCCTCTCCCCCGGGTCCTACCCACCGCGTCCACTTCGTCAATGAAGATAATGCACGGACAGTTCTTCTTAGCCTAAAATAATGTCTATAGACAGTGTGTAGTGAGAGAATATCAGATTCTAGTAAAGAAACGGACAGGTGCGAATTAGAATAATCAAGTATAAGGTATTGGATATTTCGTTACCTGATTAAACAAGTCCCTGACTCGTGCAGGTCCCACACCCACAAACATCTCCAGGAACTCAGAGCCGGATATGCTGAGGAAGGGAACACTCGCTTCTCCGGCAGTGGCTCGAGCTAGCAGCGTCTTACCAGTTCCTACACACACACACTATGAGTACCTACACACATACACTATGAACAAGGGCTTAGGGAGGGGGGTCAGCTGCCCCCCCTGGTTGGATAAAGTCTGAATATTTATTTAGTAAATTATAAAATAATTGGTGATAGGGGTGTTATCGGAGGTAATTTGTATTCTTGAACCTCAAAATTAGATGAATCTGTCCAAATTGTGGGATAAATTGTTGTTAGATTCCAGGAACAAAGCCCCTCGACCCCACTGGGGGGCTTACAGCACCCCCCAGACCCCCAACTAGTTGATATGCCCTCCCTCTACAAAAATTCCTGGCTATGTCCATGACTATGAGTCTAACAAATAGATGCAGTGGAAATACAATACATAATGTATGTGCTGGCTTTGGAGGAAAACACATCAGATTATCGAGTATAGAAACGTCAGGCTACGTCAGTCATTAGGTCAAATTTAAGATTAATCATATCTAATAGCTCATTACATACCAGGTGGTCCAGATAAAATGGCGCCTTTAGGTATTTTGGCGCCCAATTTCTGGTAGTGTCCTGGGTTTTTCAAGAAGTTGACGAACTCCATAATCTCCATCTTCGCTTCCTCACAGCCAGCGACGTCTTTGAATTTCGTTTTTATGTTCGTCTCTTTATTGATCATTTTAGCTTTCGAAGCGGCTCCGAAAATTCCGCTGCCTCCACCACCCCCACGGCCCAGCATTCTAAGAGAAGTGAATCCTGTCATTGCGTAGAATTGGGAATAGAGAGTGGCACAGGTTTCAGTTTAACAGCGAAATATTCCACTGATAAGTTCCTTCAGGACAATTCGTGAGGAGCGTATATCATTATTAGGTTCTTAGCAATTTACATTTATCCAATACAAATAAACAGGCAGCGCTTGCCATTCGCGAAAAACATTTTGTGACACGTTTCTCGTTCAAGTAGTCACAAAATGTTTTTCGCGAATAGTAGAAAACCCCCGCGAACGACGAGGGATTCCTGTATTTTAAATCAAAATACCGCACATACGTACTTAATATTAGCTGGCCCTCGAATTAAATATTAATTTCCATCAGGTGGTAAATTGGACTAAAAATTAACAATCCCCAGCTACTATCCGGGGATACACAGGAAGTTAGTCATTATCGGTTTGAAATTGGAAGTTACCGAGTAGCTAGGTAGTAGGTGACTCCGCACAAGATGAGAGTTGGGAGGTACTTGGATCCTTCGTAGATCCAATCCGTCTTGTGCTTATACACGACTGGGATGAACTCGCTAGGATTCATTCCTAACTCCGTCTGAGCTATCTGCATATTCCTCTCAAAGATCTCCACACTCCCGATGGAGAACTTGCCGAGAGGGGGCGGGGAGGTCATTTGGCCAGCTGTTGTCTACGAAATAGGCATTGGTCTTTATTCTGCCAACATTATAATTGAAATGTTTCGTGGAATATTTACCTTTGGGTAGATGAAAACTTGATTTTTATTGATAACTTCTATCTTACCAACGGAATCGGTGCTAAGGTATTTCATTCTGAACTCCTGCCAGTCTACTTCGGGCACCTGGTAGAAGTACTGGTAGAGTGCGTACACGCCGATGATGAAGAGGGAGCTGTATATAGACGTGGTCCATGCCTCTCTGTTAGCTACAGATATGGTCATTGGAATGTAAAGGCAGAGTTCTGACTTTCCCATTGTTTATCATATCCTGTGCTTTTGGCTAATTTTTGCCGAATTCTTGTGCTTAATGCCTACTCAATGGAACTTTGGAACGAAGTATCGCTCCTATCCCCAACCGTCGGATAGACGTTGATAACGATTGGAGTAACTCGAAAGATTATTATCAGATAAGATCATAGCAAAACTTTGCAGTGCATAACAACTGAACTGTATGAACTAATTAGCGGAATTATTACGCAATTCAAATATTAGCATTGCATAGAGGTGGAAACGTAAACCCAAATGAAGAAATGAAATGGTGATACGAGCAAGGTTGGTTGTGAAAGAGAACATTTCACTCACGTTTGTTATCTTTTCCTCCTGTACTGCCCCCTCCACTACCTCTGCCAAATTTTCCTAGAAAAATATTATATAGTACACCACTAATAGCAGTGATATTATAATACAATAATCTTCTTTCTTGACTTCACAATTCCATCATTCTAGACCAGAGTTGCACGCGGGCTACCTGTGGGCTGCGGGCCGACTTTTCTTATCGGCCCGCGGGCCGAAAATAATAGTTTGCGGGCTCCGCGGGCCGGAAATCATGGCAGGACTCCCCGCGATGGCAACCGAGACGATGTTTTTAACTATCACGAGGTACCAATTAAGGAATACTTACGTAAATTGAACTTTGTTAGTTTCCACTTATTTGTGTTTGCAGAAACTAACTCCCATAAAAGGATTCCCTAAGTGTCTCTCTATAGTTAGTAACTAACAAAAGTGGGCCAAAAATATTTATGCGGGCCGAATAATTTAGTGCGGGCCGCGGTTACAAATTTCGGCCCGCGTGCAACTCTATTCTAGACATTCTACGTAAGTACAACAATACTTCGTATTCAGATTGGAAACAATAAACTCGACTCTGCGTACCTTGAAAAAAGTTTCTGATCTGATTCGGAACACTCCTGAACACTGCTTGTAAGTGAAGTCTGTTTATTTTATTATTTTGAATTAGTCTGGAGTGTCTGGAGACGAGGATAGAGTAGAGGTGTGATCTGGAAGTCCGAGGAGTTAGAACAGGAAATCGAAGTGACTTCATTGTAAGTGAGAGAGAAGCCATATAAGTACAGCAATATTATTAATTATATATACCTATAATAAACTAATAAATGATCACAATATATTATCATACAAAATATGTATGTATCATTAAAAGAAGTTATAGATATGAGACATTTCACTTCAAAATGTGTCGTATTTTGAGCGACACCAGGTGGTACAAGCGGCTCGAAGTGGCGAAATATTGGCATTGTAATTCTAAAAATCGAAATTAATGTTTAGAACCCCTTTAGGGATCTAAAAATGATTAAAAAGGACTTTTGGCAAATCTTTGATAAAAAACAAAATGCCCATAGAAAGACCAACCTTAAAGTACGTATATAGATGTTGTTCTTTAATGGGAATCTAAGTAAAAATATTGATCGGCTTCTTGGCCCAGACTTTTTTAATGAGCTAATTTTCATGAGTGTCCCGTTTTTACTTGAAATTTCCCCATTATGTCCCGCTTTTTTTGATTCTGTGTATAATACTTTTCTATTGCGTCCCGCCATGTCCCGCGAAATTCAACGCTGCGTCCCGCTTTTATCGTGGCTCAAGTTGGTATGTATGTATGACACACACACCAGTGGCGTAGCCAGACGTTGATCTCAACCTGGGCACTCAAATATTTCAGCGGGGCCGCTAAGCAGAAATACTGAAGCGGTGGGGTCCTACTGTGGCCTCAGCTTCGCTAACCGGGGCCTGGCCCCGGCTGCTCCCCCCCCTGGCTATGCCACTGACACACATACATACATTACGTACGTAATATAAGAGGCTATTCACACACATCTGTAACATTTCGAAAATAAACCATATGATCTAACCTGTTAATTTGTTAGCGTGATGGGAATGTTTTAAAAGATCATTAATACAGTCAGGGTCGCTTATTATGAACCGCCAGGAAACCAAAAATATTGTTCACAATAGAAAGACTTCATATTAAGCGAACTTGGCTTGATACTCATCCTATGTAAGCGATAAAATTGGGACCAGAAGGTTAGTTCATAATAAACGAATGTTCATATTAAGCGGGTTCATAATAAGCGACCCTGACTCTAACATTACAAAGAAGAGATACCTTCACAGATTGTCTGATCAGGAATTCGGGGCGAGCATAAGATACCACCACATTAACTATTACTAATACTAAACTATAGAATTGTATTGTATTAGTTCATTTGATTTATTGACTATTCAAATTGAGTAGAACATTTCTAGCCTGAAATAAATGGCCACGGTTCCCAGTCTCATCACGGCCTGTAGACTCTATCGAAACAAATATCAATTGTTTTTTCGATAAAGTGATTGCTCGTGTCAATGAGAGGAGACTGACACTCCTCGCTGAGTTAGAGACGAGGTAACTTGAGAGAGGTAACTTGAAAGAAAATATACTCCGCGAAACTCAAGAATCCATACTCACAGAACTTGAAGATAAACTGAGGGAGGTGCGGCTACCTCCGTCAGAGATCCAGTTGGTGTTCAGGGGCGACTCGGAACAGCTGGAAGAGCTGATTTCAGATTCGGGCGAAGTCTTTGAGTGGGAAATACCAGCAATCCCAAACTACCAACAGTTGAGAGCTTCGATATCCGTGGGAAAGGGAGGATTAGGAGATGGAGGGATTTCGAAACCGCATGCAGTCGCTGTTGACCAGAAATGTGGACAGGGGCGCCGAACTTTTCGAAATCTAAGGATAATTTCGGGGTTCCAGGGGGGGCTCGACCGTAAATTTTGTATTGCGGCTATGGGCCATCTTCGAATCCAGGGGGGCTCGGGTTCGGCGCCTATGAAAGTGGAAACATTTACATATCAGAGAGCTCTTCCCGTGAAACAAAGTGTGCTAGAATATCCATCTTCTCCAAGTCAGGAGATTTCCTGAGCAGTTTCGGACACGAACACATGAAGTCTCCGAGAATTACGTGTATGTGACAGATCTCGCGAAATGTAAACTGTTCCAATTCAAGCAAGAAATGGACATCCATCTAATCGCTATCGCAGGAGAGAAAGGCTCGGGTAATTCAATGTTTAGTTTCTCAACACAAACATGCGTAGCTCCGAGTGGAGTTATCTACGTGGCTGACTGGATGAACGATTGGATACAAATCCTGGACAGTGTCCTTCATTTCTACGCACAATATCTCACCAGTCTACCACAAGACGGCAAGATAACACCAGAAGTTCACCCTGCTTTCACGTTTTCTCTGACCTAGGAGACAAAATACGTTCCATGGTAACTTGTGGTGATGGAATGCAGACTGTAAACCCACTTTACTTCTGTCTAGATGCTAATAAGAATAGTATAGTCAGTGACGTAGGTGCTCACTGTGTTAAGGTGTTTTCTCCTGAAGGAGCACTCCTCCATACGATAGGAGAACATGGAGACGGGAGAGGGATGCTGGAATCTCCTCAGGGTATAGCTCTGACGAAGGATCTCAAATTGGTGGTCGTGTCCCGAAATGTAAATTATGGACTACGATTGTTTTCTAATTAACGTAAAAACGCTCTTACTATTTTGTATAAATCAAATAATAAACCCCCTCCCCCCCCCCCCATGTGCACTCTCAATCCCTCAAATTATTTGTTGTTTAATTTGAATATATTTGTATACTTCAACTTCAACGTACATATATATCATTATGATTCTTCAGTATTATCGATATACACGTATACGAGGATGAGTTATTAAATTGCCAATAGACTGATTAAGATAAATGTAATCAGTTAAAATCATGAGACTTGGCCTGAAACCTTTGGATTTTGCAAAATATTCAGGGTAATTGAGAAATTTCTGGATTGCTCGCAATGGCCATAAATATTTTTTTCAATTTTCTCTTTTAGATTTGTAAGTATTTTAGCGATTAATACAGTACCAGTGGTAAGACAAAATAATTCAAGTGATAATAACGGCATTGATCAGCATAAAACAAGAAAAGAAAATATATTTCAATCCTTAGCATAGCAGTAGCCCATCTCTCTCAATCCTCTCATGATGACGTGACACTTCACCTTCACACTTCCCTGAGAGCGAACCCGCGTAACTTCACGACCAGACCCTTGAGCGATAAAACCAGGTGTCACAAATTCCGCGCGTCTCCCAAGCAGCCTCCCTAACATTTCCTGGAAGAGAGTACAACTCTTCGGCACCACCACTGGGATCGGAAACGAGTGGTCTCCAGGTTGGCAGGGGAGGTGGACGGCTCCGTAGCCTCTAGCCACGTCGCGCCCTAGCATGTCAGCCCCGTACACGCTCACGACGATCTGTGGCCAGCCGAATGGGGTGGTACTCGAGTAGGTCAGCTCTAGCGGGAAATTCCAGACCACCAGCTGCGTACCGAGACTTGGGTCTGGCTGTCCTTTGGTACTGACCTGAGTTATGCCTTCGGACAGGCCGGACAACAGGGTCCAGTCCTGCCCATGCGCGAAGGAATACTTGCAGTAGAGGTAGTCGAACTCGGAGAAGTCTCCTGACTCCAGTTCTCCTGAAAGGGTGTAGAGAAATGCAGAGGTGTTAGAAGCTAGAGCATCAGCCATTGCTGAAGTAAGAAAGTTTATGCATTGCTGGAATTAATCTTGTTTTGTCTTCCCAGAATTGAGATTTGGATGGAGAGTTGATACAAATTTATTTTTAACAAAGAAATGATAACTCAAAGAACGACTAATACGAGGTATTTCTAAAGTTATTTCATTTATTTCTGTATTGTACTAATATTCTAACAATGTTCTTATAATATATCGAATAATAATCCAACAATATAATACAGTACACCCTCGCTAATCCGAACAGCTCTGTACCAATGAACCAAAAAAACGTTCGAATTAGTGAATTAGTTCCGATTAGTGAAATAACACTAATTCAATGGGGGATTCAAAGCATAGAGGCGAATAAGATTATATTTTGACTGTTCGGATTGTAGGAATGAAGTGTTCGGATTAGCGAGGGTGTACTGTAATGAATTTACACAACTATAGGATCCAGATCAAGGGAGTCGCGAGACGCTCTTTTAAGCGTATGTCTTTAAGCCCGAAAGTGTTTAGGAACGTGAAAATTTAGAATATTACCCAATTTGCCCTACGTATATGGGTTTAAGACTAGGAGCTTATCTCCGTGGAGGGATGTATAATACCTTGGTCCGGATCCTAGAAACCCTTATCAGTCGTAACAGATGGTATAATTCTTTTTTCCAGAGGGCAAGCAATTTCCCCTTTACCTTCTTCCTTTTCAATTCCTGGATCCACCATGGTACCGCTTAGTTTAGAAAATTGGGCTGAGCACTCTACGTAGAGTCAAGGTTGTGATACTGCTGTTCTAAATAAAATGTGGTGATTGTGAATTATTCAGTGGATTGGGGACTATTAGGAGGGCGATTTACAACCAATTTTAATCTGTTCCTCAACTTAATATCAGAACAGATACCAAAAATGAAAATTGTTCGATTTTTTCTAATTCAAAACAACGAAATCTCTAACGTATCACATGCTCTTAACGCTATAACTATACTAAGGTTTAGAGAATCTAATTTCTGAAAATCTCATTTTTGTAATTCATAACTAAAATGTTTGTTCCATTATATTAAGTCGAATAAAAGGAAAATATGAGAATAACGAGGTACCTACTATAATGCACTCAAAACACTAATTTCCAAGCATGTTTGCTATCAAAATGATACAAAACTAAGAAATGAAATCCAAAATTGAGGAAGAAAAACGTGTAAAATTGATGGATTGACCAGATGCTATACAAAAAGGTGTGAACCCCATCAAACAGCAGAGTTGCTAATTGTTGTATAATAGAAATAATATAAAAGAATACTTTTGAGACAAAAGAACTTCGTCATTTGAATTTTGGAAGAAGAATTCAATGACTTATGGCTTTCAAAGCATAATTTTGGATGTTGAGGGATGAATTCTTGCTATTAAATGCAGAGAAAGCATGGCTGGAGTTAATAGCCATTGGTAATCTGTATTTCCAAATTTACACTAATCGTGATTCTGAATCCGATTCAAATAATGAAACTGCTCTGATTCCTGATAATAAGTTATAGAATCCTCCACTTTGAACTGATTTTACAAGCTGGAGAATTGTGTAGAAACCTCAATTATATGAAGCTTTATCCAATTTGGTGTCAACTGAGAATTCGTTAGATTGAATGCAATATTTAGAAATTAGATTAATTTAATTATGTCATTCATTTAAATGAAAGAACCTTAGCTAGCACCTTAAGTCACACATTCTAACTTCAGCAGCGATGAACGCCAGACGCAATGGAGAAGTATTATACTACATGAAATCAAAAAAATCGATTATGCGGAAATTTCACTCGTGAAAATTAGCTCAATAGAAGAGTGAAAATAACGGGACTTGCAGCCAAATACGGGACGGTTGGCATATATGTTAAACTGAAAGGCTCAAGCGAGTATAACACAGACTGAAGATGGTACATTCTCTACACCAAAATACTGAGTATCATGCTATCTTGTTCAAATATCTGAATTCTCACAGTGTTAACATTATCGTTGATTTAAATTAATTTCTTCAAATATCTAATGATGGAATTTTCGAACATTCGTCTCTAAGAAAGAATATAAAAATTTATATTTTAATTATAATATTATTAATTCAATTTATCTGTATTGATGTTTACCTGCTCAAAAGTTAGGTTTTCTAATCCGAATAAAAACCTCACGAAAACGATAGCATTACGAGTTCAGTTGCAAAGTACTAAAACGCATGCCCTATCAAATTATCTTAAAACAGGGAAATTTAAATTCAGACATAAATAAAAGGAGTGGGTATAGAGTATATCGAGAAAGCCAATTTGCGTATACTACAAGTTCTGGTTGATCTAAAGTTGTTATCACGAGGCCCCGTTATCACACTGTAAACCTACATGATACTCTTATAGTAATAACTTAATGGTGATATAGTAGTACAATTGCCATTAACACTAAACACATTAAAACCAAAATGTGCGGTATCAATTCTTGCAAACTGGAATTACAGTACAGGAGCACAGCGATATGAACTCCAGGCCTGGAAACACTAGATCACAGCTTGTACGTTATCTACTGTAGAGGTGAGACGATACGGGTTTCTATTGAACTTAAAAAGCCGTCCTAATCCATCGTTGGCAAATATCTACTAAAAGCATCTGCAGAGTGTAATTCGCTGCATATGGAACTTCCAGATATAACAGAGGTTAAATTTCTAGCGTAGACGTAGGTAGAAAACACGCTTTCTCCAGGTGGAACTCTCCCATCGTTAGCCATGGAAAACTAATCACCAATTCCTCTAATTAAAATGTGCAAGTCCTAATTTGGCTTCTGCCCTTGTTTGTGATTTTCCAACAGTTTATAGCTATAAAGAATGCGTAAATTTGTTAAATTACTTAGATTCATTGTTTGGTTTTCTATTACATTAATTGATTGGAATTCTTAGCAGAACTCTGATGTCATGAGACATAGGACAGTGTGTCCAGCAGGATGGTTAGGGGTTAAAGTGCAAAGATTCCATTCTAGCCTTCAGTTGTTTTCATTGTTTAAGAAAAAAAGATATTTTGAGTTTCACATTTCTGACAATCAATCCCTGTCGATGCAAACAAGTCTAAATTAACCATTAATGCATTTATGGATGGAAGCGATGTACGCAATTGTATGGCTTATATCCCAACGCACAAATAGCAAATCCCTGTGGAACTATTTAGAAATCTTACCCTAGCATTACAATGCTTCTTATTATCTAAAATGTAGCTGCACTGACAGCTGCGAATGCTCTATGTTTGCTGGAAGTGTTTACAGTCTTCCTGCAACATAAATAGCCCGTAGCTCCGAATAAAGTAGAGAACATTTTTAAAGTTGTACTAGTGATAACATGTCGAATAAGTCACAATCACTGATGGATGAGGGAGAAGGTAAGTGATGTGTTCATTACGTTTGAGTAGTACGATTGCATTCTCTATAAATTCGAGAAAGAGATTGGGAATTTAACTAATTCACGATGGAGAGAAATTCTTCCAGGGCAGGTCGGTGTTTAATTAGTTTAATATAAATGATTTTATATCAATGAAGACAAAAAAGATTTTGCATACATGAATTTTAAAAATTGTGATTAACTACCAGACATCATTGTTGTGTATGTAAAAAAATATAAAATTCATATGCAACTAATACTATGCATTTTACATTTTATTGTTATCTATCAATGAAATCTTAAAATTAAATACTCCAATTTAAGATTAGTAATATTTGAGTCATTTACGTATAAATTCCTATTTTGAATAAATTAAAAGTTCATTGTATTCAATGGAGCAACTCAAATCAAAATTCTGTTATTAAACACACATAATTTGATCTGGAGAAATACGAGCTAAAAGTTGACTTCTATTAACTGTAAAAATTTAGTGAATGTCCACTGTACCCTATGTGGGTATTTTATTTGCTAATATAATTACTCTTCCCTCTTTCTCTAGATTCCTCCAGACTTAATGACGGTTTCATGTCACAGTTCATTCCATTCTTCAGTCACTACGACGGGAGCTTGAACCATAGACTGTACGTATGGGCAGGATCGTTCTTTCTCGACATCGCATTACTAATCCTAGTCTACATCCTATCGATGAGGCTCAAAACCTTCATTAATCTTCCAAACAAACACAAAGTGTTCTGGTGCTTAACAGGAGTTCGTGCGATATTCGGTATCCATTCAGTTATATTTTGTGCACTCACGATGCTGAAGGATTTAGAATTATTACAAAATGTCGTACACGGTCGGACCTTGTCTAGCGACTTCTTCATGGCTAGAATAGTTGGGTTCTTTATATTTGAATGTTCATTTCTATTTCTCTCAGACATCGTGTTCAAAACGTTTAACAAGGGACTAGCAATCCACCATACTCTTAGCTTGATAGGCTACATAATGGGATCCTACTTGGGTCAAGGCCATTTCTTCGGAATTCTCGGTATCATAATGGAGATGTCTACTCCCGCTACTTCAGTATGCTGGATGATGATACAAGCTAAGTTATCCAAGCATTTGTACTGGAAAATAAACCAGCACTTCTTGATATTTCTTTTCAACTCAAGACAGAGTTTAGGTTTCTACGGAATGTATCAAATATTCTCAAATTGGGATTTCATGCAAGAAAATATGAACACCTGGTTCCAATACATCGTCATTGCAAACTGTAGCGTTGTAACACTATTTCTAAATCCGTATTGGACATACAAAAAGACTATCCAACTTGCTAACGGAGAGGATTGGAATTTCTCCCCAAGAGCTAAACCCAAGGCGAGTGCTTTCCCTATCATTTCTGCAAAGGAAGCAATGAAAGAAGAAACCAATATCGAAACAGAAAATCTCAAAAACATGGCAAAGCAAGAAAATGGATGCAAAGTAAAAAAGGTTTCCAATGGAGTTCACAAGAATGGAAAAACTAAACTAAACGGGATTAAAAATGGTTCATTCGAGCATAACAAAAAGATTAACTGAGTTATTCCGCATGAAACACAGAAATGCATTTAAATTCCTTCCTAATTAATTGTTATACTAATATTAATTAAATTTTGTTTGTTGTTGAGTTTTAACTTGAGTGAGTGTTTGAATAAATTAAGGAAAGGTTGTCCCAAAAGTCCTCGACCGAATTATTATAAAACTAGTATACACATTACAATCAAATAAATTCTTGGTCAAAACATTCAATATATTCCCCCTTCACCTTTCTGCAGCGTTCCCATCTTTCCGGCAGCTTACCTATACCCGTGGCATAGAAATCGGGAGGGGTCCCTTTTACCCACTGATTTATCTCACGCTCCATGTCCTTAAATGCAGTAAATCTCTTCCCACGAAGCGGTCTCTTCATCTCCCCAAACAGCCAGTAGTCGCTCGGGGCTAGGTCTGGACTATAGGGTGGATGGGGAACACATTCAAACCCCAAGCGATGAATGGCCTCCTTCGTTTGCTTGCTGACATGGGGTCTCGCATCATCACGTTGGAGTAACACTCCACGGCTAAGTTTCCCACGTCTCTTTCTCTTGATTGCCTCTCAAATCTTTCTTTTTCCTGGATATAATAATCACTGTTTATAGTGGTCTTCTCAGAGAGCCAGTCAATGGAAAATAACCCCTGCATATCCCAGAATACTGTAGCCATCCGCTTACCGGCGGACGGCGCACTCTTCGGTTTGATAGGGACTGGCTCATGCTTCCGTTTCCACTGACTTTGAAATTTAGTCTCCGGTTCGTAATAATGAAACCATGTTTCATCCCCTGTCACAATGCGGTCGAGGAAGTTTTTCTCACCCCTCCAGGCTGCAAGGAGTTCGCGACTAGATTTCACCCTTTCTCGTTTGTTTTCTTCAGATAGGAGTTTTAGCACCCATCGCGCAACAACTCGACTCATCTCCAAATCTTCTCGAATAATTCTATGAATCGTTGTTTTTGGAATGCCTACCCTCTCTTCTAACTCCCTGATAGTAACACGCCTGTCTTCATCCATTATCCTCTCAATTAGTTCGACGTTATCTTTGAGCATGGAGCTTTTCGGACGTCCTGTGCGGACAAAGTCCTCGAAGGTATCCCACCCATCCTCAAACCTTTCAACCCATCTGTATACAGTGCTTCTGCTAGGGCACTCATCCCCATACACGATCTGCATCTCTTCTAGGATCTCTCTGCGCGGAATATCCGCGTTTTAATAAAAATCAAATGTTACTGCGCATACTTTCTCTAGAATGTTCCATTAGAGAGAATGTTCCATTAGAGAGAATGTTCCATTAGAGAGAATGTTCCATTAGAGAATGTTCCTAGAATGTTCCATTAGAGGTGCGTAATTGAATAAGCTTCAAATTAATATACTACTACAGGGTGTTTCAGCGATTGTATCACGAAAAGAATTTGAAATTACTAAGTAAATATTTTACTAATCATCTTCCCCTTTTACGATGTTGTTTAGCACCTTCTGACATTTGTGTGACGGTTCTCAACCTTGGGTACGCTGAGCCCACTGTACTCTAGTCGAGAGTAATTCTGTACTTCTAACTCGAGACCTGTCAAAAGTCAACCGTGATGGTGACAGTACGTATTCGTTAGTAAATTATGTAAAGTTGCTAATTGCCAGTATATATTTTGCGCGAATGTATGAATATATAAATAAAAGCTGCGGTGAATACTACTTATTAGCTTCATCAGACTATAGAATACTAGGGTTTCAATTTGAAACTTGATAAAGTCATTGATAAAGTTCTGGTCTAGAATGAGTCAACATTTCCCTCGTATCGCTGCTGATGTTTCCAAGTACGTATCTCTACGAACAAGGATTCTCGGCGCTATTATATATTAAAAACAGATATCGTGCTCGTTTTTCCGCGTAGAGCCTGACCTCCGTAGCTTTATCTAAAACCGAACCACGAATTGATGAACTTGTGCAAACAATGCAGGCCCAGCCATCTCATTGAACTTTCTGTCTTCATTTTAATTTTACTACGGTAAATACTAAATTTTGTAGTGTTCATCATACTACAAATTTGATCATAGTACATATAATAATTTAGCGGAATCTCACTAGATTTAAATCGAGGGTACCTAGACTTTTTCCTTTACCTCATGGCCATGGGTACACAGCTCGTAAGAGGTTGAGACCCCTGCACTAGAGCATGGCAGAATGCACTAATACAAACTACCGTATTGCTTCGAATAAGCGCCCGGGAGCTTATTTATTTCGTGCACCCTTTAGACCCGGCGCTTATTCAAGCCCGGCGCTCTTTTTTTTTGTTTACTACATTGACTGGCACTTTTATTTTTGCCACAACTGAGAATGTTAGTTCTATTAAAAAAGGATAATGTAATGTTTCAAAAAGCGCTTGTATCTATGCCACTACTGAGGATACTAGTTTGATATGATGTTCAGATAACTAAAATGCCCCGGCGTCCGACGCTTATTCGAGCCCCGGTGCTTATTCAATCCCCGGCGCTTATTTATTTCGTTCACCCTTTAGACCCGGCGCTTTTTCAGGGAAATACGGTATGTATGGTAGAATGAACTAATACAAACTATACTCTCAAGTTAGCAATGCTGACACAGATCGAGATCAAAAGACTTGGTGAGATTTTACGCGATCAATCAGTGCCGCTGAAAGCACGCAACCGAGCAATATTCAGTTTGAGAAGTTCAGCTGGTACTGACATGAACTTAGCAGGAATTAAGGAGATATACTCAGCACTCAAGGATGAGTCCGCACTGTTGAAACACGAGTGCGCATACTGCATGGGACAGATGGGATCTAGCGAAGCGATTCCTCTCTTAGTAGAAGTATTACATGACACAGAGCAAGAAGTGATTGTGAGACATGAAGCTGGGGAAGCGTTAGGTTAGAAAGATGGAGTAAATCGGAATTTTATTAATTAATTAATAATTATCCCAATAATCTACATGTATTTCAGATTGCCAGTGAAATTGAGGCTACATCTTTTACTTTATAGGTGCAATCGGAGATCCAGTAGCGATACAAGATTTATCTAAGTACACAGAAGACCCATGTAAACCTCTTTCTGAAACATGCACCATAGCGATAGAGAGAATAAACTTTTATCAAAAAATAACGAGAGAAAATATACAATTCAAGGATGCCAATCCCTACTTCTCAGTTGATCCAGCACCTCCATGTAGCGAAGGGGATTGTGAGAAGTGGAGAAATGCGCTGGTAGATGCATCAACACCGCTTTTCTACAGATACAGGTGTTTATTTTCTCTCAGAAATGCAGGCACAGATGAGAGTGTACTAGCTGTATGCGAGGGATTCAAGAATGAGAGCATCCTGTTTAGACATGAGGTTAGTACACATCTTGTATATAAAACTCCATTTTTTTACCTTTTTGTTTGTGCAAGTTGAAGATACTAGTAACAAATTGTGCTGATCAATGAAATTCTATTATTTTATAATGCAAATACATTGGGACCAATATTACACATTATTGTATAATAATTATATAATAATTATACAATAATTATATAATAATTATATAATAATTATATAATAATTATACAATAATTATATCTTATATATTAAAACTCTAGGATTTTTTTTTTTTTTGTTTGTTTGTCCGAATTGATTGAAGAACTGGCAAGTCGTAGAGATACGAAAATTGGCATGTAGGTGTCAAATGATGAAGCTAGGATTAAGTTCGAAGATCTAAGCGAAATGTTCACACCTCGCCGAGATAGGTGACAAAATGTGCTGACCAATCAAATTCGATTATTTTATAATGCAAATACATTGGAATAAAATAGTATTGACTTATGCATACAATCAAAAGAACTATTTTTGATTGAAATTCATTGGTTTATGTGAACCAATCAATTATCAGCCATTTATAATGCCATTCACACGATTCTATTTCATATAAATGATTGAATACTGCTATTTTGAGTCGATTATTTGATTGTTAACAGCAATTAAAACGTGTTATATGCTACGATCAATCAATTCGATCATATAATAACTTTTAACGATATGGACTGGAATTGATTATTTTAGTATAATAATATTTAGCAATGTGAACTTTGTGTATTCAAATTGAGCTTACATTCAGATTAGTTGACTTAATACGAAGTAAATTATATTTATCACGAAACAATTTCTGCTACAGTTCTGATTTCATCAATGTAACCGTAGACAAATGACAATTCAGCGTACTCAGTATAAAACAAGAAAGCGACGTATTGTTTCTCTAATATCCCCAAGCGCCCACTGGGTATATCTGCAGACACGCAGTGTCTGCAAGCCGCGCAGCGCAAGCAAGCGAAGCGCGCTTGTAATAATTATATAATAATTATATAATAATTATACAATAATTATATAATAATTATATAATAATTATATAATAATTATATAATTATTATACAATAATTATATAATAATTATATAATAATTATATAATAATTATACAATAATTATATACAGTAGAACTCGGTTATTACGTACCCCTCTGGGAAGCGGAAAAAGTACGTATTATCCGTAAGTACTACTAACCGAGTTGATATTACATAGGAATCTATCTAATAAATGAATTTTCGTTCAGAGAAATGAGTACGTACTAAGCCGAAGTACGTTGTATCCCGAGTACGTGCTAACCGAGTTCTACTGTAATAATTATATAATAATTATATACGTAATAATTATATAATAATTATATAATAATTATACAATAATTATGGAATACGGACAGTTCGTTACACGGACACTTCGTTACAGGACACTTCGTTACAGGACACTTCGTTACATGGACAGTTCGTTACATGGACCCTTCGTTACAGAACAAGTCATTAAGTTTGTTGAATTCAATAGTTAAATATAGTTAAATATTATATTATTACGTATATATAATTATGGTTATACGTAGAATGAAATAAGATGTTTTAATTGAAAAACTTGTGAACTGAAAGTATAGTTATAGTTATATGTATGCTAAGATAATCTTATATTTGCTGACAGTAGGACTACGTCGATCCCATGCTAAATCGATGAGCGATTCCCTTTAGAAATTCTAATGAGGATCTATGGAAATAGCTAAGAATTAAAGTCTTCAAAGCGTCTTCATTATCCCCATTCTTTGTCCGTTTGGTAGGCTTGTCTCCACTTAAAAACTTGCCTTGCCTCAACTAAACCCTGTTCACGTTGAAGTGCAACAAGGAATTTCCAAATATTTGGATGATGGCAGCCTATTGTGACATTGTAAGAGAATGCCACGCTTCAATCGCATTAGTAGCACGAGGAATACCTTGAAGAACTTCGTGATGATGGTTCTGTCCATGTAACGAACTGTCCATGTAACGAAGTGTCCTGTAACGAAGTGTCCGTGTAACGAAGTGTCCAGTAACGAACTGTCCGTAACGAACTGTCCGTATCCCAATAATTATATAATAATTATATAATAATTATACAATAATTATATAATAATTAAATAATAATTATACAATAATTATATAATAATCACCTCTGCAAAAAAATGGAAAACAAATTTTCACACCTTTTCTATGCAATACTATGTACGGCTTCACTCTCACAATAGAAATCATTATAAGACACTATTGTAGGCTGTAGTTATAATTAATACTTCAAAGCAAAAAGTTCAAAGCATCCATTTTATACAAACAAGCGCGCTTCGCTTGCTTGCGCTGCGCGGCTGGCGGACACTTCGTGTCCGCGGGAGGCTCCCTTCGGTCGCCTGGAGGTAACATTGGTTAATTATAAGGGAGATATCATCTCTAAATATGTCAATCTTAGTTTTAAAATCGATTTCACTCGAAAATTCACAAATTTGTCAATTTTAAAAATTTTTGATGCGTAATGATGACGTCAAAACAAAGTGATGAGTCATCATTTTTTTATAATAGTTGCATCATATGAGACGTGTTAGTGTACAGATTCTATTAAAATTTCAGCCTTCTATCTCATATAATGCCTGAGTTATACCCGAATAACTGTGTTGCTTAACTTTTAAAAATGTGACAATGACGTCATAATTCCATGATGAGTCGACATTTTGTTCTGAGCTCAGAACTTACTGGAGCCATAGCAAAAATGGCAGTTTCTTCAATCAATTCGTTACATAATATATATATATATATATATATATACATACACAATAATCGAGTTTTAATAGTAAGGATTAATATTGACATCGGTTAACCGGTTAACCGCCCTGGATAAAACCAAAATAACCGACCCCGAATATCAATTCATCATATCGATAGCAACACGTGTTGCAACATGTGTCGCAACACGTGTTGCAACATGTGTCGCAACATGTGTTGCAACATGTGTTACAACATGTGTCGCAACACGTGTTGCAACATGTGTCGCAACATGTGTCGCAACATGTGTTGCAACATGTGTCGCAACATGTGTCGCAACACGTGTCGCAACATGTGTCGCAACATGTGTTGCAACATGTGTCGCAACATGTGTCGCAACATGTGTCGCAACACGTGTTGCTATCAATATGATAAATTATTTGTTTACTTTGTTTACAATAGATACATAAAGTAAACAAATTACAAAAATAGGCTGGAAACTAGCTTTCAACGGTTAACATGGGGTTTTCAGTGGTGTAGATTTCGAATATCATATTTTCAGATCGATATGGTAAATTATTTGTTTACTTTGTTTAGAATAGATACATAAAGTAAACAAATTACAAAAATAGCCTGGAAACTAGCTTTCAACGGTTGACATGGGGTTTTCAGTGGTGTAGATTTCGAATATCATATTTTCAGATCGATATGGTAAATTATTTGTTTAAAATAGATACATAAAGTAAACAGATGACAAAAATAGGCTAGAAACTAGCTTTCAACGGTTGACATGGGGTTTTCAGGGGTGTAGATTTCGAATATCATATTTTCAGATCGATATGGTAAATTATTTTTTTACTTTGTTTAGAATAGATACATAAAGTAAACTAATTACAAAAATAGGCTGGAAACTAGCTTTCAACGGTTGACATGGGGTTTTCAGTGGTGTAGATTTCGAATATCATATTTTCAGATCGATATGGTAAATTATTTGTTTAAAATAGATACATAAAGTAAACAGATGACAAAAATAGGCTAGAAACTAGCTTTCAACGGTTGACATGGGGTTTTCAGGGGTGTAGATTTCGAATATCATATTTTCAGATCGATATGGTAAATTATTTTTTTACTTTGTTTAGAATAGATACATAAAGTAAACTAATTACAAAAATAGGCTGGAAACTAGCTTTCAACGGTTGACATGGGGTTTTCAGTGGTGTAGATTTCGAATATCATATTTTCAGATCGATATGGTAAATTATTTGTTTAAAATAGATACATAAAGTAAACAGATGACAAAAATAGGCTAGAAACTAGCTTTCAACGGTTGACATGGGGTTTTCAGGGGTGTAGATTTCGAATATCATATTTTCAGATCGATATGGTAAATTATTTGTTTACTTTGTTTAGAATAGATACATAAAGTAAACTAATTACAAAAATAGGCTGGAAACTAGCTTTCAACGGTTGACATGGGGTTTTCAGTGGTGTAGATTTCGAATTTCATATTTTCAGATCGATATGGTAAATTATTTATTTACTTTGTTTACAATAGATACATAAAGTAAACCAATTACAAAAATAGGCTGGAAACTAGCTTTCAACGGTTGAGATGAGGTTTTCAGGGGTGTAGATCTCGAATATCTTATTTCCGGATCCATATGAAAAATTATTCGTAGACCTTTGTTTACAATATATATATAAAGGAAAAAAATTCCAAAAATAGTTTAGATTGAATAACTCCAGGCGCCCGCAGGGCGACTCTGCGGATACGCAGTGTCTGCAAGCCGCGCAGCGCAAGCAAGCGAAGCGCGCTTGTAATAATTATATAATAATTATACAATAATTATATAATAATTGTTTTATATCTTAAATGTATTATAGTGTATGGCAATAAAAAAGATTATGTGCATTTTTCACACCTTTATATACATATTTTCACACCATTTGATGAATTTTGAAAATAACGCTAGAAACTTGTTTTAACCGGTTGACATGGGGTTTTGAGCGGTGTAGACTTCGAATAACATATTTTCAGATCTATATGATAAATTATTTGTTTACTTTTGTTTACATTAGATACATAAAGTAAACAAATCTCAAACATATTCTAAAAATTTGCTTTAAACGGTTGACATGGGGTTTCCAGGGGTGTAGATTTCGAATATCATATTTTCGAGTAACACAACTCTCAGGCTATAAATATCAACCGTGGAATGCCCACTGGGGACACAGTGTCCCCGATATATCCCAGCCATTTTCTATGCAACTGAAGCAATGAAAGTGCGAAGCCATATAAATGCTGGGCATCCCACAGTTAAATATCCTAAGAAGCCATATAAATCCGCTTTAGTCTCTAAAGATTCAAGGATGAACAATGTCCTTTATTTCTACATGAATTTGACTTCTTAAAGTTAACTTGATGCTATGCACTACATGTATGATCAAAGTATTGTTCATATGAACTACGTACGTATATTGTTTAGGTAGCATATGTGTTAGGACAGTTGCAGAATAGAATGTCTATTCCCGCTCTAAAATCTCGACTGACAGACCTGACAGAGGACTACATGGTGCGACACGAGAGTGCAGAGGCGCTGGGAGCCATTGCGGATGCCGAGTGTAGAGAGCTCTTGACTGCATTTCTAAATGACCAAGATCGCTGTGTGAGGGAATCTTGTGAAGTGGCGCTTGATATTTGTGACTATGAAACAAGTGGGGAGAGTATTACGTAGTTATGCGAGTGTTTGGTAACTCTGATATGTGCGTTAGGTAATAATGTAGTGTGAATTTGAAAGCTATTCATTGGAATTATGAAAATATTAAAGCAATTTTTAAATATTTAAAAAAATTACTGCGACCAAAAATATTTCGTCTTTCATTCTGATAGAGAGATATTAATATCAAAATGTAATACAGTACAACATCGCTAATCCGAGCACTTCGTTCTTACAATCCAAACACCCAAAATATAATCTTATATCTTATACGATAAGAATACCTTGGGACCCAAGAAAAATATTCTTATCTAATACTTGTATAAATTCCATTATTAATAATTAGTATAATTTTAATATTGGTTTAATGGTTTTGTGCCGTTGTAGGGACAGGGGAATATTCTTTTATGGTGTAAATATTTCGAGACCAAAAATACTCTTCTCTTCTGGTAGACAAATAATAATAATATAAAAACTGCCATATACGCCTGGTAAAGAACTCAAATATTAAAGTGAGTTACGAGACTAAATGATTCTCATTAAATGACTGTGTATATTCGATGTTTCAACTTCAGCAGATGCAAAATCTATAGTTTTAGAACGAAACTTATAGAACTGAGACTTACAAAATGGATCATATTTGACCTTTTTTCTATCATTGATTAAGAAATTGATTTGAAAGAAGCAATTACTAATTTCTCTTTTGCAGTTGTGACTATCAGATTCTATACGTTAAAAAATGCGCTTGTTTAACAACATACATACACTCTCATAATAGAACAATGAAATTCAAATCAACAATTCTATTTTAATTAATAAGTCAGTTTACCAAAGTATTTTGGACCTGGAAATAGGTTGCTACAGAGAAACAAAAATAGTATTGAACAAGTAAAGACATGTATGAAGTGAGATAACACTGCAGGACAGTAGAGTATATTCAAACAAAGTCTAATATAAGAAACAAACCACTAAATTAACAGGAAATACTTGCAACCTAATCTAGAATATTTTGATACAGTGGAATGGTTCACGGCAAGAGACTAATATATTTTCTCCAAAGCAGTTTCCAACCTTCTCAGTACACGGAGTCTCCTTGCCAATTCTATGTAATAACTGTCTTTCTGATGAGAATACTTTCAATGCCTCAGAATTACGGTCAGAAATGATTGCATTCTTATCTGGATCCACATAAATGAACTAGTAGTAGAAACTTGCCCCCTTTCTCCAAGAATGAGAACATACGATTGATAAGATGTCTAGTATTGGACAGAAATCCCCTCACAGAAGGGATGGGAGTGTACTGTCACATTCTTGGAATGTTGAAGCAATCTTTCATATTTTGTCTCATCCTAAGAATGTGGAAGCACTTTTTAAGCATAAAACCATACTAAGTATTAGGAATTTATTAAGAGTTATTGAAATCACAAGTCTATAGTGAGTGTATATTCAATACATAAATGCGTACTTGTTAACTTCTTATTGTCGCCAAGCTTCTGCATTTTTCAACACTTAGAATGCCATATTATTTCTGTGCCAAAATCATACAAGTATTAGCCAGAAAGTATAAATATTCAATAGTTTCTAGTGAAATTAATTCTATTTTATCTCGAAAGACTAACCATATTAAATATGCGAGAAAATCCTGAACCTTTCAATCCACTCATTGCCCAACTACACGAAATAGTGATTCAGAAGCAACAGGATATAATTCAGATGCTGACGGACCTACTATGCTGTGAGGAAGAAATAGATGTGAGAAAATCTTTAGTTTTTATAGAGGAAGAGATATCCAAAATATCCAAAATAATTGAATCTTTTCCCAACAAGATGAATAATCAAGAAGCAAAACTGTGATTCATTTTCTTAGTTCCTTTCTAACATTCACCATTTTTAGAAAATTAATTATTTATTCATTTACTCATTTAATTATTTCATTTAAAAATTTTCAATTAAAATACCCAAATCTTGCATTCGTCAATATCATTAAAGAATATATTACGTGTGACGATCGGAAAAAATCAAGGAAACCGTTATTTTAGGTCAAAATATTGGGAAACTCACTTAATTGAAAAGCTGAATAAGGCCGAATTGTTAAATTAGAATAAAGCTGAATAATATGTACAAGACTGAATAAGTTCACATAATATGCGATATGCGAGTGAAATTCCATTAAAATAGTTTAGTTAATAACGGTGTCCCGAAATTATTTTTTGTATTCCGGAATCCTGATGATGTATAAGAGCAAAGCTAAGTGATAGCACTTTAGACACACTTTTATCAGGAACAACCTGAAAAAAGAAAACTAAAGACCGCCTCATTCTTCATTCTGTTTCATTATTCATTATGTTTCATTAATTCATATCAAGTCATGTTCCATTAAACTATTATACAAATACGAGCATACCAATTCTTGAAAGTTCCTATCCTGGGATCCCGGGATTCAGAATTTGGCAATTCCGAAATCTCAGGATTACAATTTTAGCCCAGGATATCAGAATTTATGTCAAAAGTTCATTCAAACTCTAAACTATAATTCGAGCGTAATGATAATAGAGGTTTCACACCTCTGTAATGATAAACTATATTTTAAAATGAGCTTATATGGCAGTTCAACTTCACATAATCCAATTTTCATACTAAAACCCTTAATGTGACTATTCACGAAGTTTTAACCTATATGAATATGCACTTAGAAATCGCATATTATTCTTCTGTGAGGCAACACTTGGTCTGTCAAGCTTTTTCAAGGTGTGCAATCTATATTTTTAAAATAACACAGAAATAGAATACAACACTTTATATCAAAAATCATTCACAATCAAATTCTGACACCTAGTAAGCATGAGTCCATTTTATGCAATGACAAGGTTAGAAATAAACAAATTCAATTTCTTTGTGAATAGATTCGAACCAATACTCAAACCCTTTGGATCACAAAAAGGATTCTTCACAACATACTCTATATAATAGCCGGTGTATATCTCCTTCAAGATATCGGCTACCTTAGCTGAGTCAGCTTGCAAGTCCGTGTTTAGTATAAACTTCAGTTTGGATTGAGTTTCGAAGTAATGCAATCGATGTTTGTTCGTTGCATAGGAACCAAACTGATTGTCACCGTCAATCGAAGATAAACGATTAATGAAAGATTTTATTGAGAAAATCATTCCGTACATAAGTTTGAATTCTTCTTCTTTGGATACCTTCGAATCTCCGTTTCTCTGCCATTCCCAATAGTAAATGCACTGACCTTCACTGTTGAAAATGTAGATATTGTGGATAGTCATGAAACTAAAGTTGGAATAGTTCTATCAAATAGAAATAAAGGAAGGGATAGTCTACTTGGGAATCGGAATAAGACCTAAAATTGAAGTAGGAATAAGACCTAAACCATTCGAAGTAGGAATAAGACCTAAAATAATTTCGAAGTAGGAATAAGACCTAAAACGTCTTATTCCAGCGACTCGTCTACTTAATTTCATAAACCGCGACTTAACTGATTTAAAACTTTTAGTGAAGCTCCTACAAATACATAGGAGAATGATACCATGGCCAGCGCCACGTTTTGTCGGCAGTGGGCGTCTTAAGAGGGATTTCTTGAAACTAGGTGCCTTTAAGATTAGTCGGCGTTGAAATTTAATTTGCATATTAAGAAGACGGACGGTTTGTCAATTGTCACATCCATTAGTTCGTAGCTTTTTCCAGATTTACAGTCAGGGTCGCTTATTGTGAACCACCAGGGGGCCAAAAAATCTGTTCATAATAGAGATACTATGAACATTCGTTTATTATGAATGGTCCCAATTTCATTTTTTAGATAGGATTTGTATTGACTTAAGTTCGCTTAACCCCAACTTGACGAGGAATGTTGAATTGAAAGTGAAAGTTAATTGAAAGTGAATTGAAATTGAAAATGAAAGTGGGGTCATTTCTATTTATACCTTTGACCCCACGTCAAATTAGGGTTAATATGAAGTATCTCTATTATGAACAGATTCTTTGGTCCCCTGGTGGTTCACAATAAGCGACCCTGACTGTACTTCATATTAAGCGAACTTGATCCAATACAAATCCTATCTAAAAATGAAATTGGGACCAGGAGATTAGTTCATAATAAACAAATGTTCATATTAAGCGGGTTAATAATAAGCGACCCTGACTGTATTAACAGTAAGTAACTGAATCCTTCACAGTTCTGGTCGCTGTCATTCTAGAAAATAAAACGTCAAATAATAATTTACATATAACATTTACCTAATAATATTCAAATTTCACCAAATCTCAAACTCAAGTCTACATCACTTCAATCATTCTGATCTTGCCGTTCTCTAGGTTTCCCCCTTCCCCTAGAATTCCTCTGTCTAGACCTTGAACTCGATTGACCGTGATGTCTATTATCTTGACCATAATACTGCTTTGCAGAATCTTCGTATTCTCTCCTGGGGTAATAATCATCTCTCCTGGGGGGATCATAGTCCCTGCTAGAGTAATAATCATCTCTACCAGAGTAATCATAATCTCTACCTGAGTAGCCGTATTGAGCATTAGAGTGATCGTATTTCCTATTAGGGTAACCACTCTCTCGACTCGAGTAATAGTAATCTTCATTTGAGTAAGAATCGCTCTCACGCGAGTATTCGTAATCTCTTCTCCGGTGATCATTACTTGTTCTGGAGTAATCGTTTCCCCTTCTTGAGTAGTCAGGATCTCTCCTAGATGAGTTAGCGTATCTCACGTCATGTTGAGGTGAAGAGTGTGTCCCTCGCTGATTCCTGTGAGGATTGTGACGCTTCCTGTCTCTAGAATCTGAGTGCTCTGTGCGAGGAAAATTAGGTTTTTGGTGCTGATGCATTGGAGAGTTTTGTGAAACAGTCGGATTAGTCTTGTCAGGAATATTGTCATCATTAACTAATACCGTTTCTAATTCAGACGGAGATGTGAGAATTATTTTCTCTTCGTTATTAGCTAAAGTTTTTTCTTTCAATTCAGTAATTTCAGAATTATTCACGCTATCTTCAGTAGTTTCAAGGCATATTTCAGTCTGAACCTTGGATCCTGGAGGTGTGGGGGGACGCCATGCAGTATCTACATCGAATTTCGTCGCTTCCTGATCCAGGTCTATTATGCCTCCGGATAGTCGCTGCTTCTCAATCAAAGCAGCTCGCCTCGCTTGTTCTTCAAGCATTTTCTGGTCTGGCTTATAAACTGCAGTCTCGGTTTGGTGCTGATAGAAATATTCCGGGCTTATTTCTCTGATATCTTCGAGACATTGAGATTCTGAAGCTATAACCTTTCTACACACCGGACATTCAAGTTCCATTTCTTTCTGTTTCAAACCAGCTACGTTCTCCTCTGATCTCGACTGGCGCATGTTATCCAACTCTGACTGGATGTAGCAAGCAAAGCATGCGAGGTGGAAGTAATGGAAACAGTCAGTTTTCGTATAACTCTTGACTGGATCCCTCTCACTCACCTCTTCAAAATCAGACATACACACACAACAGCTCTCCGACGGCTTATTCTGCTCAGTTATATACACTTTAAGATGCTCTATCACTTCGTACAACATGGAGTGTCCGGTCTTCATTTCAGACACCTGTTTCGCCTCACTTAACATCCCTGCCAACAGCTCGTCACTCAACCCTCTCGAGTTCACTATTGTCCATGAGGGGGGCACTAGAGGGTACTTGGCTGGGATCAAGACTTTCAGCTTCACAAATACGAATTGTTTCGTTTTATCATCTGCAGTGCTAGGTTCTAAATTTAGGTGTAAAAGCTTTTCGTCTTCTTTCGTGTTCTCGTCGGATATCTGTAGCTCTTCGAAGAATACAGCGTTTAGGAAGTCGAGCTCATCTTCCAAACAAGTACTCTCCATTCGAACGAAGGATTTGTCAGTCATTTAGCACTACTAATTAGGGTTGAATGTAACAATCCATCATATACAGTAACTCGGGTGATTATGGTGTATCCTCCGGGAAGCGAAGGAAAGTACCTACTAACTGGGTACGAATTGAAATTATATATGAATCAATATATTAAGGGGTCATTTCTTTTTATAGCAAATACCCCACACTTCTAAAGATCCCCGCCCAAAATTACTTAATCGGAAATGAGTTAGCAATAATCTTGCGCCATTTAAGAGTTAACAGAATTTTGGTTCAGAGAAATGAGTACGTACTAACCGAGTTTTACTGAATTCGTACGTATGATAGATATTGTATTATATAAAGGCTGGATAAGATTAACTTACAGATGTGTTGGTTTATTGCTCCAAAAATGTAAACGTTTTAACCATCTTGCAAGCATTAATACACAAATAACTTCTATGATGAATATTTTACATACATGCCAACCTCTCCATGGAAACATCGGGACATAAGTAGTACTGTTTTAGCGGGACATAGTGTATTAGTATTGGTCGTATACACTGAAAAGTGGGACAATTCCACTTTTTGTAATGTTTTCACGGGAAACTGCTTTCAATATTTGTCCGAAAAAGCGGGACATCCCGCCAAAAACGGAACAGTTGGCAAGTATGATTTTACATACAAGTTTCATGGTTATACATACGTTTAGTCTAATGTGCTCTAGTTTTCAGAGTAATGGACGAAATAGATGTATTATTGACCTGAAAGGATTAAAATGACTTTAACGGTGATGTGCCTACTCTTGAAATGAAGTATTAGTAATACCTATGACGCTTCAACTGATCTAGTTGCCAAAACGGGTCGGGGATATATTATATTTAAAGTTCTCAAATATTTTAGCAATCTTAATTAGATTTTTGAGGGTCAGCCATGAAATACTGGGTTTTACAATCGAATGGGGTTTATGACATCGGAAGGTTTTAATAACACTTTAAAAAGATAGGTATGTGAAGGGAGTTGGATGGAGTAGCATGCCGCCCCCATTGGAAATTACAAGAAAAACATATTTCAATACAAAACTATGATTTATTATGTAAATGTAAAGTTTATAAATTGAAAGTGATGTTTTGTGCTAATTTCAAATGTCAACATCAAATAGGAGAGAATTTTCAGTCATTTTCCTTTTCAAATTGGGAATTTTGAAAAATTGTCACTTTATGGTTTGCAAATTTTCTGAACTCATCATGATAAAATTACAGATAGTTTGTTGAAAGATTTTGCCTATGTGCGATAATCTAGGTATACGTTTGTCTGCCATTGACTCCAAGTACGCTATTTATAATCAATGCGATAAATGAATGAGTCATGTACAGTCGACTCCGCTTAATAGGGTCACATCGGTCAGAGAACATTTTGCCCCGATTAAGCGGAGAACCCTATTAACCAAATATCTTTTGTATGAACTTCTATGTGTGAGAGCTATTCCGATCCTGCCAAATTGACCCTTGACCATATTAAGCGGGTGATCTGATTTAATAGTGACCCTATTAAGTGGAATCGACGGCATTTACGATTGCTGAAAGAAAAAAAATGGTTTCAAAAAAGTTGTATTTAAATCATCATCAAGAAGAATTCGATCAAATTAATCAAGAATCGCGTACTGCTATTACTATTCAAACTATGGATTTGGACATTAAAGATTATCCCAGTAAAATAACTTAAACCATAGCCTACTCTAATAATGCCTCACAGTAAAATAACCAAGGATGCGGTAATAGCCGAATGGATTAATACACGATTAGCCTAAAATCGTTAATCATGTAGGATAGGCATTAAGAATGTATTACCAGCATATATAAACATGGCATCAAAGTACATATATCCGTTGTCAAAATTTCGATTAGTCATCATATCATTGCGCAACAGGTCATTCTAAGGACAATTTTAGCGATTTTCTAAGCTGTTTTAACCCTATTTCTAAATGGTATTAAGGTGTGATTTTTGTGTAGAACCAAGATTAGTACAAGGTGATTTGAATAATTTCGAAATTTTCAATGGAATGTTGTTGCATTCCTACGTTGCTATGGTAAAGCATTTTGGTCAGTTTGGGCCATTTCATGCAAACTGTAAGAACTAGGTCTTACAATTTGATCGTATTCGATAGGCAATTGGCTACTTCCTATTAGGTAATAATACAAATTTTACTTCTAAATTCACAGACTACAGAGTTATGCGACAATTTAGTGTTTGCTCACAATCTTAAAATCAACCCATAACTCAAAACTCCTTGAATTTAGAAGTTCAAGTTGTATTATTACCTAATAGGAAGTAGTCCATTGCCTATCAAACACAATCAAATTTGGAGCTCTAATCATTACAGTTTGCATGAAATGGCCCAAACTGACCAAAATGCTTTACTATAGCAACGTAGGAATGCAACAACATTCCATTGAAAATTTCGAAATTATTCAAATCACCTGGTACTAATCTTGGTTCTACACACAAATCACACCTCAATACCATTTAGAAATAGGGTTAAAACAGCTTAGAAAATCGCTAAAATTGTTTTTAGAATGACCTGTTGCGCAATGATATGATGACTAATCGAAATTTTAACAACGGATATGTGTACTTTGATACCATGTTTATATATGCTGGTAATACATTCTTAATGACTATTCTACATGGTTAACGATTTTAGGCTAATCGTGTATTAATCCATTCGGCTACTACTTCATCCCTAGTCCATGATTTTCAGTCTACTGTGAGGCATTATTAGAGTAGGCTATGCTTAAACTTATATTTAACATTTAGCGTAAATAATTGAAAATAAAATGAAAGAAAATAAACAATATAGGAACATCATAACTCAATCAATACAGATATAATAGTAAAAGAAAATAATGTTTGTAATAGTAATGTATCTCTATAAGTATAAACTAAAATATTTTGATACAGTGGAATGGTTTGACACAAGAGATGAATATCTCATTTCTAAATAGAACAACTCCAAAGCACTCTCCAACACTCTCTGTTCCAGGAGCAAGTTTACCAATTTTATGCAACAACTCTCCTCCTGATGAGAACACTTTCAATGTTCGAGAACTAAGGTCAGTGATAAGAATATTCATATCAGAATCCAGACAGAATGAAGCTGGATGCAGAATTTGTTTATCTTTCCCATAAGTGATAATAGATCTTAGTTTCATTCCAGACTTATCAAATGTATGTAGACAAAGAGGACCTTTGTCTAATACAAATATTTTATTGGAAGATATATGAACTTCACATGGATATGTTAGTATTCCAACTCCTAACTCACTCACATAATTGAGTGAGGTAGAATCATACACACACACTCTTTTGTTTTTACTGTCTGCTACATAGAGCAATTCATCTTCACTTATTGCAATACCAAGTGGGTTACTAAGATTTTCATTAGAGCCACCAGCTCCCTGACTAACCTTAACTAAACTATAATCTCCAATTCTGAATTTGAATATTTTGTTTTCATTGAAATCCGTTACAAAACAGAATTTATTATTGGCTGTGATTCCATTAGGTTCTGCAAACTGAGATTGACCGAATTGCAACAAAAATTTACAATTCTCTGCATCAAACACTAGAACACGTTTATTATCCATCTACAACATAGAGTAGACCGCTATTACTTACATGCATCCTTAATGGATATTGGAACTCAAAATTTCCAGTTCCTTCTTTCCCGATTGTCCTCTTTGCCAGAATCTTTTTGGAGTAGTCAATTCGCTGTTCATTCGAGGGTTTCACATTCACATTCACCTGCTCGTCCATGATAGCTCCTAGTGTCTCCATCTTGTCCAGCATCTCAGTGAGAGGACACTCAAACCTGAGGAGAGGTTCACCAACTGACTTCTCTTTCAGATCATTGATCTGATTTTCAATCGGAGCGAGAGAAGCTTCTTGGACTTTCAACAGAAAGTTCTGCTTGACACTCATTTCCATTATTTGTGTTCGCATCTGTTCCAGTTCTTTCAGTCCAGATATTTGAGATTGTATCTTCTCTTGAATCTGAATTCTGAGTTCACTCAGTTGAGTGAGTAGCTGATCTCTTCGTTTTGTTGTTTGTTCAATTATTAGAGAGAAAGCAGTCATTATTTCGGAAGCTATTCGATCGAAAACCGATTGATCTGATTCGATATTCTGAGTAGCCATTTAGGTAGAATTAATCAATTTAACAATGCTTGAAATAATATTATTCATAAGTAAAGTCTATATATACTACTAATGAACCATTCTGTGACACTAGTAATATGATACAAAATGGATATTTCTGTCTCTATAAGCATTTTAGCATAACTATGTATGGGTTGAACTTCATAATGTTATTTCTTTAAAAAAAAAAAACATTATTACAGATTAAGGCAAATAATGGGAACACATTTACTAACAAAAATTACGAAGAAATTTGTAAAGTAATTGAGATCAGTGGCAGCACCGGCGGTAGCTCAGACTCAGGAATCAGTGAGTAACCTTTTACACAAAAATTCCTCTTCACTAAAGTATGGAATTAAAGTTTTACATTTAGCATATAATATCCTTGATGCAGTTGTTGAACAAATTTTACTTACTCTCGTTTTGCTACTATAACTATCCGTATATTGAAAAACTCTTCTTTATCTCAAATCCCTTTACTTCGACATATAAATGTTGTATCAGAACAATATTTGTTCAAATCTGATTGGTTTTCTCAATGCTATGACCTAGATTGTTGAAAGTTCGGACAAAAAGTCCTCCCTCGTGATGATCAGAATAATTATGAACATTTCTTAACAGATATTGAACAAAATAATAACTCCCAACTGCCAATAAATTTTCGTTAGCTCAATTTACATGTGCTGATATTTGAGTATTATATTAGTGATTTGTAATTTCAGTGTCATATATGGTAATGTTTTTCAAAATAGAAATTGCATAATTTTCAAAATTAATCTAAAAGTGTGAAAATATGTACTATACACTGCCTGGCCAAAAGTAGTGGAACACCATATTGCTTTGCATCATAAATAATACTAAAATGGATCTATCCATTGTGGCTAATTCATTAAAATTACGACAGCCACTGAAAATCATCAACTTCGAAATCTACACACTCGAAGTACTCAGTTTAGAAGTTTTCCATGCATCTTTATGCCTAAAGGGTAGTTAATATCGCTTGTGCCACCCTGATCCACTTGTTCCCATATAATGGTCATAACAAGCGGCAGGTGGCACAATGTGATACAGGTGCTAGTAATTACGCTTTGGAAAGGATTATCTATAGGAAGCTTCTAGATTGATTTCGAGTCCAAGACCTAGAACTGTGTTTTGTGGAGAAATATGTGTCCTGGCACGCAGCGAAATTCGAAAATCAGGGCCACTGCTTCTGTAAAAAATATCTCTATAATCGATGTGGAATGACGATTTAGCACCAGATACCATTCATTCACCTTGGAAATATTTCACATATCCATTGAATTCATTATCAGAAACGAGATAAAGTTAGTATTTCACGAGTTCAAATTAGGTAATACATTTTGCAAAATCATCCAAAATGGCACTTTTTTGCGCATCATCAAAAAATCTGATCCAAATGGTTCTCAATATATACTGATCTAAACATCCTATAATTCTACAAATTTAGAGTGTTCGAGGAAAATGTGAGAGCTAATTTGTCCTAGAATTTGAAGACTCTAGAAAGATAATTTGAAAAGCAGTGGGCCCTGATTCTCGTTTTTCGCTGCGTGTCAGGACACATATTTTCTCCACAAAACACAGTTCTAGGTCTTGGACTCGAAAAATCTCTTGAAACCATTGAGAATATTTGAATTACAATCTCTAAAGACCATAATAAGATGTTTGAGTATAAGAAATTTTATACCTAATGAAGCTTGTGCAGAACTTATGCCCCACCCTGTCATAAACAATAGCATTATCTAACTAATCATGTCCATATTCCACCTTTATCTTTACAAACAAATGATTATCTCCTGAACTCTTGCCAGCTGGTTACCCGGTCGGACCCTCACTCACTTTAGAACTGTATCGACGTATTCTATATTGGTTCATAGAATCAATATAAAACCATAGAAGCAAAACTAAAAATAATTCACAATTTTGTCGAAAAGCAAATCTTAGTTATCTTACTGAATGAATGGGTTCCATTAGCAAAGTTACATGGATACCAGTAATGAGGTAAACTGTGATATTTGTCAGTGAAGCCCTTGAACATTAATGTGTATCCAGCCTTGAGATATTGAATAAGTTTTAAATCCAAACTTTGAGGTAAACACAGTTCTCTAAAACTATACGGCAGCAATTGCAAATAACGAATCCCCAGAAAAGCCATCGCAACCTTGTAACAGAGAGCATTGTGGCTCTACCTAATCCCTCACACAAGATTCTATTACAATTGAACTATAATTGTAGTACAAAACAAGTAGCAAGTGAACGAGTTTAAATCTTTATTTTTGTAATGATAGCATCTCAAAGTCAATTTCTCTATGACTGAGTTAGACAAATCTACGTGTTTATGTTGCCCATGCTGCTGTGAAAAAAACCAAGTAACCCCTGATGAAACTAAATCCCGAACGAGGCGTTTCAAAGTGTTCACGGGACGGAATCGGATATTCTGCAACGGACGCTGCATCACATCTCACCAGTACGGCGTCCTGATCATAACGTACGTGCTCATTATATTAGTCGCGATTCTCTTCTTCGCATTCGACGCTCGTTACCTGGCCGTACGTCTCAACCCCATCATAATCTTCCCGCCTCTCATAGCGCTCCTCTACATCCTATTCTTCCTCTCAAAGGCCGCATGCACAGACCCAGGAATCATTCCGAGGCCAACTCCGGACGAAGTGTGCTATTTCGAGATGAAAAATCCGCCTCCACCTCGAGGACAAACGCCCCAATGGACGACAGATTACTTCGGACAGGAAGTGAAGCTGACTCAGTGCACCACCTGCAGGCTTTATCGCCCTCCGCGTACGAGCCATTGCTCCGCGTGCAACGTGTGCATAGAGAACTTCGACCACCATTGTCCGTGGGTAGGGAACTGTGTTGGGAAGCGAAACTACAGATATTTCTACCTATTCATTGTCACGACCCTCTTAACCTGTATCTACATCTCAGCTTGTAATGTGCTTAGTTTCGTGTTGATCGCTACAACGCCAGGAATGGGGATTATCGACGCTTTGAAAACCAGTCCAGCTAGCATTGTGGAGTTCGCCATATCCGGGTTTGTGCTGTGGAGTTTATTGGGGCTGGGAGGATACCATACAATGCTCATAGCGCAGGCGAAAACGACGAATGAAGCCATCAAGAAGACCTATCGCGACCGCAGGAATCCGTACTGCCACAAGAATATATGTGTAAACTTCTGTAATATCCTATGCGGGCCTTTCCTCCCGAGTTTGCTGGCGAATAGAAGATTCTTGACAACTGAAGAGTACGAGTTCTATCTCGGTCGCGGGGTGAATACCTACGGGACTCCCAATCCCTGCTCGCTGATGCTAACTCCTCCCAAGATAAATGATGTACGGCAAAGCAAGTATCCCAGGCAGCCGGTCGAGTTGGCAACAGTGAGAGAGAATGTGGAAGGAGAGCAGTCAGACTCACCCAATAGAACTTCCAATGTGTCGACTCCGCTACTGGACGACAGCCTCCTAGCTCCACACTCGAAGTAGCGTATTAGTCAACTGTGTAAGCTGTTTTATTAAGCGAGATATATTAATTGTATTTTCTGTTATTTTACCTATGAATACGCGTATGTTATAATTATCAAAAATGTGAAGGAGCACCAATTTTCAGATATCAAGATAATAAATCAGACTTGCTAAATGGGCGAGCGAGGGAATCAGAAGTCAGTCGATACAGATATATTATATGGAGCAGAATGTGGAGTGAGGTGAAGTGATGCTAATGCTGGCCTTTTCCTTGCCCGGACACTACTTTCCCTGTCATGGCTCTGTAAGTACAGTAGAACCTGCATAATCGACACCCGTTTGGATACGAAAAAAATGTCGGATTAACAGTGTAATTTCTACTGTCCAATGCCAGTATTGGTATAAGATGATTATGCAGGTCTTCAGGATTATACAGGTGTCAGATTATGGAGGTTCTCCTGTATATCAGTTGTATGGCCTACTAACACCATGGATAAAATACGCAGAATGGTGAATGAGGTCATAGAAAACCTACACCATTTAGTCCTATAAATCCATTAAAACACAATTAAATGTTAATTAACATTATCTTTACAGAGTAGGAAATATAATAAAATAAAAGTATAAAGTGAATTAATAAATAGTAAAGTTTGGTTATATAAATATTGGAGCCTAGAGTACTAAACGCAGATAAGGTAAGTGGTAGGGTAGCCTAAGAGAGTCCGACACTAATGATGAGTGACAGGGAGAAGATAAAACACACAGTGACGAAAACCGCGAATACTGACTTTCGTAGTGGCATGTCAGTGGGGGTGTAGAACCCATCGGATTGAGGGTAAGGTGTGGAGGCGAGAGACCCGTCAGGAAGTAGTTTATGGTCCTGCATGGCGGCCATCTGATATATCTGCTTGTCCTTCTCCACACGTTCATCCGTGACGTGATAGATGTCGAAGAGGAAGTAGATGGAAGCGGCGCAGAATATCCAACCCCCCATGATGTAGCGGGATATCCTGCCGGGAGGGTAGAACGTTTGGAAGAAAGGGTTAGAGTAGCAGTTCAGCTCTGCAGTGATGAAGAGACCGATCAGGATGTAGGCGGTGGAGATGAGAAGAGTGGAGTAGAGACAGATGGAGTAGGCAACGTCAAATATGAACCTACACAAACAGTGATGCATTAAATCTTGTAACGTACAGTCAGTCAGTATGTGAGGAATGTGAATGTGCTCCTCTTCTAATGAATCAGGATTTCCTATTTATAGCCACGGAGGAAAAATTGTGCATCTAAAAAGGGTATTTTTAACAACTCAATACAAAAGTTAAAATTTGTACCAGAAAATGTATTCATAAAAAAGAATGTTCTTGAACAAGTGTGCCATGGTGTAACGATTGTTAAAATATACCAGGGACATTTATTTAGTCCGAATGACGCTAAGACTTTTACTACATAACTAAGTGGGCTAATGTCCGATTGGATTGGAACAGAAAAGGTTTTAGAAGAGGTCACTATCTACCTTAAATATGAATATTGACTTGCCATGTCAAATAAGTTTTAGTTATAACCGAAAGAATGAAATCATAAATGCAGCATAATTATGAAGGTTTAGCATATATTGACAATTACGTACCAATTTACATAATAATCGCATCTTCACAAAAAACTCAAGTCACTCATTTCAATAGTGTGCACCCTATACAATTAATTTGTATATATGAAATACTAACGCTATTCTATCGTCGGTCAAAATACACGAAATAATATCTAAACAGAAAGAGTAAGCCTACCTTGGATTAGGATATTTGAACTTAGAAAACTTGCAAAAGCAAATGCACGCAGTTAGAAAAGACATGAACAAGACTGCGATTCCTATTGCTTCATAGGTCACCACAATCTCGTCCTCGAAGAGCCAGAGTCCACTGATCCTATACTGGGAGGGGATCGCGAAGGCAGAGTTGAAGTAGAACATGCAGAAACTGACAATGCTAAAGAAGAGACTCGAAAGGATGAAGACTATGTGCGCCACGTACCAGCTCCTCCTGTCCTCTCCTAGGGTAGGCACCATGAAGTGCCACATGAAGGCCGCTATCGGGTAGGCCAGCACAAAGGCGATGACGCTCAGCATAAGGTGCGGCTTCCAATACTCGCAGTAGCTCACCTAAATACATATATAATCGGATATAAATAAGTTGTGTCCGCTTAATAGGGTCACTGTTTAATCGGGCCACTTTTGGTAGGACCGAATAACTCTCATAAATAGAAGCTAATACTAAATATTTCGGTTAATAGGGTTCTCCGCTTAATCGGGGCAAATTGTCTTCTGACCGATGTGACCCTATTAAGCGGAGCCGACTGTAACTAAATAGAGAGAAGAATGGGATAAGATCAGGTTACTATACCCCATACTTTAGGAAGGACAGTCCTTTTGATTTTGTCCTTTTCGTCCATTTTTGTTAAAAATTTAAAATGAATAGCTGTTGTTTAGATTTTCATCAAGATTCATTGATGAGATGCGAACTTATTCAATCAATAGGCTAGGTCATTAAAGCTAGGTCATAAAATTTAATGATATACGTATATGATGATTAATTAATAGCAGTTTAAAGACTGGACAAATTATTTTATTTTCCAGATAATTGAATACAAACTCAGTCAAATGGATAGGAATTAGAGTCTCATTGAAGTACATGCGAGCGCATTTTTTGGGGAGAGTGACTGTACTCACCAGCCAAAATTAAAAAGACCAATAAAGTGAAGAACAAAGGAGAAATTTTTTGAAAAAAAATTATTTCCTATGTCCCAAGATTCAAGATTGAGACCTATGTCTAGTGGAGAGTATTGGTATCGTTGCTATTGAGTTTCACCTGTACAGTCTTTATGTTGGTACTGACAGGAGCTCTGAACTGGACACATCCGGTACTCCTGAGAGGAGGTCTGAAGGGTTCGTAGCGCACGTGTCTGTCCAGTCTCAAGTTAGAGTCTCCAGCCGCGTAGAATTGGTAGAAGCACTTCTCCACGTTGGATAAAGGAAAGATTTCTACGGAAATGAGTAATAGTATGTTGTAGCTAGAAGTTCTACTTTGCCACTATGAAGTTTAATTAGAAAAAATGTCAGTCGACAGACTGTGAGTGCAGCTCCATTAAGTGACTCGTAGAACTATATTAAACCTCAATAGTAGGAATGATGTTTCACTTAAGAGCTGCATTACATAAGAGGTTTACTATATATTTTAATTATATGGCAAAATCTTACAGAAATTTCGCTTACGGAAGGACGAAAGGACTTACTGCACTAAGAATAAAGAAATGCGTAGGACAAAATCTAGAGAGTAAAGAGGTATTATATTGAAAAGCCTTCCACAGACTGGATGGGAGTAGGGATTCATCCTACAGGAGAATAAATTCGAAACAAAATGGATCTAGGTGCTCTGAAATAGGGCGTTTTATGCGTAGGTATGTTCTAGAAAAACTGGATGAAACCCTGGATTGGAATCTACTGCCACATCCCTCAGTAGCAATAATATTTCATTCCCAAACCTAAGAACGTGAAATTCTCCCATCCCGTCTGGGGGGGATTTTTTTCATCACTAATTTGTGTGCTATAATTTAGGATAAAACGTGGATTTAGATATCATGGTATAATCTTATAGAAAGATGCCAAACATTTATCGATCATAGTTTCATTCTATCTCTTCTTATTCGTGAGACTTTAATCCTAATAGGTGATGATGACACGCTCAAATTTTTAAACGCAAAAATGAAGCGGGCCATATCAATAAAATATCAAGTCATCATCCTTTAAACTCGACTCAGGAGGTGACCACTTCCGGTGATAAGCAGCACTCATTCAATAGTGCCATCCTATGCAATTGTAGATTCGCTTACAATAATTAATTTCAGGAATGACTATTAAGATACCTAAGATACCGTATATGTATATATACTCGAATAGTAGCCGTGGAGATCATAATTTAGTCCCTTTTACCACCTGTAGGAAAATAAGTTTCACATTTAAGTGAGTTTTCAATGAATATTACCGAACGAGTGAATCAAGAAATGGCAAAAGGGAATATACCGTTACTTTTTTTTCTGACAGATACAAAAAGTTCGCAGGCTTTGAGGGGGGCGATTATTCGAGGGTATATAGGTAACTTTTCGTTAGGTCATGAATCAATTTAATGTGAACTCAAATCATGGGTTTATTCAGACTAGAAAGACTAATGTTACAATATAGTACAGGACTATCTATAAGAAGCACTCACCAGAGATATTTCGCCGCACTTTGCAGTATATGTCTCCGTCGCTGGTGTATTCTCCCTCCAGGACGCACAGGTTCTGACTGGCGTCTATCTCATTCGCCATCAGGTTACTCCGTCCGATCAGACTCAGGTCTTTAGCCACAATCTCAGAACAGTTATCCGGCGCTCCTCTGTCATAGCGACACTCACAGCTGATGACGTCATCGTCGCCTTGGAATGTATCCAAAGAGAAGCTAGTCGAGACCCACTTCGAGTTCTTCGCTTGCATTTCTATTTCAATCATGTCACCTGTTCCTGGTTGATTGAAAGAGAATAGCCGCGAAGAATCTTCTTCCACAAAACACGTTTTAGTGTTGAGTTGCCCGCATGTTGAAGTGTCGAAGAGAGCTTTGGTGCCTGAAAATAGCAGAGCAATCGAGAAAAGAAACGCGAAATGTCTCATTGAATCTGTCCGCTAAGTCTACAGATCTAAAACTTAGAAATATTAATTACAGGAAACTCTCATTGGTAGGGAACAGGAACCGCAGAATAGGCAGGGGCGTAACTAGAATCTCCAGAGCGAGGAGGTGAGCAGCATACATGCCAACCTGAGCCATGATAAAAGCGGGACGCAGCATTGAATTTCGCGGGACATGGCGGGACGCAATAGAAAAGTGTTATACACAGGATTAAAAAAACCCGGGACATAATGGGGAGATTTCATGTAAAAACGTTGTCAAAATTAGCTCAGGAGAAGAGAGAAAAAAATGGGACGGTTGGCATGTATGGTGAGCATGAGGCAGATGTCTCAACGGTTAGGTCTCTGCCTTGGCTCGGAGACGACTGCCAGAAATAGCGAGGAAGCAACTGCCTCCTCTGCTTCAATGGTAGTTACACCCCTGGGATAGGAGACACATCAAGTTACTTCACTGGTGGTTTTATTTTTTGTTTTGAAAAAATATTAAAATCATAAACACTGTCGTAGAATAGAGGAAGTGACAAGTGGCATGACTCGAGTTCAGAATGATATAGCAAATAACCAGCAGCTGATTTTAATTATCTCTAAGATGCAAAATACCAAACTTTACCTCCATAGTTAGTAACCAAGCAAAAATAACTATGTTTCGTCTACTCAACCGATGTACCTATTAATTAATTAAAACAGATATTCATTGAAAGTCGGGTGTCGATATATCAGCGAAATTTTAAAATGCCTTGAACTTCTATTATCGGTCAGATTTGATTCCTATCGGTAAAAAACAATCTACCATCACTCCACAAGTTAAGTTTATCGTTTGCCGACACATAAGTAATCCTTTATAAATCTACTTGGCATAACAGTCATTATTGTATATTAAATTAGTGGTAATTCCATTCAGTGAAGTAAGCACTGTCAACGCTGTAGCATAACTCATAAAGCATTATAATATTATTATAGAGCAGATAAAGGAATGCACAATAATAAACACAGATTATGCTCTCCATTTTCCAACTATCACTTCTTTCCTTTCTTAGTTCCTTTTTGTCGCTGCGGATTATTCGCTGCTTTCCCGCCTCCTTGTGCGGACGAATGTTGACCTTTAGACTTGTCCTGTCTACTTCGTAAGTTAAGAATAGACTTTGCGGCTAATTTCATTATCGATTTTCTGTCCGGGTAGTCGGGGTTAATGGGTACCGGTTTCCCATCCTCCTCCCCTCTACTCCATAGCAGGACTCTCACACGGCCGCAATGGATTGAGTCACGAAACGGTTCCTTCGGATGTGTGTTTCTCTCCTCGAGGAGAACTTTGAACCCCAGGGAGCTGAGGACGTCTGCTATCTCCTTTGCGGTTGGATTGTCAGGACAGTCTGACACGGCAATCTGGCGCCCTGTAGCGATGGTCTTCTTCGCGTTTATATAGGCGGGGTAGAGCATCATCCAGTTGTGCATGTCCTTGTTGAAGTGCGCGGAGAATTGCATTCGAGCGAGATGCTTCTGTTGCTCATACTCGGCTCGAGATTTATGTACAGCCATGTAATGCCTCAGATAAAGATAGTGTATAGCTAAACTAGATAGATTTAAAATAGTGTATCCTCGATTATTCGAACTCTTCAATAAATGTTTTGGATATAGGTGATGTAATGCTGACTTACATAAATATTAAATATCTCAAATCCTAAAGTAACCATGGCAGATCTCGTATGGATCAAGGCAGTGGTTAGAGTCATAGGTCTAAGTTACCCGCCTCAAGCTGTCAGACCCACATTTGAGAGTCGAAACCCGCTACCCCGCATTAGGAGTAGTAGATGAATTTCTCGCAAATACGTAATCTGATAGTCGTAAGCTGATAGATTTCATTATAATCTGCTCGAATTATCTACTATGTACACAGTGCGCTTTCCGCACTTGCGTAGCGCGGCTAGCGAACATAGGCGCCAAGTGTGGGTACCTGGGGGGGGGGGCGGGGGCGGCCCCCCCAGGTTTGGAACCTATGGGGGGCCGTGGTGGTGGGCATTGGAGGAAGCTGTGGTATGGCAGGACTCCACACAAACTTATAGGTTACAACTAAACCTATGTTAATTGAGTCTAAATATATATCCCAATTACATTTTTCTTCCACGATAGTCCGAGATTTTATTTTCCCTAGGTAACAACAATAGCTGTATATCGATATTTGAGCATCTAAGATTTAAAAATTTTTCTGGGGGGCAAGCCCACAGACCCCCCCTTGCCGTCAGCACAACTTGTCACCTATCTCGGTGAGGTGTAAAGATTCGCTTAAATCTTCAAACTCCCTTGTAAACTCATTATTATTTACCTGTGTACAAAATTTCACTTTTCTAGCACTTCCCAGTTCTTCAATCAACTTGCACAAACAAAAACAAAACAAAAATTGAGTTTTAATATGAGATATAATTATGGAATGTCATTTGTAAACAAGAATTATTCAATTTGCCAGAAATACTTTCAGAATTCAAGAAATAGCGTTTCAGTGGGAATAATTTTGAAACATTCGCTTGGGACATGGCCAGGATCTCCAACGCAAATAATTCTTAAGATAGAAGATTTGGAAAATACCATAATAGACCTGGGTAGGGCAGGCCCGGCTCTCAGAATCATAAAATTGGTGACTATGGTTACCATGGTGAGTTTGGTGACCCGCATTGGGCTCACTCAAACTTGGGACGCATGTTAGAGTGCAGGTAACGGCATTCTATTTTTAAACCTTAGGATGCAACAGCACTCTCTTATACCGTATATATTATTAATATTACCTATAATGCCGTTGCAAGGCGTCCCTGCCAACCGTCCAGGGATTCCTCAGACGTTTAGAGAATCACTGGACGCGCACTTTCATCCATTATTCTGACAGTTCCTCTTTAGATTATTTGTATTACAAGCTAAATCCCTGAACCAAATATAGGCAAGAGAACCATACGAAAGCTGTTTTTTGCGAACGAGCGGAACGAGTGAGTTGATTTTTTTAGATATTTAAGTTATGCATAGTGTTTTGAAATTAATTTGCAGAGGGGGCGAAAGTTTTGAGTTATAAAAATAGTTTTATGTACCAATCACATCGTATATATAGTATACACATGTACGTAGATATTTTGCAAAGTTACTTTTACGCTCAGATAGTTAACTAAAGATTAATTAATCAAGTTAAAATGTAAACTTTGAATGCTCCATCTTAGACCCAGCCACCTGCCCCTTAGTCAAATAAGCTACTGATCTACACCATCAATAATTGAGATGTTGGATGACTAAATATTTGTATATGAGGAGAAATTAGGGTATAACAAGACACACAATGGTTCAGTAACTGACACAGAAAACAATCAAAAAACTTTGAGACAGCTGTCAGGAGACTGGCAGCTCACAATCAGTTTATCTCCCATCAGAACCACTCCCATGCACCCGCCGACCATCTCTGTATCAGGTACTTCTGCCCCGATTCCGTGCTTCAATTTCATCTCCTTGGCTTCCTCAACCAATGAGAAAACCTTCACTGTATCCGTTTCGAAATCAGTTATGATAACATTCCCTGTATTATCAAAACAAAAAGATTTGCCATTGCGTACCCCCCCTTCAACGCTTGTAGTCGTAAAAGATATCTCTAACTCTTTCCTTCTGTTGAACCGATGGAGACAAGAGTCATTGCCTTGATCCAAAACAAAAATCTTTTCCTTCAAAAATTGGATGTACTGAGGCCTTTTCAGTCCAACACTACTACCGAAGTCTCGCTTGAACTCCAATTCTGAATCGAATACACAAACACGACCATGGTCCAAGTCTGCTACGAAGACGTCTTGACCCATCTCATCTATTTTGATATCGACAGGGAAACTAAGCTGGCCTGGACTGCTTTTTGAAGTAAGGTTTTCTTTTTTCATAAATTCGCAATTTGGGAGAGAGAACCTGTAGATGCTTTTCCCTGCACTGTCCGCAACATAGCAATCTGAACTCTTTACCGCGACTGAGCATGGAAACTCGAATTTATCTTCTCCGAATCCCTTTACAAAGTTTCCATCAGCAGTGAATATCTGCACTCGTCTGTTCTGTCCGTCTGGAATGTACAGACTTGATTCCTCTTTGTCATAAGCTATTTTCATTGGACCGTCGAACTGGCCTTCCCCGCTCCCAGTCTCTCCTATAGTCTTAAGCGATTTGGTTTTCTTTGAATAATCAATCGGTTCTGTTGGTTCTGGCTCAACCTTGCGAGATGAGGGACTTTCTTCGCTGGAGTGACTTCCAGATGTAGATTCAACGTAGAAAGATGTATTAATAAGTTTGTAGAATTCATCAATTGTTGGGTGTTTAAATGAGACATCGAATGTTAAATCTTCTTTCTCTAACTCTTCTATTTGAGCTTGAAGCCCATCCATGGTTGCACTTAGTAGTCCGGCGTTTGAATTTTCTCGAATGGTATTCTCTAATTCCTCTCTCATTTTCTTTATTTCATCTATTGATTTAGTTCGAGATGTTTCCAATAATACATAGTCGCTATACATAGAGTAGACTTGACCGAGTAGAGCGTTTCTAAGTGCGTTCAAGTCTTGCATACAAGCGTCAAAAATAATATTTATCTTCGTTTCATGCTTCTCTAATTCATTTTTCTTCATTTGATACTTATCTAATTCATTACTCTCCCCTTGATACTCCTCTAATTCATTTTTCTTCACTTCATTATTATCTAATTCTTCTAAATTTGAATCAATTATGTTGTTGGAGGCCATCTATAAGGAAACTGTATATTTATAATCTAGGATGTATGATCAAATGCTATTAATATAAATCTATGCTATTTATACAAGTCTAAGGATAATATACTAATAATAGCTAACCACCAGTAGGTTGAGGTAGATTCCAGGAAAGTACAGTACAAGAAAGTAAAGCTAAGCGCTTCATTACTTAATAATTATATTCAATTGAAGCAGTTATGATGCTTAGTTGAACAGAATGATGGAATACGTAATTAACCATTCAATCTATAAATAGGAATAACGGCATGATGATGTGTGTATTGTTAGGAGAACGTAAGGATTGAACCATGACAGCATGGATACAGAGGTATGTATACTAAAGTAAGAGACTGGAACCAGTAATTACACGAAATGCTTGAACAATTCCGGGAATTTAGGCAAATTACAGTATTTTGCACAGGACAATATAATAAGGGAACAGTAAATGTTTGATACCAGCAATGGACTCATAATAAAATGAAAATACAAGTCTAGATGACGATTATTTAATAATAAAGAAGTCATAAACTTAAAAAATGAATTTACAACTAAATTATTTAAAGAAATATATAAACACCCAAAACGTCTTAAATGACAAAAAATGCCGAGGCATATTTTCCGGGACGGGACGGATCAAGATACCTATTTTCCGGGATGGGAAGGGAACATCACGGAAAATCTAGGTACCTAATGTCCGGGACGGAACCAAAGTACCTAATTTTAATGGTTTATGGTTATATAGGGGCAGAGACGTAGTCAGGATGCACATGCGGCCAAGACCGCAACATCAAAGGCTGTCCCCACTAAAATTTCACAAATTAGCTTTGGGTGTCGCAACCCTCTCACACTAATGAACTGGAATCGCCGCACCCTAAATTGGGCTGCTACACCCCTGTATGGAGGAGGGATCTCCGAGATGCTACACCTGGGTAAAATATTTTTAATTTCTTGATTGCTATGATAGTTTATATATGTTTGTTTTCTATATGTTAGTGATAATTTGTTCAATTAATAGCATATCAAGAATGCGAAAATGCCAAAGGAGAATGAGTAAAAATTGTGAACCACTTTTCTAATGTGTAAACCTCCGAAATGCGACATCATTTGGGAGTAGATGCTTGTGCCAAATCTCTGAGGTCCCCTCACCCATATAACCATAAAAATACGGAATTACTGTATTCAGACGCAGTTACTTAAAAGGTTGACGTGATTAATCGAAGTCACAATTATACTGAATCGACTCGACTGTATGATTAGGTACTTTGGTCCCGTCCCGGAAATTTATGAGGATATTGTTCTGTTGATCGAGTCTAGACAAAAGAATAAAGGTTTAATAGAGAAGCATCTTCACAACGTATCATCTCTCTAACAAATCGATGGGAGTAATAGAATAGACAGATACAATGAGTGCCTTGTTTCAATACTACAATCTCGTTCTGAGTAAATTTGATGTCTCTAGGACTGAAAATATTAGAATGAAGGAGTTGAAAGTGAGATTCAAATTCAAACACTGAATGCGATGATTCCTATGATCACAAACATAGATTAGCGCCTTTAACACTGAAACACACCGTTATGCACGTCAAACTCAGTTATTTTTCTCCTTTCTTTCCAGCTATAATAACATCCCTTCAATGGAGTATACATTCAGGCAATAATTAATATAAACAAGACTCAACCATACCTGACGAAAGCTATAAATAGCCGAAAGTTATTTCGATTATAACTTGTATCTTTCTACAATTTTGTATCTCGTCGCTAAAAACCTACCCTCGCACCGCCCTCATCTTTTCAACCATTCCCAAATTGTCCACCCGCCACAGAAATATTTATCGGCTTCCCTTCCATATCAACTCCACCGAGAACACTTCAGTCGTCCACATATTTCCCATACTGCGTAACGTAGACATGGTTCGCACTAATACAGTTTCCATAAGGTGCATCATCTTCTCGGTAAACTGAAATAAGAACTCAAATGAATTTGTAAAAACTTGTACACGATTGTTCCCATAATCACAAATATTTTATATATTAAAATGCTAGGATTTTTTTTGTTTTGTTTGTCCGAATTGATTGAAGAATTGGCAAGTCGTAGAGATACGAAAATTGGCATGTACATAGGTGTCAAATGATGAATCTATGATTAAGTTCTAAGATCTAAGCGAATTTTTCACACCTCTGCAAAAAAATGGAAAACAATTTTTCACACCTTTTCTATACAATACTATGTACGGCTTCACTCTCACAATAGAAATCATTATACGGCAATATTGTAGGCTGTAATTGTAATTAATACTTCAAAGCAATAACATTTATGAATGTCTCAATTATATATTATAGTGTATTGCAGTTAAAAAGGTTATTTGTATATTTTCATACCTTTGTATACCTAAGTTGACTAATTCATGAATTCATGAATTATTCGAATAATTCGAATAATTCATAATTCATCAAGCCAGAGAAGAATTATTCAAAATTGAAAGTTTTTTTACAAGGGAATATCATAAATTATATGAATGAGTTTTTCAAATAATTCATAATTCAGGATTCTGAACTTTCGAACAATTCATAATTCCTGAATTATGAATTATTCGAATATATCATTTTCAGGAATTTTGAATTATTCGAATTTTTTAATAATTCATGAATTAATAAACCTAGCATATTGGTTGACTAATTCATGCTTGAATTATGAATTATTCGAATAATTCATAATTCTTTGCCATTTTTTAATGAATTAGTCAACTTAGTTATATACATATTTTCACACGATTTGACTAATTTTGAAAATTATGCTAGAAACTAGCTTTCAACGGTTGACATGGGATTTTTAAGGGTGTAGATTTCGAATATCATATTTTCAGATCGATATGATAAATTATTGTTTACTTTTGTTTACAATAAATACATAAAGTAAACAAATCTCAAAAATAAGCTAGAATTTTGATTTCAACGGTTGACATGGGGGTTTTCAGTGGTGTAGATATCGAATATCGGATCCATACGAAAAATTTTCGTTGACCTTTGTTTCCAATAAATATTTAGGGAAAAAAATCCAAATATAGTTTTGATTGAGTAACTCCAGGCGCCCGCAAGCCGCGCAGCGCAAGCAAGCGAAGCGCGCTTGTAAATATTATTTGTTTGGGAATGGATAGAGATTGATTTAGGATAATAAAACACTTCAGATTCATACGTTTATCCATGGTTGTGCTTATATACAGTCATGACAGCTTTTCCCCGTAGTCTAGTTGTCTGATTGTTCTCATTCCTCCTCTCTCACTCAGTTTCCTTACAGCTCGCTATCTCACTCCAGCTCCACTTGACTCAATTTAGCCTCAGTTGTCTCCAGAATCGCTTCGAGTTCTTTAATGAAGGTTTTAGTGGAGCGATGTTAGCTTCAAAGCTTCGTAGTTTTCATTTCCTTTTAGAGCAGACTTGAGACTCTCTTTGAGGTAGAGAGTAGCTGCACCTGTTCCCTACTCCGTGCAGCTAGCCATCAGCTGATCCAGGTGAGACAACAGAGCAGATTCTCTCTCCTGTAGCAGTTGGTGATATTTTGAGAACTTTTCTCTTATCTCTCACAGGTTCCATCTGAGAGTGGAATGCTTCACTCTGAGATCCATTCAAACTTGCCATTATAAGTGTCAAGGTGACTAAAATAATTCAAAATATCAAATGTAATTTTTTTTTTCAGTGCAGTTTCTATAGAGAGATGCCCTTGTGGCGTGTACAGCGTACCACGTCTGTCGGTATGTATGTATCTCTGTACGCGCGCTACTGCGAAATTTAACTGCTTGATGTAAATTACGGAAAGAAGCTTTATTAAAAGGATTGTTCCTCAAAAATAGGAGCGCTGCTCCGGCTTCCGCTTCTGTGATCCAAAAGGAACGCAATCCAGCCTTCGCTCCTCAAAATAGCTCCTCTTTTCTCTCTTAAAATATCGCCCCTTTAATGCTCAGATTACAAGTTTGGAAAATTCAATCGTTCCACTACGGGGCTGGCCATCGGGGGTGTCCTGGTGAAACCCACTGCCTCAAGAACTTAATGCGGTGCTTGGACACCCACTAGGTGATTTTATTGTTTTTAAAGTTAAAATTGATAATATATAGTATTTGGGTGTCCAGACACTCACTAAGCTGGTCAGTGACTGGACACTTGTGAGGCCAAAATTGGTCCGGGAACCAGGTTGGCAGCAGGGGTTTATCTAGGTGCTCGGTCGGCACTTATAGGTGCCAGCCTGGTATCGTCCGAGGAGCCAAGGTGCTTGCAGTGTGATTCGATTTTGGTCGCGGGTTGCTATCACCCCTGGAATTACAAGATAAACCACTTTTTTTAGGTGCCAAGTTTAGGTGCCATATAACTTTTATCACCTCCAAAAAAGTGCCGGATTTGAAAATCCTAGATAAACTCATGGTTGGCAGCCAATTTGTCCGTGTGTCGTTTTTTATCGATTAATTAAGTTGGTGGAATAAATAGTTATTTGAACAATAGAAATATAAGTAAACCTAGGACCCATACAATGTCATAGCTGGCCACTGACTTGAAAGGCTGGTTGTGGGCCCTGATCTAATGTTTACAGATAACTATTAACATATAACCAATGTATACAAAAACTACAGTATTAGATTTGTTCGTTGTGGTCAAAACTTGGATTATGAGTGACAGGTGTTCATCGCATTGTAGCATCTCAGTTTTGAATGAGTCTATTATTGTGTTTGTTTTATGGTGAAAATGTCGTAGTGCCAGGAGTTCCTCCTTAATTCAGTCCTTTGGACTGGTTACCCCGTGGTGCTATGTCCCCCGAACCTATGGTACTAGGATGATGAATGCGTGAGACATCTGATCCTAGGCCCAGGGTAACGAATCCGACATAGGTATAAATTTTATCCATTTTACAACTGATGAATAACAAGTTTTATAGTCATACATATGTTTAGTCAAATGTGCTCTAGTTTTAGTAAATAACCGATATCCTCGTAAATTTGAATGTTTCCGAGTGATGGAACCTCGCAGAATTCCGACAGAATTCCAATGTTTCGGTGAACTCTTTTCACCCAAAGTATGGCTGAGAACAGTGAGTTGAACATCCAATTTCTGAATCTATCAACACAATGAATTATTTGTGGCATGACATTATTATAATCGGGGTCCTACCGACCTAACTATAACTTATTTAAGTATGGCTTGAAGCACTACATACATAGAGACCTCCTAGAGTGATAGTAATGCTATCACATCATTTGAGGGGAGGCTTGCATTAGTGTAAGGGATTAAATAACACAAAAATTGACCTGGACCAAATTTTTAGTGACACATCCACACCTGATAATACGTTGCGCCGGCCATGCATTAGGTTTGTCCGATATTATAGAGATTTTTCGATTTTGGAATGCCCATTTTGGGAGGCTCTTTGGGAGGCAGGTTAATGTAATATTGCCACTTTTACCTGGGGTCTTTTCTATTTATAGGCTGGACCCCAAATTTATATGGCTTCCCCGCCCAAAATGGCTTAAACAGGAAATGACGCAACATATTCCTGGTATAGGTGGGTACATTTTCAAGAAATGCATTTCCTTTTTCGAATAAAATTTAAAACTAGCTAGGTAATACACGTATTTGTTTAATTGATTATACACAGCAAACCTAAATACATTCATAATTAGTGACTACTTTATACAAAATCAAAATACAACACAAGTTACAGTCCTTGTTGAAAGTCTACACTTCAACCTAGTCAAATATCAATATATTTGGGGACTGAGAAGAGAAGTAATAAAACAAGATTAGAATATCTAAGAGGAAATAAAGTTACAACATGATGCGAGAATAACTAAATCCAATCCAGCGTCACAAACATAAAGTGGAGATTCGTATCTGCAGTATTGTAACCATCCATTCTAACATAGCTTATATTTACTGGTTGTGAGAGTTTCAACTCCTGAATAGATTGTCCACTCTTCTGAACCGCCGCATCCATCCAATTTACATTATCAAGCGATACCTCTATGCTGTAAGTATAAGTACGGCCATCTAAGTCATACAAGCGAAAACGGATCAAATTAATAGTGAATACTCCTCCCAATTGAAAATTAAACCAATTTCCTGTAGCTGTCCAGCAGTATCTATCACCTGTAGGAATTCTTATTGGATTTGGGGATTGACAAGTTATTGCTTTTCCCGAATAAGTAGAGTTCGAAATAGCATATTTGAGCTTCATTTGCATTTCTAATTTCGCAATAGATTCCCACGAAGGCATCCTATCAGCAATATTTTGCAATTCCGCTACCTTTTCAATAAGAAGATTTTGTAGACGATCATCGTCCTTGTTTTTGTAAGCAACAAATGACGGAAAATTTGGAAAATTCACATTTATTGTTTCTTGATTATTCTCAGTAACATTCGGAGTGTCAGTTAAGATCTTACAGAGTGTGCTAAAAGGCCATTGCTCGACATCAACTCTGGCTGAATACACAAAGCTCTCAGTATCATCTAAGGACACAGTAGTTAGGAAATGTCCCTGTATCCCGTTGAGTAGCGTGGTAATCCTATACTCCTTGTAGGAAGCTGTGTATGCTCTGATTAGAGATGTCTTATTGATGCTAGGATCAGACACGAAACACGGCATTAGGCAGGTAGAGCATTCGTCAATGTTTTGAGCGTGAACTCCATTAGAATAACATACTGTAGTAGCGAGTAATAGTGCAAGTAAGGATTGAAACATACTTTGTAGACTTTGGGAATACTTGAGTGTAGACTAATTGGATAGCAGAAATGATATTAACTGATTTTTAGTGTTCTTTTTATACTATTATATAGGATCTATGATCCTATATAGTACTATAGGTGAACATTGAAGGGTTTTATTTGAGAGAGTTCCAAATTAAAAAATTTACAGGAATATTTGGGGTCCTCCATATTTAGGGGAAGACCTCTCATTTATGCGAATGTGATTTCATATTTGGGGATCCCAAATTTTTTTGAGACATATTAAATTTAAATTGGGTGCTACACCTCTCAATGAGTTGAATGATTGAAATTGGTCACTTAGGACCTCAGTTATCTTTTCTTTGGTATACTAAATGCAAAAAGTGTTATATAGATCTCTCAACAAAATTATCTTAATTAATTATGCTTACGTCATTATGATGACACAGCAATAATTATAAATGGCTAATAGAGTTAAAATGATAGGAAATAGAAATAAACATATGTTGTAGAAAGTGTTCAGTGTAGATGAAAAAGCCCCAATACTGTAGAAAAAACCCTCACAGATTGGCTGTAAGTGTGCTTCCACATTCCTTGGATGATAACACAATACATGTCATCCCTGGAATTTAGAAGCACACTTCTATTCCGTCTGCGAGGGTTTTTTACTAATAATTAAATTAAAAAATACATCTTTGATCAATTTTTACATCAATTAAAGTTTGTAGGATGAAAATTGTGGATGTGAGATTTGTTGTGTCATCATGATGATGTCAGCATAATTAATCAAGATAATTTTGTTGAGACATCTATATTGAACACATCTTGCATTTAGTATACCAAAGAAAAGATAACTGGCAAACTACTATGCTATAAGGAACTTAAGTAATTAGATTTATTCCACATCTGCAGTGACTCAAGATAAAATTTGCTGAAGGGACATGTTTTTGTAATCAAAGTACAAATTAATTTTAAAGTAAAGTTCTCTTGAAGATCAAAGTAGACCCAATTAGTGTTGAGAAAGGGCGTTGCAATTGATCGAATTCGATAGGTTTGCATTTGATCAACGGTAAGCGGAACTTTATGAATTTTCGTCCCCGGAATTTTTGTCTCATTAGAGACTAAAACAAACGCACTAATATGTAAATAACGGAAAGTAAGGCTTTTTGGAGTGCAGTATGTTTGAAAAAAGGGTAAAATGGGGCATTTTGATTGAGAATTCAGGAGGTGCGAGAGGGGCATTTCAGGGGACGAAAATTCCAGGGACGAAAGTTCCCCCATTCCTTAGTTAATCAATTGCAAACCCTAGTTGATCAATTGCAAACCTTAGTTGATCAATTTACCGAATTTGATCAATTGCGAGCGTCTCGTTGAGATAATGACAAAATTTAATAAGGTTAGGAAACTTCATTGAATTAGGTTCCTGGAATTCTTCCGGACATAATAGCATTTGAAATTGCATAATTTAAATTTGCTCGAATTTGCGTTTTAGCCACCTGTTCTTCAAAAGATTTCACTCCATTTTGCAGAGTCCCTAATTTGTCCAATAAAATTAAATCGTTTGAATTTAATGCTTGCTGTAATTTAGTCCTGATTATCCAGAAAGTTCGAAACCTCACTATGATACTACTGTTATCAAATTCATCAAAGGAAACAATCGGTTCTTGACTGAAAATCTCGCAGATGACATTGAAATACCAATCTCGCACATAGAAAGTTGTGGAATAATAGAATTCATTTTCAGGGTTTGCAGAAACTAGCACCTGCAACTCTCCATTAACTCCGTTAATTTTGGAAATAATCAGAAAGAATTGACTAAGTGGGTCTCAAAATTAAAAAGAGAAGATCTATTGAATGCACTATTGGTGATGACTTCACAAGGCATGATGAAGAGGGAGCTTCATTGCTTGTTGAACCGTTAAGAAGGCATATTATCAGTACAGAAAGAGCTGATAAGAATTGATGCATGCTAAGTTTAAGAGTTTAATTTAATTAATCGTCATTAATTTCACTAGCACATTAATATTAAAAACACAAAATAAACATTAGCATTGTATTTTCAACCAAATATTAACTGTTTTTAAATGTGATTTTGTACAGTTTAATATCTTAGCATTCGATTTAAACTTTGCTATCGTAGTAATTAGATCTAATCCACCTGCAATGACTCAAGATAGAATTTGCTGAAGGGACATGTTTTTGTAATGAAATCGTTAAGTTATCTATGTAAAATTTGTGTTTTTGTAGTAGATGTGCAATCTCTATATAGACAAAGTAATAACATTAACTTACAAATTGAATAATATGCAGCTTGCCCTATAAACATTTCATGCAATTAAATCGTCATGACAGCTCAGAGTTGTACGCGAGCTCTGTGACAGCTTCTCCATCCATTTTCCCCGTAGTCTAGTTGTCTGATGGTAATTCTTCATATCTCACTCAGTTTCCTTCTACAGCTCGTTATCCCACTCAAGCTCTGCACGGATCAATTTAGCCTCAGTTGTCTCCAGAATCGCTTCGAGTTCTTTAATGAAAGATTTAGTGGAGCGATACTTAACTTCAAAGCTTCGTAGTTTTCATTTCATTTTAGAGCAGACGTGAGACTCTCTTTGAGGTAGAGAGGAACCTGTTCCCTACCCCCTCCTCCGTGCAGCTAGCCATCAGCTGATCCAGGTGAGACAACAGAGCAGCTTCTCTCTTTTGTAGCAGTTGGTGATATTTTGAGAACTTTTCTCTTATCTCTCACTGGTTCCATCTGACACAGTGGAATGCTTCACTCTGAGATCCATTCAAACTTGCCATTATAAGAACTAAAGTAATTCAAAATATCAAAATGCAAACTGTTTTTTTCAGTGCAGTTTCTATAGAGAGATGCCCTTGTGGCGTGTACAGCATACCACGTCTGTCGGTATGTATGTATCTCTGTACGCGCGCTACTGCGAAATTTAACTGCTTGATGTAAATTACGGAAGGAAGCTTTATTTAAAGGATTGCTCCCTCAAAAATAGGAGCGCTGCTCCGGCTTCCGTTCCTGTGATCCAAAATGAACGCAATCCAGCCTTCGCTCCTCAAAATAGCTCCTCTTTTTCTCTCTTAAAAGATCGCTCCTTTAATGCTCAGATTACAAGTTTGGAAAATTCAATCGTTCCACTACAGGGCTGGTGCCATCGGGGGTGTCCTGGTGTCCGCATAATGAGGTGCTTAGACACCCAAAATTTACTTACTTTATTGTATTTGAAGTTAATTGATAATATATATTATTTGGGTGTCCAGACACTCACTAAGCTGGTCATTGACTGGACACTTCTCAGGCCAAAATTGTTCCGGGAACCAGGTTGGCACTGCCAACTTAGCAGCCAATTTGATCCGTGTGTCGTATTTTTATCGATTAATTAAGTTGGTGGAATAAATAGTTATTAGAACAATAGAAATATAAGTAAACCTAGGACCCATACAATGTCATAGCTGGCCATTGACTTGAAAGGCTGGTTGTGGGCCCTGATCTAATGTTTACAGATCCTTACTATTAAAACTCGATTAATGTGTATGTATATATGGGTCATTCCATGTGAAATCGACCAATTCGACCAACTGTTCCATGTCGAGCATCTCAGAAATTCTTGTAATTTTGCCTGTAAGTTTTGCATACTAGTGCATGATCATTTGTGCATTATCAGCTTGAACAAGTTACGATATGCTGGTAGTTGTCTGTATCAATTCCAGTAGGGAACAATAAGAGGCTTCCCCGCCCAAAATGGCTTAAACAGGAAATGACGCAACACATTCCTGGTATAGGTGGGGATATTTTCAAGAAATGCATTTTCTTTTTTGAATAAAATTTAAAACTAGCTAGGTAATACACGTATTTGTTTAATTGATTATACACCGCAAACCTAAATACATTCATAATTAGTGACTACTTTATACAAAATCAAAATACAACACAAGTTACAATCCTTGTTGAAAGTCTACACTTCAACCTAGTCAAATATCAATATATTGGGGACTGCGAAGAGAAATAATAAAACAATATTAGAATATCTAAGAGGAAATAAAGTTACAACAAGGTGCGAGAATAACTAAATCCAATCCAGCGTCACAAACATAAAGTGGAGATCCCTATTTAAAGTATTGTAACCATCCATTCTAACATAGCTTATATTTACTGGTTGTGAGAGTTTCAACTCTTGAATAGATTGTCCACTCTTCTGAACCGCTACATCCATCCAATTTACATTATCAAGCGATACCTCTACGCTGTAAGTATAAGTACGACTATCTAAGTCATACAATCGAAAACGGATCAAATTAATAGTGAAGACTCCTCCCAAATGAAAATTAAACCAATTTCCTGCAACTACCCAGCAGTATCTATCACCTGTAGGAATTCTTATTGGATTTGGGGATTGACAATCTGTGCTATTTCCTGAATAAGCAGAGTTTGAAATAGCATATTTGAGCTTCATTTGCATTTCTAATTTCGCAATAGCTTGCCATGAAGGCATCTTATCAACAACTTTTTGCAATTCAGCCACCTTTTCAATAAGAAGATCTTGTAGACGATCTTCATCTTTTTTTTTGTAGGCAATAAATGACGGAAAATTTTGAAAATTTACATCTATTGTTTCTTGATTATTTTCAGTAATGATCGGAGTGTCAGTCAATATCTTACAGAGTGTGCTAAAAGGCCATTTCTCGACATCAACTCTGGCTGAATACACAAAGCTCTCAGTATCATCTAAGGACACAGTAGTTAGGAAATGTCCCTGTATCCCGTTGAGTAGCGTGGTAATCCTATACTCCTTGTAGGAAGCTGTGTATGCTCTGATTAGAGATGTCTTATTGATGCTAGGATCAGACACGAAACACGGCATTAGGCAGGTAGAGCATTCGTCAATGTTTTGGGCGTGAACTCGATTAGAATAACATACTGTAGTAGCGAGTAATAGTGCAAGTAAGGATTGAAACATATTACTTTGTAGACTAATTGAATAGCAGAAATGATATTAACTGATTTTTAGTGTTCTTTTTATACTATTATAGTGGACCTATGATCCTATATAGTACTATAGGTGAACATTGTAGGATTTTATTTGAGAGAGTTCTCCAAATTAAAAAATTGACAGGAATATTTGGGGTCCTCCATATTTAGGGGGACCTCTCATTTATGCAAATGTGGTTTCATATTTGGGGATCCCAAATTTTTTGGCGACATATTTAAATTTAAATTGGGTGCTACCTCTCAATGAGTTGGATGATTGAAATTGGTCACTTAGAACCCCAGTTATCTTTTCTTTGGTATACTAAATGCAAGAAGTGTTCAATATAGATCTCTCAACAAAATTATCTTAATTTATTATGCTTACGTCAATGATGATACAGCAATAGTTATAAATGGCTAATAGAGTTAAAGTGATAAGAAATAGATTTAAAAAACGTTGTAGAAAGTGTTCAGTGTAGATGAAAAAGCCCCAATACTGTAGAAAAAACCCTCACAGATTGGCTGTAAGTGTGCTTCCTCATTCCTTGGATGATAACACAATACATGTCATCCAAGGAATTTAGAAGCACACTTCTATTCCGTCTGCGAGGGTTTTTACTAATAATTAAATTAAAAAATACATCTTTGATCAATTTTTACATCAATTAAAGTTTGTAGGATGAAAATTGTGGATGTGAGATTTGTTGTGTCATCATGATGATGTCAGCATAATTAATCAAGATAATTTTGTTGAGACATCTGATATTGAACACATCTTGCATTTAGTATACCAAAGAAAAGATAACTGGCAAACTACTATGCGGAACTTAAGTAATTAGATCTATTCCACATCTGCAGTGACTCAAGATATAATTTGCTGAAGGGACATGTTTTTGTAATCAAAGTACAAATTAATTTTAAAGTAAAGTTCTCTTGAAGATCAAAGTAGACCCAATTAGTGTTGAGAAAGGGCGTTGCAATTGATCGAATTTGATAGGTTTGCAATTGATCAACAATAGAAGTTAAATTGTATTGACATTAACAATTGATCAACAATAGAAGTTAAATTGTATTGACATTAACAATTGATCCACTAAAGTTTGCATTTGATCAACGGTAAGCGGAACTTTATGAATTCTCGCCCCCGAAATTTTTGTCTCATTAGAGACTAAAACAAACGCACTAATATGTAACGGAAAGTAAGGCTTTTTGGAGTGGAATATGTTTGAAAAAAGGGTAAGTTAATCAATTGCAAACCCTAGTTGATCAATTGCGAGCGTCTCGTTGAGATAATGACAAAATTTAATAAGGTTAGGAAACTTTATTGAATTAGGTTCCTGGCATTCCCAGTTACTTCCGGACATAATAACATTTGAAATTGAATAATTTAAATTTGCTCGCATTTGCGTTTTAGCCACCTGTTCTTCAAAAGATTTCACTCCATTTTGCAGAGTCTCTAATTTGTTCAAAACAAATAGATCGTTTGAATTCATTGCTTTCTTTATTTTACCCCTGATTATCCAGAAGTTCGAAACTTCACTGTGATACTACTGTTATCAAATTCTTCAAAGGAAACAGTCGGCTCTTGACTGAAAATCTCCCAAATCTCCAATTAACTCCGTTAAGTTTGAAAATAATCAGAAAGGAATTGACTAAGTGGGTCTCAATATGAAAAAGAGAAGATCTATTGAATGCACTATTGGTGCTGACTTCACAAGGCATGATGCAAGAGGGAGTTTCATTGCTTGTTGCACCGTTAAGAAGGCATATTATCAGTACAGAAAGAGCTGATAAGAATTGATACATGCTAAGTTTAAGAGTTTAATTTAATAAATATGTGATTAATTTTGCTAGCACATACATATTAAAAACACAAAATAAATATTAATATTGTATTTTTAACCAAATATTAACTGTTTTTGAATATGATTTTGTACAGTTTAATATCTTAGCATTCGATTTAAACTTTGCTATCTTAAGTAATTAGATCTATTCCACCTGCAATGACTTAAGATAGAATTTGCTGAAGGGACGTGTTTTGCAATGAAATTATTAAGTCATCTATATATGTAAAATTTGTGTTTTTGTAGATGTGTAATCTCTATACGTATGAACAAAGCAATAACAATAACTCACAAATAGGATAATATGTAGCTTCCCCTATAAACATTTCATACACTTAAATCCATAAATACTAGCATTCAGTGGAGTTTGCCTACTAGCAACTCCCTATTACACTCTCATAACAGCAAATCGAAAATTTAGCTCGCGCGCTCTGCGTCCTTGTAGATGTTTATACTATATTTCCCTGAAAATCATAGAATATGCTAAACAATACAAAGATTTATACTTGATAATGACAAAATTGCTATTAGAATCATCGAGTGAAACTGCTGGTCGTTGATTGACGAGAGCGAAAAGTTCATCGAAATACCATTTGGACACAGCTACCTTTACTGCGTAGTTTTTAGTTCTATCAGAATGAGTTATGGTAATTTTCAAAATGGCAGTTTTCCCGATTAACTCTGTTTGTACGAGAAATCCATCAACGGTGTTCATAATAAGACGGTTGATGGAAAGGATGGAATAGTCTGATTGATTACATGGCATGCGACAATTGGGTACCTGCTCACCTGTATTATCTATACAAATACAAGTAGACAAAATTGTAGAAATAATCAATAAAAGAAAACAAAGAGAATGCATGATTACTGTTAGTAGTAGTTATTGAAGTTTAGAGACATCAGATAGTACAACTAACTCCGTTTCTGTTGTATTTATAATCATTTTATCCTACATCCAGTAGCTTTTTCTAATGAATCATACTTAAAAGCAAGTTGAAGCTTCCAAAAGAACAAGTGTTAAAATGATAAAAGTTTAATTATCAAATATTAAGGGAAATATGACGACAAGAGATATATTATTACTTGTATAAAAGTATGAACTACGTACATACAATTCTATTTACATACAAAGTGAGATTATAAATTTTTAGTAGCCGAATGTGGTTTGTAGGGCATTAGTTGATCGTGAAAAGATATGATTCCGATCATTTTGTGATTTACAGTACATCCGTATATGTACATTGGAATATTTATATAGAACTCAGTTCTATGGAACCGAACTGGAATAAACGGTATTTAGAAACCATCCATAAAGGGGGTGGAAAATGATTTTATACATAAAGCAAAAATCCTATCGTTCCATGGAAATAAAGAAAACAGCTCTGTTCTCGCCTATAGCTCGCTATGTACTAGAAATCCTTCAACGGAGTTTGTATACGGTTGATGGAAAAGATGAAATATTTTGAGTTTTGAGAGTCCACATGTCGTGAGACAATTGAACACTCTTTCATTTAACTATCCTATAGAAACAAATAGAAAACAATATTGTACAAATGGTTAATTAATAAAAGAAAACAAAGAGAAGAATGCACGATATTAATAACCTGCAATGCCTTTGGGGTCAAAGGTATAAATAGAAATGACCCCATTTTCATTTTCACTTTCAGTTCACTTTCAATTTACTTTCACTTTCACTATGGGCATGCAAGGGTTTAATTACACTCATCATTCATCAAGATTCACGACATTACACATATATACCTACCATTTCTGTGCATTTTAAAATATATATTTCATGCTCACGGTGTACTTGTGCCTATAATAGCATTTTAGAATGATTTCTATTTAAAATGCTAGGAGACGCTTTCAAGGAAATAAAATCATAAAAGTATAATTAGTTGTATTTTTAAATTGATCAGACAAGAATACAAGTATGATGAGGAGTATAGAAATATATTATCAAGTATTAACCATTGCAAAGGATGATTTCAACTTGAGATGATTAGGTGCTCAACTACACACAATTCTCATCATATACTAAAATAAAATATTCGAAAGCTAATCCCTCACAAATAAGGAGAGATAGAGCGGACTGTTATATAAGGTCTATTCACCAACTGCGAGATCCGTGATCATGGATTAATGAATGGCCATCGAATATACATACAACATATCGTGAAAGCATTATCCATGCATAATAGACCTTGAATGTATTTCAAGCATATATAAACATGGTATCAAAAGTATGCATATTCGTCGAGAAAATCATGATTAGTCATCACTCATCATCCTGTTGCGCAATAAGCTATGTTTCATTTTCTGAACTGTTTTAAACATACTTTGAAGCATTATTTACAAAAAATTTTCCGAATATGAACTTATTCGATAGGAAATAGGTTACTTCCTATTCAGTAATAATACAAATTGTATGCCTAAATTCGATGGTTTTTGAGTTAAGGGTCAATTTAAAGTAGCATGACAAAGTTTATAAATTGACCCATATCTCAAGAACCATCGAATTTAGGGATACAAGTTGTATTATAACTGAATAGGAAGTAGCCTATTACCTATTGAATAAGTACATATTTGAATGCCTAGAGGCTATAGTTTTTACGATATAACGTCAAATGACCAAAATGTTTTTTATATTAACACAGGAATGTATCAGCATTTCATAAAAATTTTCGAATCAATCCATCTTCAGCTTTGTTTTACCGGAAAATTTGATGTTAATAATGCTTCAAAGTATGGTTGAAACAGTTCAGAAAATGAACGATTTGATACAAACATACTAGTAGCTTATTGCACAACAAGATTAATCATGATTTTCTCAATGAATATGCATACTTTTGATACCATGTTTGTATATGCTAATACAGTATACCCTCGCTAATCCGAACATCTCTGTTCCAAACATCGAAAAAATCGTTCGGATTAGTGAATTTGTTCCGATTAGTGAAATAACACTAATTCAATAGGGCATTAATTATAATAAATTTGCAATGTTAGAATATCAAGGATATTATTTCGCTATGATTGCCTATTTAACGAGGTTTCTCAATCTTATTGATATATTTAAGTTTATAAACGTTCATTCAAAGCATAGAGGCGAATAAAATTATATTTTGGGTGTTCGAATTTTAAGAATGAAGTGTTCGGATTAGCGAGGGTTCGGATTGGCGAGGTTCGGACTATCGAGGGTGTACTGTAATATATTTTTGAAGTCTACTATGCATAGATAATGCTCTTAAGATATGTTGTATGTATATTCGATGGTCTTCTATTAATCCATGGTCTCGGTTCTCGAAGTTGGTGAATAGACCTTATATAACTTTTTATATATTATGTAGATTCCGAATTTTGCAATTTGAAAATAATAATGTGAATATTTTAAAATAGTGATATGTACATATTCTCACACCTTTTGAAAAAATCTTATTTTAATTAAGCTAAAAGCAAGCTCCCGACGGCTAATATACTTATAGGGTATTTCAGTGTATATATTTCAAATTTCACACTTAAAATGCTCAAAAATAAGTATTTCCCGTTGTATTATGATATTCACATTTCTTCGAGTCATTTACTCCTTATAGAAAGCTGCGTAGGCTCTGATTAGAGATGTCCTATTGATGATCAGACACGAAACACGACATTAGACAAGTGGAGCATTCGTCGATGTTTTAGGCGTAAACTCGCTTGGAATAAAATGCTGTAGTCGTGAGTATTAGTGCAAGCAATGCTTGAAACTAGAGATGCACCGGATATCCGGTTTATATCCGGTATCCGGCCATTTTCGTTGATTTACCGGATATCCGGTCCGGCCGGATAATAATAAGTATCCGGCCGGATATTAATATATTGACAAAATTCAAGAATTAATGAAATACTACAGTAACAAACTCAAATTATACACTGTGCTGTAACAAACTTATCGAGACTAATAATGAAAATCTAATAATCCTAAATTTTTCTGGATAAAGAGAAGACATTTCCTTTTTCTGGTAACAATTTGTTACGCTTTTCTTCAAATACAATTCCAGCACTACTAAATAATATTTCACAATAAACTGAACTAGGTGGAGTGCCTAAATATTTAATCGCAACCCCAACTAAGTTTGGATATGACAAAGCATTTTCTTTCCACCATAGTAATGAGTTATAAGATATTGATTCCATAGCGGGGTTGTACTATAGTTTTTTGGAGTTTTACCTCTGACATAGCCTACTATGTATAAGGCCTAAGAGTAACTTAACCAGGGATGCGGTAGAAGATGAATGAAGAAATACATGAGCTGTCTTAAATCATTAACAAAGCACAATAGAGCTTAGGAATATATTACCAGCATATATAAATATGGTGTCAAAGCACCCAAATCCGTTGTTGAAATTTAGATTAGTCATCAAATGATTGCGCAACAGGCTATATTTGGGTCAAATTTAGTGATTTTCAGAGGTCGTTTAAGGGCACTTCTAAGTGTTTTTATTATAAGGTTTTTTGCATAGAACTGAGAAGTGAATGTGTTAATACGAAAAATTTGGATTTTTTCATGGAATGTTCTTACATTCCAGTGTTGCTATGGAAACGTGTTTTGGTCAATTGGGGCTATATCTTGAAAACAGCGATAGCTAGACATTCAAATATAATCCCATTTGATTGCAAATAGGCTACTTCCTATTAAGCTATAATACAATTTCTGTGTCTAAATTCAATGGTTTACGAGATACTCGACAAATTACCAATAGTGACCAATATGATAAATTGTCTAATAACTCGTAAATTAGTTACTTTATAATACCTATGTATTATTCATAGTTAAAATACATTGTGGTTCAATAAAAAGTTTTCAGTGGGTAACCAATAATATCCGGTATCCGGCCGGATAGGTAATTTTCCTACCGGTGCATCTCTACTTGAAACATGTTTTGTAGACTTTGAGAATACTGGAGTGTAGACTAATTGGATTCCAAAAATGATATTAACTGATTTTTAGTGTAAGTCTTATATTATTATATAGGATATAGTATTATCTTATATAATAGTATATGTATTTGAGGACCTTCTCCAAATTGAAAAATTCCTACCAGAATGCAAGAAAATATGAGAAAAATTAATTATTATTTAATAGTAGTAATCGTGTAATACTAAATATTCATATTTTATTTCTGAACAAGCATTAACTGTTTTTCAAATATGATTTTGTACAGTTGAATAATTTAGCATTTGGCATATACTTTTCTATCAAATACTTAAGTAATTAGATCTATTCCACCTGCATGACTCAAGATAGAATTTGCTGAAGGGACATGTTATTGTAATGAAATCATAAGTCATCTATGTAAAATTTGTGTTTTTGTAGAAGTGCAATCTCTATATGAACAAAGCAATAACAAATAACTCACAAATAGGATAACATGCAGCTTGCCCTATAAACATTTCATACAATTAAATCGATAACTACAGACATTCAGCGGAGTTTGCCTACTAGCAACTCCCTATTACACTCTCTTAAGAGCAAATCGAAAATTTAGCTCGCGCGCTCTGCGTCCTTGCAGATGTTTATACTATATTTCCCTGAAAATCGTAGATTAATCATATAATTTACTAAACAACACTTTACCTACAAGCAAATAATTATCTAAGTTATGAGTTGAGGTTCGATCACGTTCAGGACACGAAAATTTAAGGGATTTGAGATCAGGAGCGTATCTATGGCGGCTTGTGATGCCCAATCTACAAGCCTCTGTAAATAAGGCCTATCTTTTTATAGATAATTTTTGAAAGAAAATAAATACCTAAAGTTAATTTGAAAAGGTAATAAAAATATAATAATTTCAGACAAACTTAAGCTCATGCATCCATTTAATTCATAAAGCAGTCAAAATACATAATAGGTGAAAATGACTTTACGTCTATTTAAATAATTTTGTAATTAGTTCACCATGTAACTGGGTTTTTTTACTGTCACTTGCTCGCGCTGAATATTTGAATATTAATTAGATTAAATTTATTGAAAAGTGATTACTCAAAACACAAAAAAAACAGTCGATAAATATAGGTGTAGGCAAGATTCACTCCAAAACTGTCACGCGAGATCTCTTGCCCTGGTTAGTCAAAGCTAGCAATGATGCTTCCTTCGGTCTCTGGCATTCTCGCAGGTCTTCAGATTTTGTTTCCACTTCAAATACATACTAAGTTCAAGACTTTTTAAAAGTCAATTCTGGTTCAGCCCCAAAAGCCTTCGTTGCAGTTTAACGTCTCTAACTTCCGCTACCAATCTTTCGCAATGTGTTATCCAGAGATGCCTGAAAATTACAGTGTTCTGAAAGTTCCCTTAGCTCAACTACGAATCCTGCCACAGTCTTTCCCACTTTCTGCGAACGGGAATTGAAATCGAAGCGTTTAACAATCTCCGATGGTGGTAGAGTAATAGCCATCTCACTGGGGGGTCTCGTCTCGGTCTACAGATAAAATAACAATGCTTCATCCTCTTATCTATATAAAGCCAAGTTCGATAGTCTTAGTATGTCGTCAGACTTATACCCACTTGCATTTGTTAGTTCTTACTCTATTATAGATACAAGCACGCTTTACGCACTCATAGCGCGGCTTGCGAACACTTTGTGTTCGCTGAGTCGTTGGGATATAAACAAATTCAGAATCGATAGATTCGATAATGCAATATTAAGAATTCACGCCTCGAAAATCACAGGTCAACAGTTGAAAGTTCGTTTCTAACATCTTTTTGAGATTTTTTATTTTATGTATCTATTGTAAACAAAAGTAAACAAATAATTTATCATATGGTTCAAAAATATGATATTCAAAATCTACACCGCTGAAATCACGCGTCAAACGTTGGAAGTTTGTCCCTCGCCCATTTTTATAATTTGTTTACTTTATGTATCTATTGTAAACCAAAGTAAACAAATAATTTATCATACAGATCTGAAAATGTAATTTTCGAAATCTACACCCCTAAAGCCCCATGTCAACCGTTGGAAGCTAGTAGATTATTTATTAAATGGGGTAAAAATATAGTAATATACACATAACATTTTATTGCTATACACTATAATAAATTGAGACATCTATAAAGGTAAATTGGTTTGAAGTATTGATAACAGTGACGGTCTATTGTAGGCATTCTACAATGATTTCAATCGTGAAAGTGAAGTCATATGAATTGTATAGAAAATGTGTGAAAATTGTTTTCCGTTTTTTGCAGAGGTGTAAACATAAACCTACGTGCCAATATTCATATCACGACGACTTGCCAATTCTTTAATCAATTCGGACAAACAAACACAAAATCCTAGCGTTTTAATATATAAGATATTCTAATCAGCTTAACATACGTAAGAGCACTTACAGTATTGAGTGGCGTAGTCCCTGGAAGCTAACACCATTTGTTTCATAATTTGTCCAAGTTCTTCTGATTTTGTCAATCTAGAAATATGAATTAACTCCTAGGACACCCCTCTTTTCAGCGTGACTAGGCCCTGACCACTGAGTGGTATGCTCTATATTTTGTAATATAGATTGGTCAATAATGGTTAATAACAGACAGCAAGCAAGTAATAGTAGGACCTACGTATGTTTTATAGATACAAGTATTTTGGAAGCGTAGTAATTCTCTGTTTAATTTATTCTTACTAAAAAAATTCTAGTTTGGGTGTCCTGGATGCCCCAGGACCCTATGATCCCACCCTACGCCACTGACTGTATTGATATAAAATTTCGTTGCTGTAAAAAAGTGTATCATCAATATATTGTAGCTATAAATTTAAATCGGATATTCTTAACACATTTGCTGGAATTACAATTATAATCAAAAGATAATCAAATATTTGTAAAACACATGCCACAAAAAGGAGTTTAAGAAAATACATATGTACAATTCAACCATGAATAAATCATCATGTACTAAATAATTCAGAAAAAAGTAAATTGTTTTTAAGATATCATCATCTCGGTTTAAACCCAATCGAGAGATAGTAGGCTAAACCTAAAGTTAAGATCTCGATTATTTCTCCCTTTCAACTTGATATAACGTACTGTAACAGGAAGATCAAGCTTAAAATCGTCGATGTAGTCAGTTCTATCCCCTATTTTGGTAGTAGCTAGAAATCTCCAATGGATGTTATCAGGTGAAATTGCCAAGTTATACGTGTAAATTAAGGTATCGTCTCTCACGCTAAATCGTATCAAATTAACTGTAAAGTTCTCTTGAAGATCAAAATAGACCCAATTAGTGTGGGAAACAATACAATATTTAACAAGATTAGGAAACTTCATTGGATTAGGCTCTTGACATGCCCAGTTACTTCCGGACATAATGGCATTTGAAATTGCATACTTCAATTTTGCTTGCATTTGCGTTTTAGTCAACTGTTCTTCAAAATATTTCACTCCATTTTGCAGAGTCCCTAATTTGTCCAACACAATTAAATCGTTTGAATTTATTGCTTGCTGTAATTTAGTCCTGATTATCCTGAAAGTTCGAAACCTCACTATGATACTACTGTTATCAAATTCATCAAATGAAACAATCGGTTCTTGACTGAAAATCTGACAGATGACATTGAAATACCAATCTCGCACATAGAAAGTTGTGGAATAATAGAATTCATTTTTAGGGTTTGCAGAAACTAGCACCTGCAACTCTCCATTAACCCCGTTAAGTTTGGAAATAATCAGAAAGGAATTGACTAAGTGGGTCTCGATATGGAAAAAAGAAGATCTATTGAATGCACTATTGGTGCTGACTTCACAAGGCATGATGCAAGAGGGAGCTTCATTGCTTGTTGCACCGTTAAGAAGGCATATTATCAGTACAGAAAGAGCTGATAAGAATTGATACATGCTAAGTTTAAGAGTTTAATTTAATAAATCCGTTACTAATTTTACTAGCACATTAAATTAATCAATCAATACTTTTTTTCACTATATTAACAAAACCCTATCAGAGTCCTGGAATAGATGGAAAATTTAATATTATTTAATAGTAGTGAATATGCAATACTAAATATTAATATATATTCAACTAAATATGAACTATATTTTCAAATATGATCTGTACAGTTTGAATATTTTAGAATTTGGCATCAACTTTGCCTTCAGTACTTAAGTAATTAGATCTATTCCACCTGCAATGACTCATGACAGAATATGCTGAAGGGACATGTTTTTGTATGAAAGTACAAATAATATTTAAATCATTAAGTCATCTAAAATTTCTAAAGTTTTTATAGATATGTAATCTTTACTTATATGAGGAAGACAATAACACTAGCTCACATAAGGTTATTATGTAGCTTGCCCTATGAAAATTTTATATACATCTAGACCGACGAATACTAACATTCAGTGGATTTTCCTACTCGTAACATTATGTACACTCTCATAATAGCAAATCAAATTTCTCACGCGCGCTTTGCGTGTTTGCAGATGCTACTCATAATTTTCTCTTAAAATCGTAGAATATGTTCTCTAAATTAAATAACACTACTTACAATTACCTAGAAGCGCGAGACTTTCCTTTACGCTATGATTTGTGGCCGGATCATGTTTAGAAACACAAAAAAATTTCCTCGACTGTAATGTTAAATATCGATTTAGTTGTATGAAATTTAAAGGATTTGAGATCAGGAGCGTATCACTGCTGACCTGTAATACCCAACCTACAAGCCTCTCTGAATAATTACTAATTTTTCTAAGATAACTTTTGAAAGAGATTACAAATAAATTTCAAGTAAATCTAAAAAAGTAATAAAATACAATAATTTCAAGTTGAACTTAGCTGATTTTGAAGGTGGTGTAACCAATTACTCCATAAAGCAGTGAAAGCACATAATAGATGAAAATGACTCTACTGCTATTTAAGTCATATTATCTTGTTAATTAATTCACCATGTAATTGGATCTTGCTTTTTACTGTCACTTATTGCTCAATAAATATTTGAATATTGATTGGATTAAATTTATTCAAAAGTCTACTCGAAATTACTAAAAACACAGTCTATAAGTACAGATCAGATTAACTTCAAAACTACACAGAGAATGAGTGTCTCAATATCTTCTATAACACAAACAGAGTTAAAGCCACTTCCAGTCCCATTAACTTCCCTAAGGCTGTGGCTAGCATCAACATTTCGCCTAATTTCAGCTTGTTCCACTTGTTTCCACTTCATTAACCCTATATTATCTGCATATAAGGAATTTCCTTGTCAACCCACAGTGCATTTTTTTCTTATTGATTTCGGCGTTATTACCTGACCCCTAATCGAATCAACAGCAATTTCAATGCGTTCAATCAATGTGCATCCCTCTTCCTCTAATTTGTTTTGCACTTCAACTTCTTTTTTCCGAACTGTTTATGATTTTTTTGATACTTTGATGTATACATTTAGCCGTGTATTTTCGTTCATTTGATTTTGGTTACTTATGTGAAAATGAATGTAATTGATGTCTTTTGAATATCATACTTCAAAGATATCCAGTGTTTTTCCAAGTTAGTAATATTTAACAATATGCTCAAGCAGACTTTCATCCAGGCGTACTGGGCGCGACTAGAGGCGCGTATTTGATCCCATGGATCATAATTAGGCGTATGATTTTTGGGCTAGGCGCGCAGCATAAAACACATATAAAAATGCAGAGTCTAGGCGCGCGTAGAAAAATGATGGCGCCCATTTAGGCGTATGACATTGGAAAGCTGGATGCAACCCTGGTAGCGAGTAATAGTACAAGTAAGGATTGAAGCATGTTTTATACACTTTGAGAATACTGGAGTGGAGACTATCGTATCCCAGAAATTATATTAACTGATTTTTAGTGTTCTTATACTATTATATAGGATCTATGACACAATATCAGCAGTAGGCAACCTATGGTCTGCGGGTCATTTTAGGCCCACGAGAGTAAATTTGATGGCCCGTGACTCTTCCAAAACACTCTATTATGGGGTTGGCGTGTTAGTGATTGTAATACAAAAATGGGTTCGCCTAATTTTGGTGTGAAATTGATGATGAATACCAATATATTGTCTATAATTCTTACTATTAAAACTCGATTAGTGTTTACAAGCGCGATTCACTTGCTAGCACTGGGCGGGTGGTGGACACTTTGTGTCCGCCGGAGACGCCCTTTGAGTTTCTGAGGTCACATTGAGTAATTATTAGGAAGATAACATTGTAACGACGTCGTTATTACTAACCCCTTAGTTTAGTTAGTATTACTTAATAGACAAGCTACGAGGGTTGTCCCATAAGTTCGTAGACTTACTTCCTATTGTAATTAATGTTAACGAAGTTAATGTCTGGAGTACGATTACTGCATGGTAATGCCACACCTCATACAAGCTGTAAGACAAAGGATGCCATTAAAAAACTAGGCTTTGAAATTTTACCTTACCCACCCTACAGCCCAGATTTGGCCCCTAGTGATTACTGGCTCTTTGGGGAAATGAAAGGGCCCCTTAGAGGAAAGAGATTTTCTACGTTAAAGGACCTCCAGTCCGCCGTTAATTTCTGGCAAAAAGGTATCCCACAAAAATATTTGCTACCGGCATTGAGAAGTTGCCAGAACGTTGGTAGAAATGCATAATGTTGGAAGGTGGTTATATTAAAAAATGCAATATGAAAATCTAACCTCAGTTTATTTATTTGATTTTTTATTTAAAATTTCTACGAACTTATGGGACATGATGTTATCAGGTGAAATTGCCAAGTTATACGTGTAAATTAAGGTATCGTCTCTCACGCTAAATCGTATCAAATTAACTGTAAAGTTCTCTTGAAGATCAAAATAGACCCAATTAGTGTGGGAAACAATACAATATTTAACAAGATTAGGAAACTTCATTGGATTAGGCTCTTGACATGCCCAGTTACTTCCGGACATAATGGCATTTGAAATTGCATACTTCAATTTTGCTTGCATTTGCGTTTTAGTCAACTGTTCTTCAAAATATTTCACTCCATTTTGCAGAGTCCCTAATTTGTCCAACACAATTAAATCGTTTGAATTTATTGCTTGCTGTAATTTAGTCCTGATTATCCTGAAAGTTCGAAACCTCACTATGATACTACTGTTATCAAATTCATCAAATGAAACAATCGGTTCTTGACTGAAAATCTGACAGATGACATTGAAATACCAATCTCGCACATAGAAAGTTGTGGAATAATAGAATTCATTTTTAGGGTTTGCAGAAACTAGCACCTGCAACTCTCCATTAACCCCGTTAAGTTTGGAAATAATCAGAAAGGAATTGACTAAGTGGGTCTCGATATGGAAAAAAGAAGATCTATTGAATGCACTATTGGTGCTGACTTCACAAGGCATGATGCAAGAGGGAGCTTCATTGCTTGTTGCACCGTTAAGAAGGCATATTATCAGTACAGAAAGAGCTGATAAGAATTGATACATGCTAAGTTTAAGAGTTTAATTTAATAAATCCGTTACTAATTTTACTAGCACATTAAATTAATCAATCAATACTTTTTTTCACTATATTAACAAAACCCTATCAGAGTCCTGGAATAGATGGAAAATTTAATATTATTTAATAGTAGTGAATATGCAATACTAAATATTAATATATATTCAACTAAATATGAACTATATTTTCAAATATGATCTGTACAGTTTGAATATTTTAGAATTTGGCATCAACTTTGCCTTCAGTACTTAAGTAATTAGATCTATTCCACCTGCAATGACTCATGACAGAATATGCTGAAGGGACATGTTTTTGTATGAAAGTACAAATAATATTTAAATCATTAAGTCATCTAAAATTTCTAAAGTTTTTATAGATATGTAATCTTTACTTATATGAGGAAGACAATAACACTAGCTCACATAAGGTTATTATGTAGCTTGCCCTATGAAAATTTTATATACATCTAGACCGACGAATACTAACATTCAGTGGATTTTCCTACTCGTAACATTATGTACACTCTCATAATAGCAAATCAAATTTCTCACGCGCGCTTTGCGTGTTTGCAGATGCTACTCATAATTTTCTCTTAAAATCGTAGAATATGTTCTCTAAATTAAATAACACTACTTACAATTACCTAGAAGCGCGAGACTTTCCTTTACGCTATGATTTGTGGCCGGATCATGTTTAGAAACACAAAAAAATTTCCTCGACTGTAATGTTAAATATCGATTTAGTTGTATGAAATTTAAAGGATTTGAGATCAGGAGCGTATCACTGCTGACCTGTAATACCCAACCTACAAGCCTCTCTGAATAATTACTAATTTTTCTAAGATAACTTTTGAAAGAGATTACAAATAAATTTCAAGTAAATCTAAAAAAGTAATAAAATACAATAATTTCAAGTTGAACTTAGCTGATTTTGAAGGTGGTGTAACCAATTACTCCATAAAGCAGTGAAAGCACATAATAGATGAAAATGACTCTACTGCTATTTAAGTCATATTATCTTGTTAATTAATTCACCATGTAATTGGATCTTGCTTTTTACTGTCACTTATTGCTCAATAAATATTTGAATATTGATTGGATTAAATTTATTCAAAAGTCTACTCGAAATTACTAAAAACACAGTCTATAAGTACAGATCAGATTAACTTCAAAACTACACAGAGAATGAGTGTCTCAATATCTTCTATAACACAAACAGAGTTAAAGCCACTTCCAGTCCCATTAACTTCCCTAAGGCTGTGGCTAGCATCAACATTTCGCCTAATTTCAGCTTGTTCCACTTGTTTCCACTTCATTAACCCTATATTATCTGCATATAAGGAATTTCCTTGTCAACCCACAGTGCATTTTTTTCTTATTGATTTCGGCGTTATTACCTGACCCCTAATCGAATCAACAGCAATTTCAATGCGTTCAATCAATGTGCATCCCTCTTCCTCTAATTTGTTTTGCACTTCAACTTCTTTTTTCCGAACTGTTTATGATTTTTTTGATACTTTGATGTATACATTTAGCCGTGTATTTTCGTTCATTTGATTTTGGTTACTTATGTGAAAATGAATGTAATTGATGTCTTTTGAATATCATACTTCAAAGATATCCAGTGTTTTTCCAAGTTAGTAATATTTAACAATATGCTCAAGCAGACTTTCATCCAGGCGTACTGGGCGCGACTAGAGGCGCGTATTTGATCCCATGGATCATAATTAGGCGTATGATTTTTGGGCTAGGCGCGCAGCATAAAACACATATAAAAATGCAGAGTCTAGGCGCGCGTAGAAAAATGATGGCGCCCATTTAGGCGTATGACATTGGAAAGCTGGATGCAACCCTGGTAGCGAGTAATAGTACAAGTAAGGATTGAAGCATGTTTTATACACTTTGAGAATACTGGAGTGGAGACTATCGTATCCCAGAAATTATATTAACTGATTTTTAGTGTTCTTATACTATTATATAGGATCTATGACACAATATCAGCAGTAGGCAACCTATGGTCTGCGGGTCATTTTAGGCCCACGAGAGTAAATTTGATGGCCCGTGACTCTTCCAAAACACTCTATTATGGGGTTGGCGTGTTAGTGATTGTAATACAAAAATGGGTTCGCCTAATTTTGGTGTGAAATTGATGATGAATACCAATATATTGTCTATAATTCTTACTATTAAAACTCGATTAGTGTTTACAAGCGCGATTCACTTGCTAGCACTGGGCGGGTGGTGGACACTTTGTGTCCGCCGGAGACGCCCTTTGAGTTTCTGAGGTCACATTGAGTAATTATTAGGAAGATAACATTGTAACGACGTCGTTATTACTAACCCCTTAGTTTAGTTAGTATTACTTAATAGACAAGCTACGAGGGTTGTCCCATAAGTTCGTAGACTTACTTCCTATTGTAATTAATGTTAACGAAGTTAATGTCTGGAGTACGATTACTGCATGGTAATGCCACACCTCATACAAGCTGTAAGACAAAGGATGCCATTAAAAAACTAGGCTTTGAAATTTTACCTTACCCACCCTACAGCCCAGATTTGGCCCCTAGTGATTACTGGCTCTTTGGGGAAATGAAAGGGCCCCTTAGAGGAAAGAGATTTTCTACGTTAAAGGACCTCCAGTCCGCCGTTAATTTCTGGCAAAAAGGTATCCCACAAAAATATTTGCTACCGGCATTGAGAAGTTGCCAGAACGTTGGTAGAAATGCATAATGTTGGAAGGTGGTTATATTAAAAAATGCAATATGAAAATCTAACCTCAGTTTATTTATTTGATTTTTTATTTAAAATTTCTACGAACTTATGGGACAACCCTCGTAGTAGTTAGGACTAGTCGTGAGTTAACAACCATTTAGTTTTCTTCTGTGTAAGAGTTACTGAAGATTGATTCGTATCCCTTGTTTACTTACTCCGTTACAATACCATGCAGAAGATTCTCATCTCGATGGTCCATTTGTATTTTTCTTGAATACAGGGGATGAATCTGACATATTTATAAAAAGCTTTTTGGTCAGTACAAGAAATGGAGATTGGGTACATTCTATTTTGGACCACCCTGTACATAGGCGTCGTAAACTTTATTTCCTACCCTTGGACTGCCCGGCCACAAAAATCCAGGGCCGTTCAGTCAGTTAATCGGGTCGTATCTTCAGCTGATCCAGCGTTACCGTCAGCCAAATGGGCCGTGAACCCTTGATCTACATGAGGAATTAGTAACAGCCAATTACCAGTACATAATAGCACTAAGCTTTTTACCGGGTAGTACCCGGTCATTTACCGGGTACCACCCGGCATTCACTCTGGGCCGCCCGGCAATTGCCGGGTAACCGGGTGGGTTACGACGCCTATGACCCTGTATATGTCACCGAGAAGGTCATAAAACGAAGAGGCCAGTTCGTAATTCCCGTTCTAGGTCAAAATATGCTTCAGACAACAACAAATTTGACTTTGTATATGGTATTAAGTTATGGTGAATCGAGTGGAACAATTTTTAGGGTTCTCATGTTTGTGGTTAAGTAGTTTAGGCGCCATTTAATGATGATGGTAGCATTACTTGTATTATTACTATATACGTACGTAGTACTACTATTATACGCATACTATATTATACGTAAGAATGTAGGAAATAAATTATTTATACTAAATTACTAATCATATTACAGTATGGTGATGTGCTCCAAGACAAATTAAAACCTTTCCTACAAGGATATAGACTCTTTAGATGTTTGTATGCGCTGACATTGGTGGAATGGTTGTCACAAACTACAGCTCTGATATACAAATGTTGATTGAGCATGGATATGCAGTTGAGTATACCATCTTGAACAATATGGTGATTAATTTTTGTCAATGGAATTGCTTTGAGTATGAAGCATAGGATGCTTTTATACATCTGAAGTTCAGAATCACATCCAATTAACTTAAGGCCATCGTATTGTACTTCTTGTTGTAAGTACATATATCATCAAGCAATAATATTACATCTTCACTGAATAAGCTCTCTCTATTTATTAGTCAGGCAGAAAGGAATGACTTTCGCCATCTCCCTTCGGTGAAGAAACTCAGATAATCCAAAGATAATCCAAGAGAAATCTTTAGACAAACAAGCTAAAACTAAACCTTAAAACTTTGAGCCAGAATTTTCTGAACGTTTCTATGTGTTCTAAGAATTTCGCCTATTCGAGGATCCCTTCTCAATTAATTTTACGAATTGTGAAGATAGTGAAGTTCAATTGGAGGTAATTGACCTCAAATATCATGACCCGTTGAAGAGCACATTTTCAACAGGTGACATCCTCGCTTTTTATCAATTAATGAATGAGAAAGAATTTCCAAAGCTGAAAAGCCATGCGTCCTACATTGTATGCTTGGAGCAACTTATGTGAATGTACAATTCTTCTCACTTATGAAGGCTGTGAAAACGTCGCACAGGTCGCGGCTAGCCAATGAACATTTGAATTCAGTGGTGCGACTAGCATTGTCACCCATATCTCCCAACATTGTAGATCTTGTTGGATCGAAGAGGTGCCAGAAAAGTAGTCAAAAATAATGCCGATTCCTTATATGTTAGGATAGTAGTGTAGTTGTGCATAGTACTTATGCAATGAAATATTAGCTTATTCAAGCATTTGTAAAGGATTTATTAATCACCTAACTAACTCATCAGGAGCTTTGATCCAGGTTCTAGATTACCTAGCCACAATTTGGACCGAGATATCGCAGGCAAATTCAATTTTTGCACGTGATCGAATTCAGTTTGAGACTCCTGACCTATATAATCATATTCTTAGTGAAATATAATAAACTTTCTATTTTACAAATAACAAATCTGCTTTCCAACCACATTTGTTATTTGTATAAAAATCCGACTGGATATTGCTTCATGTTCACATCTGAATGGGTAAATGACCAGAAATGGCTAGATACCAAATTAGGACGGGATATCTGGTACAGCTCTAGTATGTCAAAAGACTTATACCCACTTGTATTTGTTAGTTCTTGTTCTATTATGTAGATACAAGCGCCCTTCAGCGAGGCTAGCGAATACTTTGTGTTTGCTGAGTCATTGGGAATATCAACAAATACAGAATCGATAGATTCGATAATGCTATATTAGGAATCCACGCCTCGAAAATCACAGGTCACAATTGAAAGTTAGTTTTTAAACAGCTATAAGAGCTTTCTTATTTTATGTATGGGGAATTCCATGTCAAAAAACCAATAATTTCACCACCATCAACCGATTGGTCTGAAATTTGCTGTGTGACAGGGCACTGATATGTCTTTACCTCTGTGAAAATTTCAGATCAATCGGTCATGTGGTTTTTGAGTTATGACGTCACAAATTTTTGAATTTTTGCTGTTTTGACCAAGGATTTTCACAATGATAAAATCCCATCCCATTTTAAACTCCAATAACTCGAAAAATATTCATCAAATTCTTTCATAAATTGCAATACTTATGTTTTTACATATGGAGAAAACGAAAAACTTGAGTAAATTAAGTTTTGAGTTCCTTTTCTTCGTGAAAACTGGAACTGAAACCAACTCCCGAAGCAAACCGGAACTATGATGTAACAAAAATGTATATTTTTGAAACTGTTTTATTTTTGGGTATTTTACTGTTTATATTCATAATTCATTGTATAAAAAAATTCATTTGGTTTCCATATGTTCTCTTTGAGTTATTCACATTTTTGTACCTGTAAACGCTTTCTATATATAATTCAAAATTTTATGCCTTTTGTAAAAATATACAATTGACCTGACAACTCTCAATTCTACCATTTTGAAAATGCTTTTATGTCTTCCTCTATAATATCACTCATTCTTACAACATTCTGCAATTGATATGTGCATTTGGAATTATAAGTCTGTTGTATATTTGACCACAGACAGACTAAACATAACCAGTGTGTAATGCTATTGTTGCTATGTAATAGGAATGCAATAAATGTCACTAATGAGTTGAAAAGCTAATTTTAGAGGGCTAATATTTGCTAAACAACCGATATTTAGTCCGGACATAGCACTCTGTATATAAGGCCACCCATCTAAATCTCAAAAATTGACCAGGGATGCGGTCGAAGATGGTCGAACTAATACATGATCTGCCTAAAATCATTAATTACGAATGGAGCTTAAGAATATATTAGTATATATAAATATGGTGTCAGTACCATATCCGTTGTTAAAATTTAGATTAGTCATCATATGATTGCAAAATAGGTTATATTTGTGACAAATTTAGTGATTTTCAGAGCCTTTTAAGGGCACTTCTTAGTGTATTCGACAAATTACCAAATGTGACCAAAGTGATAAATTTTATAATAACTCGTAAACCATAGAATCTAGAAGTGGAAATTATATTATGGCTTTATAGGAAATAGTCTATTGGCTATCAAATAAGGTCAAATTTGAATGCATAGTTATTGCGATTTTCAAGATATGACACTTTGCAAAATGCATTTCCATAGCAACACTGAAATGTAGAAACATTCTATGAAAATAATTCAAAATTTTTGCATCAACCCATTCACAGCTCAGTTCTATGCGAAAAAAGTTATAATCAAAACACATAGAAGTTGCCCTTAAACGGTCTCTGAAAATCACTAAATTTGCCACAAATATAACCTATTACGCAATCATATGATGACTAATCTAAATTTTAACAACCGACATGGTACTTTGAAGCAATATTTATATTTGCTTGTAATACAATCTTCCATTTTTTGCAGAGGTTTATTTTCGAACTTAATCCTAGACTCATCTTTTGATACCTAAATGCCAATTTACATATCTCTACGAATTACCAATTCTTCGATCAATTCGGACAAACAAACAAAAAAAGAAAAAATTAGCGTTTTAATGTATAAGATATTCTAATCAGCTTAACATACGTAAAAGTACTTACTGTATTCAGTGGCGTAGTCCCTGGAAGCTGATACAATTTGTTTCATAATTAGTCAAGATTCTTCTGATTTTGTCAATCTAGAAATATGAATTAACTCCTAGGACACCCCCCTTTCAGCTTGACTAGGCCCTGACCACTGAGTGGTATGCTCTATATTTTGTAATATAGATTGGTCGATAATGGCTAATAACAGACAGCAAGCAAGTAAAAGTAGGACCTACGTATGTTTGTAGGTACTTTGGAAGCGTAGTAATTCTCTGTTTAATTTATTCTTACTAAAAACACTCCAGGCTGCCAGTTTGGGTGTCCTGGGTCTGGGGCTCCAGAACCCCCCTCCCTACGCCACTGATTGTATTGATATAAAATTTCGTTATTGTAAAAAAAGTGAATCATATAATATATTGTGGCTATAAATTAACAAAAATAGAATATTCTAATACATTTGCTTGAATATCCGTTAAAATCAAAAGATAATCAAATACAGTCGACTCCGCTTAATAGGGTCACTGTTTAAATGGGTCAGCCGCTTAATCGGGCCACTTTTGGCAGGACCGGAATAGCTCTCACACATAGAGGCTAATACAAAAATATTTTCGGTTAATAGAGTTCTCCGCTTAATCGGGTCAAAATATCCTCTGACCGATGTGATCCTATTAAGCGGAGTCGACTGTATTTGTAAGACACATGCAACAAAAAGGGGTTTAACAAAATACTAAGTATATATGTACAATTCAATCATGAATAAATCATCATATACTAAAGAATTCAGAAGAAAGTAAATTGTATTTAAGATGTCATCATCTCGGTTTAAACCCAATCGAGAGATAGTAGGATAAACCTAAAGGTAAGATCTCGATTATTCTTCCCTTGCAACTTGATATAACGTACTGTAACAGGAGGATCTAGCTTAAAATCGTCGATGTAGTCATTTTCATTTCCTATTTTCGTAGTAGCTAGAAATCTCCAATGGATGTTGTCAGGCGAAATTGCCAAGTTATAAGTGTAAATAAAGCTATCTTCTTTAACGCTAAATCGTATCAAATTAACTGTAAAATTCTCTTGAAGATCAAAATAGACCCAATTGGTGTTTGGAACACGACAATATTTAATAAGGTTAGGAAACTTCATTGGATTAGGTTCATAACATTTCCAATCATTTCCGGACATAATGGCATTTGAAATTGCATACTTCAACTTTGCTTGCATTTGCGTTTTAGCCAACTGTTCTTCAAAAGATTTCACTCCATCTTGCAGAGTCCCTAATTTGTCCAATACAATTAAATCGTTTGAATTTATTGTTTGCTGTAATTTAGTCCTGATTATCGAGAAAGTTCGAAACCTCACTATGATACTACTGTTATCAAATTCATCAAAGGAGACTATTGGTTCTTGACTGAAAATCTCACAGATAACATTGAAATACCAATCTCGCACATAGAAAGTTGTGGAATAATAGAATTCATTTTCAGGGTTTGCAGAAACTAGCACCTGCAACTCTCCATTAACCCCGTTAAGTTTGGAAATAATCAGAAAGGAATTGACTAAGTGGGTCTCAATATGGAAAAGAGAAGATCTATTGAATGCACTATTGGTGCTGACTTCACAAGGCATGATGCAAGAGGGAGTTTCATTGCTTGTTGCACCGTTAAGAATGCATATTATCAGTACAGAAAGAGCTGATAAGAATTGATACATGCTACAAGTTTAAGAATTTAATTTAATAAATCCGTACTAATTTTACTAGCACATTAAATTGATCAATCAATACATTTTTCTCTAGTTGATAGTTGATTAGTATTTTCATTATATTAGACAAAATCCTTCCAGAGTCCTGGAAAAGATGGAAAATTTAATATTATTTTATTATCAGCCAAATATGAGCTGTATTTTCGAGTATGATTTGTACAGTTTGAATATTTTAGAATTTGGCATCAAATTTGCTTTCAGTACTTAAGTAATTACTAGATACATTCACCTGCATTGATTCATCATAGAATTTGCTGAAGGGATTTTTTGGTAATGAAAGTACCAACTTTATTTAAATCATTAAGTCGTCTAATATTTTTATAGATGTGCAATCCCTACTTATATGAGGGAGACAATAATATTCGCTCACAAAAGGTTATTTTGTAGCTCACTCTATAAATTTTTTATACAATTAAACCGATAAATACTAACATTCAGGGGAGTTTCCTACTAGCAACTCCCTATTACACTCTCATAATACCAAATCGAAATTTGCACTAGCGCTCTGCGTGCTTCAGATGCTATTCCTACTTTTCCCTTAAAATCGTAGAATATATTCTCTGAACTAAATAGCATGTCTCATCTTCTATAATGTTATTTATCGATTTAGTTGTATGAAAATTTTAAGGATTTGAGATCAGGAGCGTATCTCTGGCGATCTGTAATACACAACCTACTAGCCTCTCTGGATAATTACTACAGTCCACTTCCGAAAACCGGGGGCCATCCGGAAAAATATGGTCGTGTTCTATACAAATTACTCTCGGAAATCGGGGCGAGTTTGGATGATATTTTTCTTTGCAAAATTATGTTTTTAGTTTAAAACCTTCCATTTGTATATGTTTAATGTATGAAGAGTTGTTACACAGCATTTATGGGTGTAGGTGCCATGATGAATTAGAGCCAAAGTACAAATTTTTACTGTCATCAATGTAATACCTATGAGACAGACTTACTGTGTAGTATGTATATACGTACGTATGTACTATACAAGAGCGAAACAACAGGTTCGGCGGGTATGTGAGAGCCGTACCACTTTTTGAAATGGTCTTAATATAGTATAATGATTGAGGATGCTAGTTTACCCTGACCCAAGATTATTTCCCTCAAAATGCTTTGTTTTTCTCACGAGCTATACTAACTTGGTACAGTACACCTAATCACTCGGAAACCTGCTCTGGTCCCGAGGTGCCTCGGTTTTCGGAAGTGTAATATTGTAATATTTCTAGGGATAATTTTTGAAAGAGAATACACTTCAAGTAAATCTAAAAAAGTAATAAAATATATAATAATTTCACAAAGTTGAACTTAGCTGACTTTGAAGGTGGTGTAACCAATTACTCCATAAAGCAGTGAAAGCACATAACAGATGAAAATGACTCGACTGCTACTTAAGTAACATTGTCTTGTTAATTAATTCACCATGTAATTGGATCTTGCCTTTTTACTGTTACCTATTGCTCGATAAATATTTGAATATTAATTATATTAAATTTATTGAAAAGTAGCTACTCGAAATCACCAAAAATACAGTCTATAAATACATGTATAAACCATATTAACTTAACAAAACAGTCACGCGGGATCTCTTACCCTGGTTGAAGCTAGCAATGATGCTTCCTTAAGTCTTTGGCATTCTCTCAGGTCCTCAGATTTTGTTGCTACTTCAAATGGTTAAGTTAAAGCCTCTTTAAATGTCAATTCTGGTTCAGCCAAAGGGCTTCGTTTCAGTTTATGTCTATAACTTCCACTAACCAATCTCTCTTGCAATGTGTTATCCAGAGATACCTGAAAATTAAGGTATTCCGACGGTTCGCTAATTTCAACTACAAACTATTTTCCACTTAATGAGAACTGGCTTTGAAATTGAAGCATTCAACAATTGTAGTATCACAATAATTTCAAAGTACAGCTCGTTGTCCTTGAATCATTCACTCTATTTGTTACAAAATAGTTATCTAAAGTTCGGTATATGGTATCCAATCTTCGCGACAACTCACCAATACTACCAAAATGAGCCATGGTAACTTAGATATTCGTCGCTAGAATTATGTAATAATTATGAGTAATACGTGCCTATAACAACTTTATTCAAAGTTACGAAGTTGTAATGGACAACTCGGCCATTATCTTTTCCAGAATGCCATTCCACTGTTGGAACTCACTTAACAGTTACTCTACGTACTTGATAAATTCCTCTAGACACCCTCTGCCAATAGGACCTGGTGCATGCTCAGTGGCGTATCTAGATTTACGCACACATGCACATGAGTACTGAATATAGAGTTAGGAATACCAAAGGAAAATTAAGGTAAAAAATATCGTTTACTATGTACCTGTAGTGTGTAAAAGGGGAAAATCAATGTTATAAAAATATGAAAGTTCAAATCAAATCAACTGTTAAATACATGAAACGTAAATAGGCGTCTTTATTGTTTCTACCTTCCATCTTGATGTAGCGTATAGGTATAGGCTCTTGGATGTTAAATACTTGCACATCATGGGGTGTGCCAACTTTTAGATTAGCTAAGCTCCTCCAGTTTTGTTTATCCGATGACACAGCCAAATTGTATGTATAAACAAAGTCGGTATTGTCAGCTATGCGAAAGCTTAAATAATTTATGGTGAACGTATCATGCATGTCAATATAGAACCATCTGCCAGAATAGCTCGCACAGTGTTTGCTTGCAGACGGATATCGGATAGGGTTAGGAGTTTGACAGCTAGTTCCGATGTATGTACTTTTAGAAAAAGCCGACTTTAGTTTTTTTTGCATTTCCAACTTTTCTATTCTTGTGGAAAAGTTCGATTTTAGATAATTCACTTCATTCTTAAGGGCGCCAAACCTAAGTGAGGAAATAAACTCTTCTGTATTGTCATTGTCTATCAAGGGTGCAGAAATCTCGTGAAAAGATTTATACTTGATAATGACAAAATTGCTATTAGAATCATCGAGTGAAACTGCTGGTCGTTGATTGACGAGAGCGAATAGTTCATCGAAATACCATTTGGACACATCTACCTTTACTGCGTAATTCTTTTTAGTTCTATCAGACTGAGTTACGGTCATTTTCAAAATGGCCTTTTTCCCGATTAGCTCTGTTTGTACGAGAAATCCATCAACGGTGTTCGTAACAAGACGGTTGATGGAAAGGATGGAATAGTCTGATTGATTACATGGCATGCGACAATTTTGTACTTTCTTACCTGCATTATCTCTACAAATACAAGTAGACAAAATTGTACAAAAGGTCAATAAAAGAAAACAAAGAGAATGCATTATTACTATTAGTAGTTATTGAAGTTTAAACATCAGATAGTACAATTAACTCATTTCCTGTTGTATTTATAATCATTTTATCCTACATGCGATAGTATTTTACAATGATTCTTATTTATAATGCAAGTTGAAACTTCCAAGAGAAAGAGTGTTAAAATGATAAAGATTAATTAGTCATATTTTAAGGTAGTACAGGGAAAATATGACGACAAAAGATATATATTATTTAATCAAAGTATGAAATACTTATACATACAATTATATTTACATACGGATTGATATTAGAAATTGTTAGTTGCCTAATGTGGTTCGTAGGGCATTAGAGAATTTGTAATCATGAAAAAGGTCTTGATTTTCGATCCTGATCTCGAGCATTTTGTGATTTATAGTACATTTGTATATATTTTTTGGAACCTTCCATATAAGGAAGAAATGGTATTTAGAATCCAATCATAGGGTAGAAAATGATATTAACATAATGACCATATCAAAAGCCCCATCGTTCCATGGAACTCAGTTCTATACTAGTATTTTGTATATATTTTAGTTTACATCATATACTACTACTTAGTATAATATAGGATATACGTACGATCCTATATAATATAATACGTGGGTGCACAATTCTAAATTGACCGGTCGGCCGACCATATCCTATTTGAAAAATGTAAATTATTGGTTCCGTTAGAATTTTTCGAACATTAGTAATTATTCAGTCATATTGTAAGCATTGACTTTGGAAAAACAATTTTAGAGATGACATAGTCAGACCTAAATATTGAGGAATAACTCATATTCTAATCTATATCACTTATAGTTAGGTAATATTTTGAAAGTTTTATTTTAAAATATGAATTAAGAGTTAAATGATTCCTCGAAGTCATTAGTAATATGACTCATATGTAAATGTAGTACAACTGATATTTCAATTGTACAGTAAGTAACTAGATAGCATGGAAAGATATTACTTACAAATGGTTGATAGATGCAAAATTAACAAGCTGACTTCAACTATATCTTTATAATTGAGATGATTAATGCTCTTTACTTTCAAAATTATTCTAAAAGAACTTGAAACAAATAATTGATTTGTGTATTTGTGCTACATTTTTATATTATTTGTGCTTATATATTTGTATTTGTATTTTAAGTCACAGTGTGTTTCATTGGTAATTGTTTGATTGCATAGAATTAAATAGTTCTATATTTGTAATTGGTTAATGATAATTTATCTGCAATGTTGATATAGCAGAAATAAGGCATCTATTAACTTAACTAGCTAGGCTAAAATGATTAAATTTCTAGAACTAAATAAATTTGAAGTCTTGTCATTTTAAGTTCTAGAAATTTTTAATGGGTGCATAAACAGGTCTTTTTCGAATATTATCGAGAGTAAGCGGAGCGAGTGAAAGATTTTGACTCTATATCTGAACTTATATTTAGGTATGCATATCTTGTAAAGTGTAGATATTCAGTATACAATAGACGCAATTTCTTTCAGAATAATTATGTCCGGTAGGGGTTAAGTACATACGATGCAGTGTTGAATTTTCGCGGGACAGGTGGCACATGATGAGAAAATTTCATGTAAAAATGGAACACTCTCAATAGAGGAGCGAAAAACCAAAAACGGGACGGTTGGCATGCACGTATTGGCTACTAGCTAGGTGATTATTGAGGGCTATTAGACTCAAAATTCATTAAGAATGACTAACTCTGTTTCTGTAGTATTTCTAAATATTTCATCCTGACTGTACTTGCATGTATATAACTTTTTTTAATGATTCATATTTAAAATACCAAAATAAGCTTTCAAAGAAATAAAATCGTAAAAGTATGATTAGTCATATTTCTAAATTGATCAGGCAGGAATATGACGACGAGTGTAAAATTATTTTATCAAGTATTAACAATTGCAAAAGATGATTTCAACTTGAGATGACTAATACTCAACTCACATAATTCTCTCTATATTGATAATAGTAAATGTAGTGTATTGAATGTGGTTTGTAGAGCATTAGTAGTTCGTGAAAAATATCTTGATACTGATCAAGAAAATTATTTAAGATCCCGATCATTTTGTGATTTAAATGAAATACCAAGTTCTACTCTTGTTCGCGTGCACTTTTCAAATTTCTATCCGTTCTGACCTGCATCGCATACATATTACTAGCCTGAAAAAAAATGACGCATCATATCACTTTCTAAAATATTCGAAAGCTACAAAGTAATATCTCAAATAAGGAGAGATAGAGTGAACACATGATTCATAGATATATTTAGGATGACTCTACAATACTATGCAGATGTTATTATGATGACGTCACGATGAGTCAGCAAAAATTCTAAAATCGGGGTACAGTGACTCTATAATATAAACATTCACGCGTGTATTCTCACAATATTATGTTTGGAGCATATACGAGTGAGTTTTTTAATAAATTAAAGTCTAACATATTTGTAATGGTATGTATGCTATCTACACGATAAATATGCATAACTAATTCAAAGCTACAGAAACCGCTTAACTAAACAATTCTTAAGAAACAGATTTCAATGTATTTCTCATAGTCTGGCGCTTTTAGTGATTTCATTCAAACAGATTTAAAGACTTGGATACAAAAGCATTTGAAAGACAGAAATTATTGACTTCGTTGGAATATTTTCCCATTAGTAATATTTTCTTAAATTGATAATTCAGTCGAAGTATTGTAAGCACTAACTTGAAAAACAATCTAAGAGATGACATAGTCAGACTTAAATATTGAGGATTACCTCATATTCCAACTCTATCATTTATATTATTCTGAAAGTTTTCCCTTTAAATATGAATTAAGAGTTAAATGATTCCCTGAAGTTATTAGCAATATGACTCATATACTAGTAAATGTACTGTAGTACAACTGATACTTCAATGTACACTAAGTAACCAGATAGCATGGAACCATTACTATGTGTACTTAGAATGGTTTAGACGTATATGTAAGTTAAAAAGCTGGCAACTATATCTTTATAATTGAGATGGTTAATGCTCTTTACTTTCAAATTTAGTATAAAAGAACCCGAAACAAAATAATTGATACCAAATACTCTCAACTCTTCAATACATACCAGCAACGTAATTAAGATTAAAAGAACAAAAACTACATCTATTGGAATGAATCGACTGACACTCCTGCTTGCTCTGCTTGCAATTTTTTCTTGTGTTATACAGACCCAGCAGGAATTTATTCCAGGTGATGAATGCTCTGCCTGTCTAATGCCGTGCATCACTGATCATATCATCAATAGGACATCCCTCATCAAAGCCTACACTACATCCTACAAGGAGTACAGGATCACCACACTACTCAATGGGATTCAAGGATACTTTCAAACCACTGTGTCTCATGGCAAAGACAAAAAGGTGTATTCAGCAAGGATCAATCTAGAATATTGGCCTTACAAAGCATTATGTAAGATTTTAAGCCAAACACCAACCATTTCCATTAAGGACCCTAAAAAAGAAACTCTATTAAGTGTGCGTTACAAGACATTTCGAGCGTTCAATGTCCATCTAAAACCAAAGTTTTTTGACAATTATTTGCAATATATCCTAACAGAAAAAGTGGCTCAAGTACAAGATGATATAGTAAATATTAATAAAAAATTTCAGTTTACTTCAGAATGCCTGATTGATAGGCTCAAAGATGCAATTAAAAATGCAGATATTACAGGATTCACTAGTACCAACATTTTTAAGACTCCTTCTAGTAGTACATCACGCTATTCTCAAACACCGAAGAATACATGGCTGCAAATTGATTTAAAGGAGGAGTTCGCTTTTAATAACATACATTTTCGATTGTGGGACGGAGATGATCGCACTTATACATATAATCTGGCTGTGTCGCTTGATAACAAAATTTGGAAAGATATAGCCATTAACAAACCCGGAAAATCTGTGCAGAATTTAGAACTTCCTGAATTGATGCATGCAAGATACATCAAAATGAATGGTTACAGTACTTCAAATGCTTATCTTCATCTGATCTACTTTTACCTTGAGTTTAAATAAACTAGATTTATTCCATATTACTCAAAAGTAAACGTGTTGTGTGTACAATAATTTGTTTCTTCTTTACTTCTAAAATAACTTTGCCTCATTGTCATTAATATTATCTGTTTGTTAAAATATTATCGTAATGATATAGTGCTTGTTAACACCTGCTTGTTTCAAATTATGTACTTGCATTTGCATTTTTGTGCTTGTATATTTATATTTGTATTTTAAGTTACAATGTGTTTTCATTGGTAATTGCTGATTGTCTAGAATTAAACAAAATCTATATTTGTATTCAGTTATAATTAGTGTTGATATAATAGAAATACTGTATCTGTTAAACTAGTTCTATCTAACTAACTAGTTAGGTTAAAATGATTAAATTATTAGAACAAAATAATTTTAAGTCAAATTCCATTCAGGGTCAGCTAATGAGGTTGAAATTAGTTTTAAAATGTTGATTGTAAAAAAAATGTTGATTGTATTGTACAGTTATTATAACTCCCTCGTTATAGCTCAGTCATTTATATTCTCCTATAGTATGAGTCATTAAATCTACTTCCAAACTAAATCAATAGTAATTTATAGGTATCAACATATTTATCGTAAGTATCATTAACAGGCGCCGTTCATGGTATAGTCAATTTGCGAAAAAGATTTTGTATTCCTATTTGTGGTTCACGAGAAATCAATAATTAACAGTTTTCATTTTTTTTTTTCATCACATTTTAGCGTAACCCCGGTTTCCTTTGGTCTCGCCGTTCGCGAATTTGCTATTCGCGCTAATTCTCAGGCGCGGAGTCAAGCATAGTTCCAACGAGTCCCCGTTCCAAAATCCTGGGATCCCGGGATATTACACTGAGATTTTTAGTCAAATCCAGTGATTCTGAGATATTTTAATAACGAGATCATTATTTATATACGTAGCATTCTGTTTGTAAACATTCAATATTACTTGGTATCCAAAATTATATATGCATTTGATGGGGCTGTTAAATTTGGTCCGGAACCAAAATTGTTCCGGGGAACCAATTTTAGCCAGCCAAAACTGGTCCCGCAGCCAAAATTGGTCCGGGGGACCAATTTTAGCCGGTCAGAACTGGTCCCCTGGACAAAGTTGGCGGCCAAAACTAGTCTATTGTTTCCATTTCTCTTCTTGGTCTTGTATCCAGTATCTTGTGCTGCTACAAAAAATCCCAGCCTTGATGCAGTAGTTAACATGTATGGTAGTGATTTGCCATAACCAGAATTACTGTTATTGGAACATAAACGCTAGAAAAATAGGTATATGTCAATATCACCAGATAATGATAAGAGGCCATCAACACCAGCAAAAGCTATCAAAGACTGTGACAGGGAAAGCTTTCCAAATATTTTCATCCTTTTGCAGATAGCTTGCACCCTTCCTGTCACATCGTACGAGTGTAAAAGGAGCGCCAGTGCATTGAATAATATTATTTATAATATTATATCATCTAATTATGAGAGGTCCATCTCATAAGGAAACCCCCCTTCACGATCAGCCTAAGTGCCTGATGTACATGAATCACATACGCTTTAGTATTGCATTTCTTAAATAATAATTTATTTTAAGTATTATTAGTACTGACTTTGTTAAAACAAATAACCTTTGAGATGATCTCATATGATGAATGATTAATATTCTAACAAAAATTTATAGTTGCACTTTTCTAATAAGTTTAGTAGTGATTCAAAATATGTTACATGCAAATATTTCTAAAATGTATTAATAATATGGCTCATATAATATGATTCATAATGTATTAATAATATGACTCATATAATTAATTGTGTGGGTGATGTTACTACCTGCAATGAGCATTCAGTTAGCGTAGGTGGAATACATTTCAAAACTAAGCTGTGACTCACTAAATGCTAGTTTTAGTTTTTAAAATAGAAAGGGTACGTCGAGAAAAAATAATGGGTTGATTTTTATCATAAAGTTAGAAAACCAATTATCAATATGTAAAGTAGAACTGTACTTACTCTAGGGGTCCGAATAAACGGGGGGGTGGAAAATTCTCAATAATTAATAAGCGGGGGGGTTGGAAATTTTTTCAAACATTCATAAGCGGGGGGGGCCCGTTTATTCGGAGCCCTAGAGTACATAATTAGAATAAAGTACAATATTATAGTATAGAATTCTAACTGATTCAGAATATCAAGTCAGAAACTATGGTTTGGTAAAAATTCAAGTTTCAATTAGTATAAAATTTAATAAACTGGGGGGTTTAATATGGTTTCACCTGCTGAATTACGGAAGCATCCCCAAATTTGTGTTACCCAGCAAGAAGCTAGAGCTGCGAGTGACTATTAGCGACATAATTCTGAAATTAGGTCCATATTGTTTGTTGAATAAAGTCACTCCAATAATGCGTTAACTATTACTTAACGAAACGAGTATGTATAATCAATAATTTTTATGAGCATACATGTATGTGCTAGTTGGACGTTAACTGGTTAATCAGTATGTAAAATGTTATTTAAGCATTATAATCTACATATTAGAAGCATTGAGTTTAGTCGAAAAATTACCATTTTGAAAATGATATAAATACAACTTGGAGAATACATACTTTATACAATAAACTTTCCATCTGATCTGGGTTGTTGGGTAAACCGGGCTGTATTTGCCAGATTTCGTCCCTGTTTCATTATTTTACAAAATGACTTTTCACGTAACCGAACAAACCTCAAACCTTCAATTTTCTTGGTTATTTATTAATCGAATGGTCAATCTTCCGTCCTGGTTTATCTTAACAAGAAACACTTTAAATAATTGATTTTATGCTCCAACCTTTTGGCAATGTATCTGTCACGGGTCAAGTAGGAATATTCTTGGCGCAACGATAAATATGAATGATTCAAAATACGAATTAATTCAAATTTGTTGCACCAAATGGAGCCTCTACTTTGCAATGCCTTCTTGTAAAATATAGGATTATTCCAATTTTCTTCTCACATGGTTGCACTTGCACAGAATAATCTTAGTAATTGCCAATGAACACAATTTATTCCTCCAATTTAAAAAGTTTAAATACATACAAATATAATTAAATACAAGTAAAAATAAATTTATTAATTTTAAAAATTGATTTGATACAAATTTACAATATAAACTACTGTCAGTGAAGAAATATGAATAACCCAGTGCCGGATTAAGCACGTGGCAGAAGTGGCATATGCCACGGGCCCCGCGCTTTCATTTACTTGTGCCTCATGATCTCCAACTGTTCTGGTGAACGATCTTTCTCTAAACTCCAACTCATAAAAAATCAGTTACGATCGTGTATGACTCAGACCCGCTTGAACAGCCTCACTCTGCTTAGCGTAGAATATGAACTTCTTCGTGACATTGATTTGTCGTCACTTATTCGTGATTTTCCTCTTCTGAAATCCCGTAAGCATGACTTTTAAATGACTCTAAAGATTGAGATTAGTAACTTTCACACTAATGTTATTACCTTATATTATATATCATTGGCGTAGCACCCGGTCCGCCTGGTCCGGTCATCTGCTAGGCACAATACAAGCTTTTAGTAATAGTATGGTTTGCCCGGACCAGTAGTATGGGTCCCCCGTAAAAAATATGCCACGGGCCCCGCGCAACCTTAATCCGGCCCTGGAATAACCCGGATTAAAAGATGACTTTATAAGTAGATAATCCGTACCATAAAATATAATATAAATCACGATATATATTAGATCTATACAACATGAGCTAGGTATTAGTCAAACTTAAGAAAATAAAAGTAAGTGAGACATTTGAATTCAGTATAAAAGCAAACATCAATACAAATCTCAAATAGTTTTAATCTGTTTTGGAAAAGTACGCAATTGAAGATTGAAATTCTTTCGCTAAATCATTAGCATGCTTCAACATCTCTTCATTTTGATTTCATTGATTTGATCATTGATTTGCGTGATATACAATACCGCAAATGCCCATATAGAGACTCACTCATTGAGTAATGAATGCTCTACTTGTCAAATGCCATGTGTCGCAACTAATCCTGACTTCAATATGACATCTCTAATCAGGGCTTACACTACCTCCTACAAGGATTATACCATCACCACGCTACTCAATGGGATTCAGGGATATTTCCAAACCACGGTGTCTCTGAAGGGCAAAGAACGTCAAATCCACTCTGCTCGGGTCAATTTGGAAGATTGGCCTTTCCGTACTCTGTGCAAGATCTTAAGTTACAGACCCGTAGTTACTGATTCTAAAAGAACAAATGTATTATATGTGCGGTATAAAACGTTCAAAACATTTAAGGTTTACCTAAAAACTAAATTCTTCGATGATTTTTTGAGCTATGCCCTCGCTAAAAAAATAGCAATACTGCAGGAGGATATGGTAGATGTCAAAGAAAATTCAAGAAAATTCAAGAAAATTCATATGAATCACGGATATATTAAAACTATACAATATGAGTTTAGTATTATTCAAACTTAGAAAGTAAAAGTAAGTGAGACATTTGAATTCAGTATAAAAGCAAACATCAATATAATTCTCAAATAGTTGTAATCTGTTTTAGAAAAGTACGCAATTGAAGATTGAAATTCTTTCGCTGACTCATTAGTATGCATCAACATCTCTTCATTTTAACATTGATTTGCGTGATCTACAATACCGCAAATGCCCATATAGAGACTCACTCATTGAGTGATGAATGCTCTACTTGTCAAATGCCATGTATCGCAACTAATCCTGACTTCAATATGACATCTCTAATCAGGGCTTACACTACCTCCTACAAGGATTATACCATCACCACGCTACTCAATGGGATCCAGGGATATTTCCAAACCACGGTGTCTCTGAAGGGCAAAGAACGTCAAATCCACTCTGCTCGGGTCAATTTGGAAGATTGGCCTTTCCGTACTCTGTGTAAGATCTTAAGTTACAGACCCGTAGTTACTGATTCTAAAAAAACAAATGTATTATATGTGCGGTATAATACCTTCAAAACATTTAAGGTCTACCTAAAAACTAAATTCTTTGACAATTTTTTGAGCTATGTCCTCGCTAAAAAAATAGCAATACTGCAGGAGGATATAGTAGATGTCAAAGAAAATTCATTTCCTTTACAAGACCTAAAAACAACAAGTAAACTCAAAGATGCAATTCGAAATTCCAGGATTTCAGGATTTTCAGGCACAAATATCTTTCTGACTCCAGGTTCTAATAAGTATTGCTATACAGCAACGGGGAAATGGTTACACATTGATTTGAGAGAGGAATTCCTCGTTAATTTCATTAATTTCCGTTTGTATGAAGGGTATGGAGCAGTATTTACTTACAACCTCCAAGTATCTTCAGATAATACCAATTGGAAGGATATAGCAATAAAAAAGACTGGAACATCTATCCAAAATTTTCCACTTCCTGAACTTATGAGGATAAGATACATCAAAATGGAAGGAACTAATACAAAAAATAAATATTTGAGTCTGCTTTACTTTAACCTTGATTTGGTTTAATAGAGTGAGAAATTAATTTACACCAGCAAATATTAAAAAGAATCTACATTCTATTGAGCATGATTTATAGGATTCTCCCTGTGTGTTTGTACTAGTATTGTATGTTTATTTAATACAGTTTTTCCTATATTATAAGTAGAATATTATTGTTTTAGGATTATTTTGCTCTGAGATTGTTGTGAAATTACTAACACCAATTATTCATGTGTTTCCAAGTTTGTACAATATGATTATTAAATAGCACTTTGCAAATAAGCCCATTTCTTTATTTGTATTAGAATGAGTTTTCAGGGATAAAAAGGGATAAAAATTAATCCAAAACATCTTTACCATTGAAAAGTGCGTTGAGTTGTGATTATAAACTAAGAGCAGAAGTATTGTTCCCTTATTATCTGTGTCCCATTATACAGTTAGTATTACAGCCCTCTACAATATTAGTTGTTATGATGGCCACTATTGAAATGAGCGCTGATAATCTTGTCGATCGTAGTCACTCTTATAGTCAGATTTTGGAAGAGAATCACTGAGAGTTCTTTGTGAAAGTGCGATTAGATATGTAGATTCGCATTTAATCATACAATTTTCAATATTCACATACTAAATAATTCTTAGGATGATGATACAATGTGTTATCTTGTGTCCACATCAAGGGATGTAGAAATACAATCCAATCCTTTTTATAAGTTTTTTTCATTTTGGTATATTGCGGATGTAGCATCTTCTACAGCCCTTCAGTAATGTCTTTTTTTGTCAACTGGAAGCTCCATTATACATTATTCTCAATTAAACAGACCTGTTGCGTGAAATTTTGAGTTGTGTGAAATTCCAAGGCACCTGCAACACGAACCATGGAGGTACAACTTGAGTGAAATCCTAAGGCACTTGTAACAAGAATCATGGATGTACACTAACGTGATATTTGAAGCACTACGTGAAATTCTGAGGTATTAGCTTAGAAGCTTTAGCAAGCGCACATCTAACATGAGGGGATGTTTAACCAAAAATTCTCTTTCGGAATTGTATAGAAGGCATACCTCTGCAAATGAAGCTGAACAAAACTCAACAGGGTATTTACAATAATCCAACTTAAAATCCTCTACATTAGGGAAATGGAAGGTCTTAAGAAACAGATTTCAATGTATTTCTCATAGTCTGGCGCTTTTAGTGATTTTGTTCAAACAGATTTAAAGACTTGGATACAAAAGTATTTGAAAGACAGAAATTATTGACTTCGTTATAGTATTTTTCCATTAGTAATATTTTCTTAAAGTGATGATTCAGTCGAAGTATTGTAAGCACTAACTTGGAAAAACAATCCAAGAGATGACATAGTCAAACCTAAATATTGAGGAATACCTCATATTCTAACTCTATTATTTATAATATTTCGAAATTTTTGCCTCTAAATATGAATTAAGAGTTGAATGATTCCCTGAAGTTATTAGTAATATGACTTATTAGTAATATAATTATCTCTAATATGACTATAAATGTACTGTAGTACGACTGATACTTCAACGTACACTAAGAAACCAGATAGCACAAAACTATACGTGTACTTAAAATGGTTTATACATATATGTAAATTAACAAGCTGGTAACTATGTATATCTTTATAATTGAGATGATTAATGATCTTTACTTTCAAATTTAGTATAAAAGAATCCGAAACAAAATAATTGATACCAAATACTCTCAACTCCTCAATACATACCAGCAACTCAAGTAATTAAGATTAAAAGAACAAAAACTACATCTATTAGAATGGATCGACTGATACTCCTACTTGCTCTGCTTGCAATTTTTTCTTGTGTTATACAGACCCAGCAGGAATTCCTTCCAGGTGATGATTGCCCTGGCTGTCCAATGCCGTGCACCACTGATAACTGCATCGAAAGGACATCTCTCATCAAAGCTTACACTACATCCTACAAGGAGTACAGGATCACCACACTACTCAATGGGATTCAGGGATACTTTCAAACCACTGTGTATCAAGACAAATACAAAAAGGTGTATTCTGCAAGGATCAATCTAGAATATTGGCCTTTCAAAGCATTATGTAAGATTTTAAGTCAAACACCAACCATTTCCATTAAGGACCCTAAAAACAAAACTATACTAAGTGTGCGTTATAAAATATATCTTGCGTTTAATGTTCATTTAAAACCTAAATCTTTTGACAATTATTTACAGTATATCCTAATAGAAAAACTGGCCCAAGCACAGTATGAAATAGTAAATAATAATAATAATGATAATACATATCGTTATACTTTAGAAAACCTAAAAAAAATATATAGGCTCGGAGATGCGATAAAAAATGCATATATTACAGGATTCACTGGAACAGATATTTTTAAGTATCCCAGTGCATACAAATATTGTAGAATTGAGAAGAAAACATGGTTAGAAATTGATCTAAAGGAGGTATTCGCTTTTAATTACATACATTTTCGATTGTATGACAGGGATACTCGCACTTTTACATATAATCTGGCTGTGTCGCTTGATAACAAAATTTGGAGAGATATAGCCGTTAGCAAAACTGGAAAATCTGTGCAAAATTTACCACTCCCAGGATTTATGAATATAAGATACATCAAAATACAAGGTTACAGTACTGCAACTACTTATCTGATTTTACACTACTTTCACATTGAGCTGAAATAAGCTAGATTTATTTTATTTTCCTCAAAAGTATATAAACGTGCTGCTTGCTTAAGATTTTTTATTATTAAAATAACCTTTCCCATTGTTGTTAATATTATCTGTTTTTCTTTTACATTCACAGAAGATGCATTGTAATTTTATAATGCTTGTTTAACACCTGCTTGTTTTAAATTGTGTATTTGCATTTTTATATTACTTGTGCTGGCATTTCGTATTTATATTTGTTTTTTCATTGGTAATTAATTTTGAAATTAAAAAGGCTGACCATAACGATCAAAATCCTAGACTTTCAGAATAATTAAGTCCGGTTTGGGTTAAATACGTACTCTTTATCTCTTGGCAGATTCGACAATGCTATGAGAGTTGATACGCTCGCATCCAAAATGCACAATTGTATCAATAAACTTCTGATCGGACTGGAACAGCAGCTTCGTCACCAAAGGTCCTGGGATTAGAGATTTGACCTCAGATTATATTTGATTGATAAAAAATTAATATTAATTAATCTGTCATAGCTGCAGCATAATACACTAACGTTACTTTACTTTTATATGAATCACACACAATATATTATCGCAATTCTTAAATTATAATTTATTTATGTATTGTTAGGACTGACTAAAATAAATTTCCTTGAGGTGATCTCATATGATGAATGATGACCCATATTCTAACAAAAATGTATAGTTGAATTTGTCTTAAAAGTTTAGTAGTGATTCAAAAAATGTTCGAAGTACCAAAATCAACTATCAAACCTTACTAGCTGTAGGCTGGTTACGGAACCTCCGATTTCGACCATATTATGTGTTTTTTGAAGAAAAAGTGTGTCCCAGCAGTTTTTATACTCTAAGAAAAAAATAGCTCACACATTTTCCTCAAACAACCCGAATTTGTAGATATGTAAGTTCAGTGCATTTTGAGAACCTTTTTGGGTAAGATTTCTATCGATGTGAAAAAAAATTTAGTGATTTTACAAAATGTGCATAGTTTGATATCAAGAATTTTTTCAAATCAAATTTTCATCCATCCTCAACAAATTTTCTTATATCCTTTTCCCAAGACATATTTTCGAGTAAATTTTATAATTAATTTGTTTACTTTTGTTTTCAAAATATACATAGGCGCCAGTTGTTTACATCAGGGGTCGCATAGGGGTGGCAGATCATCTGGCAGGGGTCGCAGAATAAAGGAAGGGAACTCAAAAATGTCTCATTTTTTAGATTGTATCCATAACCAGTATTATATGTTTGGAATCTAAAACCGACTTCAATGTTGAAATTATGTTTTTCTTCTGATTAATATTATTTAGTGCGTTTTTGTTAGTACCTTAGTATCCAAAATGAGTGACATTCTTCCCGCAGCTACTAAACGTCATAGAACTGAAGCTCCTGGCCCAGATGATCTGTCCTCTTGCGCAGACGAGAAGCCCATCCAGCCCAAATTGCATTCTTTTCCTTTGTTTGGCACCACTGGCCGCCGCTTCAATCCTGATTGGTATGGAATGTTTCCGTGGGTTGAATACAGTCAAAAGGCAAATGCTGTATTCTGTTACGCTTGTCGTCACTACGTTATTGCTGGCTATGACGCTTACCGCACCAAAGGAATGCAAAAATTTACTCACAGAAAAAAAAGATAGAGGATCACAATGCCAGCGAGCAACACAAGTCTGCAATGGTAAAATGGCAAATGGCCGAGAAGGTGAAGTCGTCAGCCATCCAGCAGTATATCAGCAGCACACAAGCTGGAAATCGATGAAAACCGCCATTACATCATCTGCATCATCCGCTGCATCCGCACTGCAGGGAATTGCTCTCAAGGCCATCGTGAGCAAATCGACGCCGACAATCCCACACTCAATCGGGAAAACTTTTTGGCCATAGTTTCGTTGACTAGTGTGTATGACGACATGGTGCGCAAACGTCTCCACTCTGCACCACAAAACGCGAAATACGTCCATCATGACATACAGAATGATATTCTGTCTTCTGCCAGTTCTTTGGTTCGTCAGCTCATAGTCACCCAAGTTGTCGAGGCAGGAGTGTATGCTGTCATGGCTGACGAAACGCGTGACACGTCCAAGGCGGAGCAAATGTCAATCGTCCTTCGGTATGTCAGGGACGGCGAGACCATGAGGCCTTTCTTTGCTTCAAGGAGTGTCAGAGACTGGAAGCAGGAGGACTCTGTGAAACTATCCTCGACACTCTGCAGACGAGTGGCATCGATCCACAGCGGTGCTGTTCGCAATGTTACGACGGGGCGGCAGTTATGAGTGGTCACCTCAGCGGTGTACAACAACGCTTCAAAGAGGTAGTGCCTCATGCAACTATGTACATTGTTACGCCCACCGCTTCAACCTTGTTGTGGTGATCTGGTGGATCTAATGAAGACTCACGGTCGAGTTTGTGACCTTTTCGTTACTCTACAACAACTTCACAACTTCTTGTCTACCAGCGTCGTTCATTCCCGTTATGTTGCAATTCAAAATGAACTTCACCCCGGACATCAGACGCGTGAGATTCCCAGTATCTCTGAAACTAGGTGGGTCTGTCAGTACAGAGCCTTGTTTACGCTGTCTGTAACTCTGGACGCTGTGAGTGAAGTCATCGACGAGTTTGCGGAAGAGAGTGGGGACCGTGGGACTACCTCCCGCAACCTACAACAAAAGCTCACTTCTTGTTTCGTGGTTCACTTATTGACAATGCGTTGGTTGCTGCATATGTGTGCGGTGGCTACGGAGAAGCTTCAGGGCAAGACGGAGACAATGGTGGATGCCCTCGAAACTGTGAAAACTCTGAGCGGCATCGTCTCAAACCGCCCCGAGCATCTTTACCCTGATGAGATATGGAACTGCATCTGGAGCGAGGCTGTGGAGTTGACCACCCTATGTGAGTTTCCTGTTTTTCCAGTTCATCGTATACGAAGCGTCCGTAGAGCCAAAGGTAAGCATGTTGGTAACTTCGAGGGCCCAGATGACTATCGACGTCGACTGTTCCTGCCACTATGTAACACACTCGCGGAGCTCGATCGGAACTGTAGCACTCTCTCCCGGAAGCTGTACTTTCTTGGATGTCGCTGACATTAAGGCGTTCTGTAGACACTATAGTATATTTTGTGGAGATACATTGGCAGCGATAGAATCTGAGATTGCTTTGTTGAAGGATATGCTCACGAGAGAGGAAGAGCTTCATGAAGACTTTGCTGGAATTCTACGTGTTCATGTCTCCACACAAGATTCTTTTTCCACGTATCTTCACAGCTATTCAAGTAGCTGCGACAGTTCCAGTTTCGAACTCCTCGGCAGAAAGGTCATTCAGTGCACTGAAGCGAATTAAATCATACCTTCGTTCGACAATGTCAGAAGAGCGGGGAAGTGACTTGGAGGTGCTACACGTGAATCGTAACATACTTTCCCTCATCGACGAAGAAGATATTCTGAAACGGTTCGCAGAGTAGAACCGAAGGATCAGCTTAGTTTAACTGTTTATTTTAGTTATGTGACTTTAGTAATATTTTGTTCCTGTTTCTTTCACAAAAGTTCACTTAATCTCATATAACATAGAACTAAAATCACAAATTTCGTAAATATAAACCTATAAATCCTGCGCCCCTTCTAACGCCGCCACTGCATAAAGCAAAAAAATACAAAATGGATGTAAAAATCAAATACATCAATAATATTATGAAACGAACTTGTTATTAATATTGCTACTAATGAAATTCCGTTAATACTGGAGCGTAGCACCAGTTGTTAAATACAAGTAAGGCTCCTTGCAGTTCATGATTTCTAGTTAGTCATCTTATCTTAAATGTAGGGTTTGCAATCCCGTGTTCCTGGTATATTTTCTACAGGATAAAGGTATTTGTACACCATTATTTCACGCACATTTAATAATAAATAGGTCTACTAATGAATATCAATTTCCTAAACGGTAAGTGAGAGAACTAACGGGATCCCAAATTCGAAACCCGCAAACTCAAACCAGCGACTGTATAGTAACCTTAATCAATTATTTATGATTATGGTTACTATACAGTGGCTGGTTCGATATGTATTCATCAATAGGTCCTTAACCGAATAAGAATCCTGATATTGTCGATAAATCGAATATCAACTATTTGCCGAAAAGTATTTGTCTAACCGAATATTGAACTATTTGGTTGCAACCTTGATTAAAATTAATATTTATAGTCAAATTGAGTTTTACTTAATTAATAAACAACAGTCATGGAATCTTCAAGGATCATAGCTCAAAGGACGATGACTTTTAAATGAATATTCATCTTCTCGTACAGACCAGGTCATTCCACTGGTCGCTGCGTGTCCACTAGTGTCTCGTAGAAGTCGAACAGGAACAGCTGAGCGATCAGGTCAGAGGGACTGGTGTAGATGTCGATGGAGAGAGAGAGGGGACTTGACGTGTTTGGGCTTCCTCAGCGCTTCCAGCTCTGCGCTTGAGAATACACGTTATGAATGTTCTTCCTTAAATTTACCTCATTAACCTGAACACCAACAGTCCCGCTTAAAACCAGGCTATCTGGTCGATTCGGGAGATTATTCAGAGTCTTTTTCTTCGTAATTCGATGGTCACGTGTGGATGTACATTGTCGGATTTGATGTCACTGTCAAAGTGAATTTATCATATTGATCTAAAAATATAATATTCGAAATCTACAAATAAAATAAAATATTCGAAATCTTTAAAAACCCCATGTCAACCATTGGAAGCTAGCCGATGCCTCTTTTTACTCAAAAATAAGAAAGATTATCTTAATCTTTTGCATTCTAATGATCTACAGGATGGCTCATAAGTTCTGATACAAGCTTCTTTAGGTATAAAATTTCTTATACTCGAACAATCTTAGTTATTGTGGTCTTTAGAGATTGTAATTCGAATATTCTCAATGGTTTTAGAAGATTTTTCGAGTCTAAGACCTGGAACTGTGTTTTGTATGGTGAATTTAATGGGGAAAAAATGTGTCCTGGCACGCAGCAAAAATCGAGAATCAAGGTCACAGCTTCTGTAAAAAATGTCTTCATAATCGCTGTTCTATGACGATTTAACATCAGATACCTTTCATTCACCATGGAAATATTTCATAAATTCATTGAATTCATTATCAGAAACGAGAGAAAGTTATATTTCACATGTTCAAATTAGGTATATTTTGCAAAATCACCCAAAATGACATCACCAAAAATCTGATTCAAATTGCTCTCAATATGTACTGATATAAACATCTTAATATTCTACAAATTTAGAGTGTTCGATGGAAATGTGAGAGCCAATTTTTCCTAGAATTTGAAGACTCTAGAAAGATCAAAGTGAGCCCTGATACTCGATTTTCGCTGCGTGCTAGGACACATTATTTCCCCATAAAAATCACCACACAAAACACAGTTCCAGGTCTTAGACTCGAAAAATCTTTTAAAGTCATTGAGAATAATCGAATTACAATCTCTAAAGACCGTATTGACTAAGATTGTCTGAGTATAAGAAATTTTATACCTACTGAAGCTTGTCACAGAACTTGTGAGCCACCCTGTATATCTCTGAATTTATCTGCTATGGCGTTTGTATTTTGTTGTGTCTTGTAAAAGATTTTGTAGTTCAATAAAGAAATCCCAGATCCCAGATATATTTTATGGCTATATTTTAACATACTCATTCTTTTCGAAGGTTACGGCTATACAAATCAAAAGGAATAATGTACTTGCATCAGATCTAGACGCTCACTGTCATACACCTCATCGTCAATCGTGAGGGAGATGTTTTTTTCTGAGGTAAGTTCACACTTGAATATTCCTTGATTCGCCTCGAGTGCAATGGTATTAATGCAGTCTCGAATGGTCGGGTGGAATTTGGACTTATTACTATTTTGCTCTGTTCATTCAGACCCATTCGTGACAACTGCCGTCTGACGATATAAACTATTAATTGTGTGTAGAGGTGTGAGTGTCTGAGTGAGGATGGATTCAGTCGCGTTGAAGAGAGTGCTGAATAAACTGGCGTTCACGGGCACCAGGGACAGTTGTTTGATTTCATCATGACGGTGAAACATTTCGCGAACAGCGTTTAGTTTTGAAATGGTCTCGATTCGCTTTTCGAAGTACAAATCTCGGTTGGCGGGTGAAAAGCCTAACACTTGGAAGTTGACGTCGATATGGAATTGGGCGCCATAAGTGTCTTTGAAATCGTACCACGCGCTAGGTCGACTCGTTAAGAGGATGGCGCTACGTGTAAGGAACTGTCGCTCTAACAATTTGGATACCGTACATGTAGCCGAAGTGCTTACATAGGAAAGTTTTCCCACTGCCGGGGTGACCAATCAAACACCACAGTTTATTATCATTTGAATCGCACTTAATGACAATCCCTTCAAAGTCTACGACCTCTACGGTTTCCAGTTTGACTTGTTGATGGATATTGCGTAGGAATTCGATCTCGTTGAGGCCACTTTCTTCAAACGCATCTTCTTTTGCTGGTTTAATTTGGATTACGGTCAAGGGTATGTATACGGATCCAATCGGGACGACCGCTTCATCAAGCGCTATGTTAATGTCCTTATTCTGCTTCTTGAGGAATGCTTTCAAGCATATTTCCCACTCTCTCTTATTTTCCTTACTCTCCTCAAATTTAACCTCAATTATTCATTGTTTCTTAGTCAATCCGGTTAGCAATAGCTCTTTCAATGAATCGGTGGAACGAATTTCCTTAGCGGTTTTGGGTTCACGATAACTCGGGGAACTCTAGCTGTCTAGCGGTATATAATAGGAGATTATTTCCCATCATTCGTAATGTTCTGTCGAAGGTATTCGGGTTAAAATGGTTCCAATTTCTTAACGCGTTTATGAATCTGGCCGGGTCCGTTCCGATATCTTCGCTAATTCTTCTGGGATTTCGATTGCATTTTTCAACTTTCCTACGATCTCAGGTGTCATTAAATCGAGTTCAACAAAGACTTTCAGTTCGTGTTTGGATTGAGACATTCTGATCTAAGGGTTACAACCAATGATATTGCACAGAATGCCAGATTTCTTATATAGATAGAAATCTAACAATCGGAAACGTTACAGGGGAAATTTGTTACAAGGATATTAACCAGAAAACCTTGTCATCATTACGCACCAAAATTTTTAAAATTGACAAATTAGGTGATTCTTCGTGCGATATCGATTATAACAGTAGGACAGACGTATTTAGAGATGTTATTTCCTTTATAATTAATCGAAGTGACCCCAGGCACCCAAATGGCGCTTCTAATGGGAACAAAGTGTCCGCCAGCCACGCTGCACAAACAAGCGAAGCACACTTGTTCTAAAATGGGACACTCGAGAAATCAAGAAAAATACGAAGGGATCAATATGCGGGAGTTCTGACAAAAAATGGATAGTTGGAATGTTTGTACTGGGTTGAATCTGTCCCAGTAGGCTTTGAAGCGATATTTTCCCAAATATTCGACCAACCAGTGTCAAGTATTTTGAACAGTGGAGATATGCTATATACTGTAATTAGAAATTAGACAATGGATCTGATGGCATGCTACAGTGTATAATCTGCTATGATCTATTCTTATGTGTGTATCCACTGTAGTTATTTGTATTCAACTTTTACTTGAAATGTACATAAATGTGTTGAAAGCTCAATAAGTTGTGTCTAAAATTGGAACAATATAGATAAAAATAAATTGTAAAATTTTTTCAAATTAATCTTAAAAAAAACAAGATTTAACTATTATAAAAACCAATAGCACTCAGGTGTACCTGCTATATCTACTCGTCATTAATCGCTCTAAAATTGATTTATGCAAGATTTAGATCTTAACAGAAACTAAATTAAGTCCCAAATACATCTAAATATAAATTTAATAAACGATAGCAGTAAAAGATTAGGTGAAGATAGAGTGGAACCAACATGATGACACCAGACATTCGTAATCAGGATATGTATTTAAGGAATGTCTATTAAAATATGTTCTTTCAACTCACTTGATTCTGCAAACGTTTGATTAAGCTTGAAATTGTGTCGATAAGCCAATTATTCAGATGTATCTATATCTAGAATAAGATAAAACAATCCCAACAATTGTAGTATAAGAAGTATCGTGTATACTTGAAAAGTGGTTTTCTTCAGATTCATTATCTCTTATATCTTAACAAGTGTCGTTATGGTACAAATTGGTCACTAGTTATTTCAGAACAGACGAAAGTTGCATGCCCATTCCATATTCTATCTGCTAGAGAATCTATCCATTTATCAGTACAAGATGCCTATAATACTATTCAATAGATTGATAAGCAAATTCTAGATTTATTCGGAATAGTCCGCCTCAGTACGATACTAAGTATAGTTTTCAGATCAGAAATCAGTCAAGTACTTTCAAATGGATTACGTTTTAAATGAAATAATTAAAATTTATTTAATGAGACAGTAGAATTTATGACAGTGCATTTGGGTATTTGGAGGGATTTGTAGTTTAATAAAAATCTTTACTGCTTTAGAGCGCATTTCTATTAATTGGAGGTAGACAATATGTACAGTCATTGTCGCACAATTTCAATGACTCAGATTAGAGTTTTAAAACCTTATGTCTCATATATCCAGGTTAATATCAAGAAAAGTAAATATTCACGCAGTACTCATAAGTAATTACATTGTCACATAGCATAGGTAAGGATATATTTGGTTCCCTTTAGAATCAGTGCATTACTAGGTCATGAATGCAACATGAATGTATTACGTGGTATGAAATTTAAAGATCTATCATTTAAGACATTTAGATAAATAGAAACAAACATATGTGATTCTCCGTTCAAATCCGTTCAATATCTTATTTCTAATAACTACAGTTCTGGTTGGCTAGTTACTCACTGTTCTGGAGACAGCATTCTAGCATTGAGATGGTTCAACCATTTTAATTCATTAGCCAATACTTTCAACACCAAAACATGCAGCAAATTCCTCACAGTGTCATAGCAGGTGGAGTCAACCTATAAACTAGAGAGGCGGAGTTGTTTGTGAGATGTCAGTATATCTGTATTTGCACTTGAAAGAGAGTTTAAACCTCAAAGAACTCATTTGATAATTATCAAATGGCTACTTACTTCCCAGAGAATATATTTTCTAGCCCGAATATAAATTTTATTGTAAATTAGAGTCATGTCTAATCAGAGACGTAGTAGGTAATGCGCGGTGTATACCGGTTTCAGAGTCAGACGCAACACCTAAAGCAGTGCACAGTAGGGAGGAGGCAAAAATAACTCGTAACAGTGCTGTGTAATCATGATGTTCAGGAGGTTTAATAGTCAAAAAGATAGGTTCAAATCTGCAGCTAGACCGATCAGATTTGAGTTTAGAAGGTTATTATAACATTTTTGTAAGGATTGAGTTAAGCCAATCAAATTTATCTCGGGATTTTGATTAGCTAATACAATTAGTTAATTAAAATCTCACTTCTAAGTTCAAATCTCTACAAAAAGGAATAATATATCGTTCAAATTAGGTTTATTTGGCCAAATATAATTTCCAGGGACGAGCAGACGGATGTACGGACGCTATACCTCGATCATGTCATAAGGCATCTCCGATACTAGGAGCACAAAAGATATTTATGGAGAGAATACAGAACATAAATCGAAAAAATTCACATCATAACCAGCAAATGGATAATTAGAATAATCCAAAAATCGCTGGGGGGCTTATTCAGGGAAAGACCGTGATCCAATTTTCTATAAATAATTGGAAGCGTCGGCTATGTCAAATTAGTTAAAACATATTTAGACACATATCACGAGTGAGATGGCCACAGCTAGCTATCCTGGTTAGTGAGTGACACTCAGGGTTGATTGGTTTAATACAAAAGTATAGAGCCTCCAAACCAGCTACAATGGTGGGAGTGTCTATCAAATACGTTAAAGATGGACCAATGAGAATGTTGGAGACGAATTTGATTTGTTAGGTAATAACCTACCTAACACGAATTCCTCAACAAGACGATACTCTGAATTCTGAGCAACAACTAGTAATCTCTGGTTGCCTCAAGGAAAACTATTCATTAAATCAGAGTTGAAACCGATGGAACCGAATATCTGTATTCATAAATAGTTCCCTAACGGAATACAAATACTGATATTCGATCGAATATCAACTATTTGACGAATAGTATTTGGTCTAACCGAATATTGAACCATTCGGTTGCAACCTCATTATATATATATATGGAACTGGGAAGTGCTAGAAACATGAAATTTGGCACACAGGTAAGTAATAGTGAAACTAGAAGGGATATATACGTACAGTCCCAGCAAAAAGTCTGGAATATTTTAGTATTTTCATTGTCGCCCTTTTTAGAATAAGAAATTTCTTTTTCGACTATAACTCAGCCATTTTAGGTGATAGATGGCTGAAATTTGAATAAAATGTGTATATTGCTATTCTTCACATGTGATGCAACTATTATCAAAAAATGATGACTCATCACTCTGTTATGACGTCATCATTACACATCAAATTTTTTTACTTATTAACAAATTTGGTGATTTTTTGTGCAATCCTAACAGTATTTAGAGATGCTCCCTGATACTTATTAATAAATAGTAGTGACTTTATGCATACAATCAAAAGGACTATTCGTGATCGAAATTCATTGGTTCATGGGAGAAACAATCAATTATCAGACTTTTATAGTGCGATTCACACGATTCTATTTCATATAAATGATTAAATATAGTTATTTTGAGTCTATAATTTGATTGTTAAAAGTTATTTTATGATCAAATTGATTGATCATAGCATATAACACACTTTAATTGTTGTTAATGACTGGACTGAAATTGGTTGATTAATCAATAATTATGATAATATGATATAAACCCCTCCGTTGCCCCTGGAATGTGTCGCGTCATTTCCGATTTAAGCCATTTTGGGCGGGGAAGCCAGAAAAACCCCCGAGCCATCCGGGGGTTTTATAATATTGATTAATCACGTATAATAATCTTTAGTAATGTGAACTTTGTGGATTCAAATTGACCTAACATTTTTATTTTTTTAGTTTACTTAATACGAAGTAAATTCTATTTATCACGAACCTATTTCTGTCACAGTTCTGATTTCATTAATGTTACTTCATACAAATGGCAATTCAGCCTCCATCAACTTCTGAAAACGGTCCTGGGACTAGAGATTTGGCTATATACTATATTTGATTTTATAGGAAATAAATGTTAGTAAATTGTCATAGTTGCAGCCATAGGCTTAGCAATGGGGACTAGTGGGCCGTGGTCCCCTCTCTGATTTATAGTTGGACAATATTTTTAATGCTTGGCTTAAAATATGAATTAAGAGTTTATTGAATGATTATTTATTAGTAATATAACTCATACACTGCCTGGACAAAAGTATTCGTACACCCCATAATTCCCCATACAAATAGTTATAATACTGATTTATTTAACTAGTCAAGGTATTTAATTGGTAAGAGATACGCTTAATTTGACTTCAAATTCAAATTCTCCACATTCAAATTACCGACTTTATCAGTTTTCAACTTAATTACGCTTCTTCAAGATTAAGTATTTTCAGCATATGTTTCCTATGCCACATGTCGCGAGTGATCACCATTGTAATGGATGGCATTGATGGTATGAGGTGGCACAGTTTGAAAATTTTTAACCCTGTGGGAGTGTAAACAAGTTGAAAGATTAAAAAGTGAGTGATTCGAATATGAAGAATTCGAATTTAAAGTTAAATTTAGCGTATCTCTTACCAATTAAATACCTTGACTCACTAAATAAATCAGTATTATAACTATTTGTATGGAGAATTATGGGGGGTACGAATACTTTTGTCCAGGCAGTGTATAAAATGTAGTACGAATGATATTTCAATATACGCTACTAAGTAACCAGATAGCATGGAATATAATACTTGGTTTATAGGTGCAAAATTAAAGCGGACTTAAACTATATTTCCATAATTGGGATGAGTAATGCTCTTCATTCTTAAATTTAATATAAAAGAGCTGAAGTAAATAATTGATACCAAATACTTTTAATTCCTCAATACATGCAACTCGTCAAGTAATTGAGATTGAAAGAACAAAAACTACATCTTTTAGAATGCATCGACTGTCAGTCCTGTTTGCTCTGCTTGCAATTTTTTCTTGCATTGCGCAGACCCAGCAGGAATTCCTTCCAGGTGATGATTGCCCTGGCTGTCTAATGCCGTGCACCACTGAACACTGCATCGATAGGACATCTCTAATCAAAGCTTACACTACATCCTACAACGAGTACAGGATCACCACACTACTCAATGGGATTCATGGATACTTTCAAACCACTGTGTATTATGACAAATACAAAAGAGTGTATTCAGCAAGGATCAATCTAGAATATTGGCCTTACAAAACAATATGTAAGATTTTAAGTCAAACACCAACCATTTCCAATGACCCTAACAACAAAACTATATTAGGTGTGCGTTACAATATATTTCTAGCGTTCAATGTCCATCTAAAACCCGAATTTGTTGACAATGATTTACAGTATATCCTAATAGAAAAACTGGCCCAAGCACAGTATGAAATAGTAAATAGTAATAATAATAATAATACTTGTCATTATACTTTAGAAAACCTAAAAAAAATATATAGGCTCGGAGATGCGATTAAAAATGCATATATTACAGGATTCACTGGAACAGATATATTTAAGTCTCCTGGTTCATCATATCATTGTAATATTGAGAAGAAAACCTGGTTAGAAATTGATCTAAAGGAGGTATTCGCTTTTAATTACATAAATTTTCAATTGTATGACAGAGATACTCGCACTTATACATATAATCTTACTGTGTCGCTTGATAACAGAATCTGGAGAGATATAGCCGTTAGTAAAACTGGAAAATCTGTGCAAGATTTACCTCTCCCAGGATTTACGAATATAAGATACATCAAAATGCAAGGCTACAATACTGTAAATAATTATTTGCATCTTTACTACTTTCGCATTGAGCTGAAATAAGCTAGATTTATTTCATTCTCTTCAAAAGTATATAAACGTGTTGCGTGTTTAATTAAATTTATTTATTTTTTATTAATACAACCCTGTCCCATTATTATTGATACATTATCTGTTTTTCTTTTTACACTCACAAAAGATGCATTGTATTTTTATAATACTTGTTTAACACCTACTTGTTTCAAATTATGTATTTGCATTTTTATATTATTTGTGCTAGCATTTTGTATTTGTTTTGTATCATCTTAATTAAATCACAATGTTTTTTTAATTGGTATTGATTTTGAAATGAAAAAGGCTGACCATAACGCTCAAAATTCTGGACTTTCAGAATAATTAAGTCCGTTTGGGGTTTATCTCCTGGCAGATTCGACAATGCTATGAGGGTTGATACGCTCGCATTCAAAATGCATAGTTGTACCAATAAACTTCTGATCGGACTGGAGTAGCAGCTTCATCATCAACGGTCCTGAGATTAGAGATTTGACCTTAGACCATATTTGATTTTATAAAAAAATAAATATTAATTAATTTGCATAGCTGCAGCATAATACACTAAGCCTAAGGTGTATATAAATCACACGCAATATTGTATCGCATTTCTTAAGTGATAATTTATTTATGTATTGTTAGCACTGATGATCTATATTCTAACAAAAATGTATAGTTGAATTTGTCTTAAAAGTTTAGTAATGATTCAAAATATGCTCGAAGTACCAAATAAACTATCAAACCTTACTAGTTGTAGGTTGGTCACAGAACTTCCGATTTCGACCCTATTATGCGTTTTGTGAAGAAAAAGTGTCTCCCAGCACGCAGTGAAAATCGCTCACTGCTTTACAAATTATATTTTCAGAGTTTTTATACTCTAAGAAAAAAATAGCTCACACATTTTCCTCGAAGAACCCGAATTTGTAGATATGTAAGTTTAGTGCATTTTGAGAACCATTCTTGTATCCTTTTCCCAAGACACATTATCCGAATTATTTGACATGACAGCCAACTGCAGATTAGGTAATATCATATGTATATATTAAAACACTAGGATTCTTTTGTTTGTTTGTCCGAATTGATTGAAGAATTGACAAGTCGTAGAGATATGAAAATTGGCATGTAGGTGTCAAATGATATGACTACGATTAAGTTCTAAGATCCAAGCGAAATTTTCACACCTCTACAAAAGTAGAATACAATTTTTCACATCTTTTCTATAAAATATATATGATCACAATAGAAATCATTGTGCGACACTACAATAGATTGTCATTGTTATTAATACTTCAAAGCCACAACTTATGTTTGATATCTTATATGTATCATAACGTATAGCAATAAAAAAGATCATGTGCATATTTTCACACCCTTATATACATATTTCACACCATTTGACGAATTTTGAAAAATATGCTAGAAACCAGCTTCCAACGGGTGAAATGGGGTTTTCAGGGGTGTAGATTTCGAATATCATATTTTCGAGTAAATTTTATAATTAATCTATTTACTTTTGTTTTCAATATATACATAAAGCAAACAAATTACAAAAATAGGCTAGAGACTGACTTAGGCTAGAGACTGACTAACAATTTTCCACGGAATTTTGGTCCACCGAGACCATTTTTTTCATGAAAAATTGGTCCTAAGTTAAGTGATGTCAAGTCCCAGCGAACATTTCATTTCGCTATCTAGCTGGTTTCAGGTGTAATCAATTTATGATTGCTTTTGTTTAATACTCAGTGCTAATAATAAAAAATATAATAATAAAATGGATGTAAAAATCAAATACATCAATAATAATATGAAACGAACTTGTTATTAATATTGTTAATAATGAAATTCCGTTAATACTGGAGCGTAGCACCAGTTGTCAAATACAAGTAAGGCTCCTCGCAGTTCATGATTTCTAGTTAGTCATCTTATCTTAAATGTAGGGTTTGCAATCCCGTGTTCCTGATATATTTTCTACAGGATAAAGGTATTTGTACACCATTATTTCATGCACATTTAATAATAAATAGGTCTACTCATGAATATCAATTTCCTAAACGGTAAGCGATAGAACGAACGGGATCCCAAATTCGAAACCCGCAAACTGCAGCCACTGTATAGTAACATAAGCAGCGTGTTCACTAGTGTCCCGTGGAAGTCGAACAGGAACAGCTGAGCGATCAGGTCAGAGGGACCGGTGTAAATGTCGATGGAGAGAGAGGACTTGACGTGTTTGGACTTCCTCAGCGCTTGAGAATACACGTTGTGAATGTCCGTCCTTAAACTCTACCTGAACACCAACAGTCCCGCTTAAAACCAGGCTATCCGGTCGATTCTGGAGATTATTCAGGTTCTCTTTCTTTTTGATTCGATGGTCACGTGTGGATGTGCATTGTCGGATTTGATGTCACTGTCGAAGTGAATGGGGGCAGCTTGCACTCTCTCATCGCACACACAGCCTAACACATTCAAACCCACACTTTTGTTTCTTTTATGTATCTATTGTACACAAATGTAACAAAAATTTATCGTATTGATCTAAAAATATAATATTCGAAATCTACAAATAAAATAAAATATTCGAAATCTTTAAAAACCCCATGTCAACCATTGGAAGCTAGCCGATACCTCTTTTTACTCAAAAACAGAGAAAGATTATCTTAATATTTTGCATTCCAATGATCTATATCTCTGAAATTTTCTGCTATGGCGTTTGTATTTCGTTGTGTCTAAATAATTTTTATTTCAATAAAGCAATCCCAGATCCCAGATACATTTCATGGCTATATTTTTAACATACTCATTCTTATCGAAGGTTACGGCTATACAAATCAAAAAGAATAATACAAGTATGATGCTAGTAAGACTGAAACGAATATTTCAAATTGTAACGGACGAATATTTTCTAAAAGAATGAATATTCGAATACTCGTTCGTTTAGATGGAGTCAGCTTTTTTCTTTCTACATCGTTTAACCGAACTCATCCTAGGTTTCAAGCAATGAGAAGTATTCCTAAAATCTATTTTTTTAAATAGACGTGTACAGTAGACATCTCTTTTTTGACACCCCATTTGCATGGAAAAATGTCACAAAACGATATTCAAAAGAGCCCGATGTCTACTGTACCTGAAACTCAGATTTTTGCACCAAAAACAGTCAAAAAAGTCGATAGTAAAAATAAACCAGTGTAAAAAACCCGATGTCGAATGCCACAATTAATTGCAATATTTCCCCTATAACACAAACGAATATTCGTTAGGATCATTTCGAACTAATATCCGAATATTTGTATAATCGTTTCAGCCCTAGATATTATGAATAAATAGCAGAATATAGAAGAGTTCATTCTATGCTAAATGGGTGCTAGATTTCATATAGGCAGTATTTTGAAACAAAACCAAGTGATCTTAGTTGCTCGACATATTCGACACTTATAAAATAAACAGTCATTCCAGAAGGAAGTAAGATGTAGCAGTGAATGTTTCTACTCGGATATTTGAATGTTTATTAGTTAACAGTTGAATGAGTAAGGTCGAAATGTATAAATTCCTTATTTAGTAACTAAGCAATATCAATTCAAATGAAAATTGAAAATATAATAATAAATTAAAGTAACTAATCTTAGTTTAATCTTCAAATTGAATCTCGACAAAGTACTTCTCTGCTGTCTGTATGAGGTGTTGTAGTGGTTCAGAGTCTGGAACGGAGAGTTCAGATTTGGAGAGTTCAAGTTTTCTGATTTTTGGGAGTGTCGGTATAAGACAGCTGAGAGTGTGACACGAGGCAGAGCTGAGTTTGCAATTTCGTACCCATAACCTCCTTATAACAGAGTGATGAACGAGACTACCACATAGTACCATCATGCCTGAGTCTTGTAGAGGAATATCGCGGAGTGCCAAGAAAACGAGTGACTTAAGAGCTGAGATAGTGCTGTACCAGCAACTGACGTCATACGAACTGAAATTAGAATATGACAGCTTTAACGTTATAAGATTGGAGCATGATGCAATGCAATTTAGGAAACTACTCCAGCTATGGAACCCTGCTCTGTCTAAATCAGCGAAATAGATCTCTTTCAATGAATTGGAATTTGTTGCAATTAGTTGAGTGAGTGAGTCTCTGCGGGTATTGTCGAAAAGTTGCACACTAGCAGAGAATAGCTAGGTGCTGGAAGGTCCACACCTTGACACGCACGCCAAACTTCACTACTTTCAAGTGGACTTGCATCAGACCGAGACGCTCACTGTCATACACCTTATCGTCAATCGTGATGGAGATGTTATTTTCTGAGGTGAGTTCACGCTCGAATATTCCTTGATTAGCCTCGAGTGCAATGGTATTAATGCAGTCTCGAATGGTCGGGTGGAAGTTGGACATTATTACTATTTTGCTCTGTTCCTTCAGACCCATTCGTGACAACTGCCGTCTGACGATATAAACTATCAATTGTGTGTAGAGGTGTGACAGTGTCTGGGTGAGGATGGATTCAGTCGCGTTGAATAGAATGCTGAATAAACTGGCGTTAACGGGCACCAGAGATAGTTGTTTGATTTCATCATGACGGTAAAACATTTCGTGAACAGCATTTAGTTTGGAAATAGTCTCGATCTGCTTTTCGAAGTACAAGTCTCGGTTGACGGGGGAAAAGCCTAACACTTGGAAGTTTGAATCGACTTGGAATAGTGAGCCGTACGTGTACTTGAAATCGTACCACGCGCTAGGTCGACTCGTTAAGAGGATGGTGCTACGTGTTAGGAACTGTCGCTCTAACAATTTACAGAGTAAGGTGGTTTCGAATGGGACACTCCGGGTGAACTCGTCAGCCCCGTCCATTATGATGAAGAGTCCCTCTCCGTCCGATCTGACCAAATGCTCGGAGAGTGCTTTGCTCCATTTGGCGCCAGTCGACATGCTGAGCTGGTGCCAGCTAACAATGAATGGAGAGTTGATGACCTGCTTCTTTTCGTGTCTCTCCTCCTCTAACAGATGCCACTCCTTATTCCTGCACGGAATTGAAACAGTGTATTGGAAGTTATTCAAAGTGTGGGTACCGTATATGTAGCCGAAGTGCTTACATAGGAAAGTTTTCCCACTGCCGGGGTGACCAATCAAACACCACAGTTTATTATCATTTGAATCGCACTTAATGACAATCTCTTCAAAGTCTACGACCTCTACGGTTTCCAGTTTGACTTGTTGGTGGATATTGCGTAGGAATTCGATCTCGTTGAGGCCACTTTCTTCAAAAGCTTCTTCCTTTGCTGGTTTAATCTGGATTACGGTCAAGGGTATGTATACGGATCCAATCGGGACGACCGCTTCATCAAGCGCTATGCTAACGTCCTTATTCTGCTTCTTGAGGAATGCTTTCAAGCATATTTCCCACTCTCTCTTATTTTCCTTACTCTCCTCAAATTTGACCTCAATCTTATTCAGAAAATTCTCATTAGGCATATCTCTAAATGTGGGCGCGTAACTACGAACTTTAAGCGCTAAATCATTCCGTTCGATAATCTCCAGATATTCGCCAAGATTTTCCATATCCCTGGAAATAATACCGCTCTCTACGCACAGTTGGAACATTTTATTTGCATTTTCATTTCCTTCCCAACTCACTGTGGATCTGCTGGTTAATATTCTCCATTGTTTCTTAGTCAATCCGGTTAGCAATAGCTCTTTCAATGATTTAGTGGAACGAATTTCCTTAGCGGTTTTGGGTTCGCGATAACTCGGGCAACTTAACCATTCTAGCTGTCTTGCAGTATGTAATAGGATATTATTTCCCATCATTCGTAATGCTCTGTCAAAGGTATTCGGATTAAAATGGTTCCAGTTTCTTAACGCGTTTATGAATCTGGCCGGGTCCGTTCCGATTTCTTCGCTAATTCCTTCTGGGATTTCGATTGCATTTTTCAACTTTCCTACGATCTCAGGTGTCATCAAATCGTCGAGTTCAACAAACACTTTCAGTTCGTGTTTAGATTGAGACATTCTGATCTAAGGATTACAGCCAATGATATTGCACGGAATGCCAGATGTATTGTATCGATAGAAATCTAACAATCGGAAACGTTACAGGTAGAATTTTGTTACAAGGATATTAAACAGAAGACCTTTTGTAACGGAAATAATATGCTATACACGTTAATGCTCAGAAAATTGGTAGTTGCGAACGATTTAACCAGTGGACAACTGTCCAGGGAATCAGACAACATTTACAGATCTATTTAAACCCAAGTTATGGGAATTAATGCAAAATAACATTTTAAATGAAATGCTAGCTTTTCGATCGAAAAGCATGGTGACATTCAGGTCAGACCTGCATCTGAAGGTGAAAACAACCTGACACATTCGCGCAATTTTATTATTTCCTCCCAAATATTTTGAATTTAATGTCATAGGCTGATACATTTCATTTTCCCAACTCAAACTAGTTGTTATATAATTATAATTTGTTGTTTGTGAACAACGACCATTTAATTTGCATTTAAATAGTTTTCAGTAAATGTACATTTCAATCATATTATCTTTCAAAAGTGTCTGAAACATGGCCAAGATCCATAAACTACTTTAGTATAATTTTATTCTCGATTTAGAATAGATAATTTTTGGAGATCTTGAAAAGAAATTTTGGATGCTTAAATTTTACTATTCACGGTTCAAATGTCATAGCACACTAATACGAACACACAACAATGGCAATCAAAGCTGACATTTACTTAGTCATTTCATAAGTACTGAGCCGTGATCTGTATTCAGAAGTTAGTGAAAATATACTATTTTCGATTTGTCCATTGTACGTATAGCTCAGGGGATCAGCTTTCGATTTGCATATAGGATTGTTGTGATAGAACAATTATGATGATTGGTACGTTCGATTTATATACATGGTTTAGGTGACTGTTGAAAAATTGGAATCTCCCCATTGAAAATGACTTAAAAATGAATTTGGTGATATTTTTTTGAATTCGTGGAATAATATCTACAAGGTCAAATAATTAAGAACATATGTATGATGAAGTAAGCGGGAGGTGTTCAGTACAATAACCTGCGATAAAAAGTAATTATGCAACTTTACGTGGATTTTTTCCCAATTTTCTCCCCCTAAAAATGGGACAAAAGTGGTAGTATACCATTTCATAAACAATTTATTCCCCAGCCTAAAACCATAATGCTACAAATAAATCAATATTTGTTGGGTTTTTTATATGTATAATTTAATGGAAGGATCAGTTTTAATTTAAATTTGCTTAGAAATGAAATACAGCCTTAGGAAACTCAAAAATCACGTTTGAAGGCAGTATCCTAAACTGATGTACTTAAATCGGATGTAGGAACCACAATAATTGTCCTATCACAGTAATTCTGTATGCAAATGGAAAGCTGATCCCTGAGCTATACAATAGACAAATCCAAATATACAACAGAAAAATAGGATAATTCTACTAACTTCTGACTACAGATGAAGGCTCAGTACTAATAAAATGACCTAAGTATAACTAACAGAGCTTTCAAACAGTATCCACTACATGTGCTATAAACGCTAGTATATATCCGAACGTTTAATTTCCCAAGACATAACGGGACGCAATAGAAAACTATTTTACATGAACTCCATTTCAATAAAGCAGGAAATAATAGGGAAATCCTTACTATTAATTAAAGCTCGATCAATGTTTGTGAATGTAACGAATTGATTGAAGAAACTGCCAGACACAGAAAGCTGATTTTTGGCATGTGGGAGTCTTTTGGCTATTGCTCCACAAGTTCTGACTTCAGACGAAAATGTCGACTCATCATGGAATTATGACGTCATTGTCACCTTTTTTATAATTAGAAATTTCTGTTTTTCGACTCATTTTAGGTGATAGAAGGCTGAAATTTTAATAGAATGTGTATATTTGGTGATTCTTCGTGCAATATCGATTATAACAGTAGGACAGACGTATCTAGAGATGCTATTTCCCTTATAATTAATCAAAGTGACCCCATGCGCAGAAAGGGCGCCTCCGACGGACACAAAGTGTCCATCAGCCACGCAGCACAAGCAAGCGAAGCGCGCTTGTTTCATCTAAAATGGGACACTCGAGAAAACAAGAAAAATAAGAAGGGATAAAATGCGGGAGGTCCTGACAAAAAATGGATAGTTGGCACGTTTGTACTGGATTAAATCTGTCCCAGTAGGCTTCGAAGCGATTTTTCCCAAATATTCGACCAACCAGTGTCAAATATTTAGCATTGAATACAACGCATTCTTTGGAGGGTATAAATAAGAAACGTTTCAGTGCATCCTCACGATTCTTTTGAGACTGAAAAATCATTGGCTCATGGCGCAATATCAATTATCTGCCATTTGTCATTTATAAATCTTACAAATGGGATTATTTTGAATTTAACGAGCGTATGACAGTGTATTATTGTAATGACTAACTTAATAACTGCACTCTTCCCATTAACCACAATCGTGCGTGATGACACAGGTGTCTCCAGCCATGTTATATAGTGCTGAAACAATACAAATGCTGAGCCATAACATTCTATGCACTAAGGCAATGGCATTCACCAAAAAATTAGTAGCATGGATTGCTTGATAACGTCAAACCTAAAACCGCTAATACTGTTATTATCAACCATAGCCTACTGCATATAAGGCCTCACAGTAATTAGCGGATTTTGGACTAGGGATGCGGTAGAGATGGTTGAACTAATACATGAACTGCCTTAAATCATTAACACAAGCACAATAGAGCTTAGGAATGTATTTCCAGCATATATAAATATGATGTCATAGTATCCTTATCCGTTGTTAAAATTTAGATTAGTCACCATATGATTGTGCAGGTTATATTTGTGACAAATTTAGTGATTTTCAGAAGTCGTTTAATTAAGGGAACATCTAAGTGTTTTTGTTTTTATTGTAACTCACTTGATTGTGTAAATGTGTATCTCGAATTTGTGTTGAAAAGTCAAATGATCAGATGTATCTAAATTTAGAATAAGAATTCAAACATAATCGAATTAAAAGAACTAATAACATTTTCTTAAAAATGTGCTGGAGAGATACTTTTAAATGTCTATAATTTCAAAATCGTAAAATGTGTGTATCCACTTTATTTATTTGTATTCAACTTTTACTTGAAATGTGTGTGAATGTGTGATTAAGTTTGAATGTGTTGAAAGCTCAATAAGTTGTGTCTAAAATTAGAACAACATAAATGAAAATAAATTGAAAAATTTAATTTTTCAAATTAATCTTGAAAAAACAAGATATAACTATTTTAAAGGTATTGCTGGTGCCTTACGAAAACCAATAGCATTCAGGTGTACCTGCTATATCCACTCGTCATTAATCGCTCTAAAATTGATATTTCCAAGATTTAGATCTTAACAGAAACTAAATTAAGTCCCAAATACATTTAAATATAAATTCAACAACCGATAGCAGCAAAAGATTAGGTGAAGATAGAGTGGAACCAACATAACGACACCAGACATTCGTAGCCAGGATGTGTATTTAAGGAATGTCTATCAAAATATATTCTTTCAACTCACTGTATTGTGTATACGTGTGATTAAGCTTGATATTGTGTCGATTAGCCAATTATTCAGATGTATCTATATTTAGAATAAGATAAAACAATCCCAACAATTGTAGTTTAAGAGCTATCATGTATACTTGAAAAGTGGTTTTGTACCACTTGGAATAAATTTTACAACAAATCATTCCTTCCTAGCATTATTCACTCTCTCGAATGGTTCTATTCATTGAAACGCCTTTCATCTAGAACTTTCCTCCTAAAATAATCGGCATTACTCAGTAAATATTTTTCACTTGATTATTGATTTGGGGAGAAATATTACCCCAAGGGTCTATTTGGTGTCTGTATCTGATATATTAAAATGCTAGGATTTTTTTGTTTGTTTGTTTGTTTGTCCGAATTGATTGAAGAATTGGCAAGTCGTAGAGATACGAAAATTGGCATGTAGGTGTCAAATGATGAATCTAGGATTTAGTTCGAAAATGTAAGCGAAATTTTCACAACTCTAAAAAAAAATGGAAAACAAATTTTCACACCTTTTCTATACAATACTATTTACTGCTTTACTCTCACAATAGAAATAATTGTACGACACTATTGTAGGCTGTCATTGCTATTAATACTTCAAAGCAATAACTAATAAAGATATCTCAATTATATTATCCTTACTATTAAAACTCGATTAATGTATATTTATTTATTTATATATATATATATATATATATATATATAACGAATTGATTGAAGAAACTGCCGGGCGTAGAAAGCTGATTTTTGGCATGTGGGAGTATTTTGGCTATGGCTCCAGTAAGTTCTGAGCTCAGAGCAAAATGTCGACTCATCATGGAATCATGACGTCATTGTCACATTTTTAAAAGTTAAGCAATACAGTTATTCGAGCATAACTCAGCCATTATAGGAGATAGAAAGCTGAAATTTTAATAAAATCTGTATACTAACATATCTCACATATGATGCAACTATCATCAAAAAATGATGACTCATCACTTTGTTATGACGTCATCATTACTCATCAAAATTTTAAAAATTGATAAATTTGGTGCTTTTCCGTACGATATAGATTATAACAATAGGACAGACGTATTTATAGATGTTATCTCCCTTATAATTAATCAATGTGACCCCAGGCGACCGAAGGGAGCCTCCGGCGGACACAAAGTGTCCGCCAGCCGCGCAGCGCAAGCAAGCGAAGCGCGCTTGTAGTATATAACAATAAAACAAGGTTATGTGTATATTTTCACACCTTTATGTACATATTTTCACACGATTTGACGAATTTAGAAAATTATGCTAGAGACTAGCTTCCAACGGTTGACATGGGTTTTAGGGATGTAGAATTCGAATCTCATTTTTCAGATCGATGTGATAAATTCTTTGTATACATTCGTTTACAATATTTATATAAAGGAAAAAATCCCAAAATTGGCTAGATTGAGTAACTCCGCGCGCCGGCAGGACTACTCTGCGGACACGCAGTGTCCGCAAGCCGCGCAGCGCTAGCAAACGAAGCGCGCTTGTGGGAATTAATATCAATGAAATGTTACAGATTCATTTCCTCTTATACCTTAACAAGTGTCATTATGGTACAAATTGGTCACTAGTTAATTCAGAACAGACGAAAGGTGCATGTCCATTCCATATTCTAGATGTTCCTAACATATGAGCTAGCCGCTCCTGCATACGTACACGATTGGAATCCGTAAATTGCTGCGAATTCTTCTGTTGAGGGATAATTTAGAGAGTTTGAATTGTTTGCGAAATGTTTGTGTTCGTGTGTGTTCGAACAGTATTGTGGTTGTATTGTCTCAATCGAGTAGTAGTGTTTCTGTATACTAACTGCTAGAGAATCTATCTATTTATCAGTGCAGGATACCTATAATACTATTCAATAGATTAATCAGCAAACTCTAGATTCACTCAGAATAGTCCACCTCAGTGCGATACTAGTATAGTTCTCAGATCAGAAATCAGTCGAGTAATTCCAAATAGATCACATTTGAAATGAAATAACGTCAAAAATTATTTAAATCCAAGCGAAATTCGCTTGCTTACGCTGCGCGGCTGCCGGACACTTTGTGTCCGCCGAAGGCGCTCTGTGGACACCTGAGGTCACATTGATTAATTAAAAGGGAGATAACATCTCTAAATACGTTTGTCCTACTGTTATAATCGATATCGCACGAAAAATCACCAAATTTGTCAATTTTTAAAATTTTGATGCGTAATGATGACGTCATAATAGGGTGATGATTCATCATTTTTTATAATAGTTGTAATATATTTTAGATATATTAATATACAGATTGTATTAAAATTTTAGCCTTCTATCACTTAAAATGGCTGAGTTATGGTCGAAAAACTGAAATTTCTTATTATATAAAAGGTGACAATGACGTCATAATTCCATGATGACTCGACATTTTCGTCTGAGCTCAGAACTTACTGGAGCCATAGCCAAAAGACTCCCACATGCCAAAAATCAGCTTTCTGGGCCTGACAGTTTCTTCAATCAATTCGTTACATATATATATATATATATATATACAAGCGCGCTTCGCTTGCTTGCGCTGCGCGGCTCTGCAGATTTACCCAGTGGGCGCTTGGAGATATTAGAGAAACAATACGTCGCTTTCTTGTTTTGTACTAAGTACGCTGGATTGTCATTTGTCTACGGCAGTGTTTCTCAACCTTTTTCTTCTCGCGGCACCCATTCTAAACTTACACCTTTCAGCGGCACCCCTTAATTTGACTTAGGAGCAGGCCAATGAACAAATGATAGTAAAAGTGGAGATTGATTTGAATTATTACGACTTTATTATAGAATAACTAATTAATATACTAGGAAATTATTGTGAATATTGTGTAATGAATTATTCAAGAGGATTGTCAGAGGACAATCATCAAATTCAACATTGGCAATGGTATCAATAGAGAAAAAAATAAAGCAGTATGTACGTGTGGTAAGGCCTGCGGCACCCCTAGAGGAAGCAAATGGAACCCCAGGGTGCCGCGGCACCCCGGTTGAGAACCACTGGTCTACGGTTACATTAATGAAATCAGAACTGTAGCAGAAATTTTGTTTCGTGATAAATATAATTTACTTCGTATTAAGTCCACTAATCCTGAATGTAAGCTCAATTTGAATACACAAAGTTCACATTGCTAAAGATTATTATACTTAAATAATCAATTCCAGTCCATGTCGTTAAAAGTTATTTTATGATCGAATTGATTGATCGTAGCATATAACACACTTTAATTGTTGTTAACAATCAAATTATAGACTCAAAATAGCAGTATTCAATCATTTATATGAAATAGAATCGTGTTAATGGCATTATAAAAGGCTGCTAATTGATTGGTTCTTACATAAACCAATGAATTTCAATCACAAATAGTCCTCATAACTACTCATAACTAATTACATTGTCACATAGCATAGGTAAGGAGATATTTTGTTCCCTTTAAAATCAGTGCATTACTACGTCATGAATGCAACATGAATGGAATACGTAGTATGAAATTTTGAAAAGAACTATCATTAAAGACATTTAGAAAAATAGAAACAAGCATATGTGATTCTCCGTTCAAATCCGTTCAATTTCTTATTTCTAATAGCTATAGTTCAGATTGGTTAGTTATTCACTGTTCTGGAGACAGCATTCTAGCATTGAGATGGTTAAACCATTTTAATTCATTAGCCAATACTTTCAACACCAAAACATGGCCTTCAGCAAATTCCTCACAGTGTCATAGCAGGTGGAGTCAACCTATAAACTAGAGGGGCGGAGTTGCTTATGAGATGTCAGTAGATCTGTATTTGCACGTGAAAGAGAGTTTAAACCTCAAAGAACTCATTTGATAATTATCAAATGGCTACTTACTTCCCAGAGAATATATTTTCTAGCCCGAATATAAATTTTATTGTAAATTAGAGCCATGTCTAATCAGAGACGTAGTAGGTGATGCGCGGTGTATAGCGATTTCAGACGCAATACCTAAAGCAGTGCACAGTAGGGAGGAGGCAAAAGTAACTCGTAACAGTGCTGTGCAATCATGATGTTCAGGAGGTTTAATAGTCAAAAAGATAGGTTCAAATCTGCAGCTAGACCGATCAGATTTGAGTTTAGAAGGTTCTTATAACATTTTTGTAAGGATTGAATTAGGTATAATCCCAATTAGTATTAAAATCATACAAATTGTAATGTCCAATCAAATATATCTCAGGATTTTGATTGACCAATACAATAAGTCAATCAAAATCTCACTTCTAGGTTCAAATCTCTGCAAAAAGGGAATCATATATCGTCCAAATTGGTTTATTTGGCCAAATGTAATTTCCAGGGACGAGCAGACGGACGTACGGATGCTATATCTCGATCATGCCATAAGGCATCTCCGATACAAGGAGCACCAAAGATATTTCTGGAGAGAATACAAACATAAATCATGACGTCATACACATCATAACCAGCAAATGGATAATTATAATAATCCAAAAAGCGCTGGGGGGGCTTATTCAGGGAAAAACCGTGATCCAATTTTTTATAAATAATTGGAAGCATCGGCAATGTCAAATTAGTTAAAACATATTTCGACACATATCATGAGTGAGATGGCCACAGCTAGCTATCCTGGTTAGTGAGTGACACTCAGGGTTGATTGGTTTAATACGAAAGTATAGAGCCTCCAACCCAGCTAGTACAATGGTGGGAGTGTCTATCAAATACGTTAAAGATGGACCAATGGGAATGTTGGAGACGAATTTGATTTGTTAGGTAATAACCTACCTAACACGAGCTCCTCATCAAAACGATTCATTTCAAGATAAATCCTCTATTAAGGTTGTTATTGGAAATATGAAACCATATGACATAGCTAGCTCTGAATTCTGATCAACACCTAATCTCTGGTTGCCTCAAGGAAAACTACGGTATCCATTAAAATCAGGGTTGAAACCGATTGAACCGAATATCTGTATTCATTAAATACGAATACTGATATTCGGTCGAATACCAACTATTTGCCGAATAGTATTTGGTCTAACCGAATATTGAACTATTCGGTTACAACCTTATTATATACAAGCGTGCTTCGCTTGCTTGCGCTGCGCGGCTTGCGGACACTGCGTGTCCGCAGATTTACCCAGTGGGAGCTTGGGGATATTAGAGAAACAATACGTCGCTTTCTTGTTTTATACTAAGCACGCTGGATTGTCATTTGTCTACGGTTACATTTATGAAATCAGAACTGTAGCATAAATTTTGTTTCGTGATACATATAATTTACTTCGTATTAAGTCAACTAATCCTGAATGTAAGCTCAATTTGAATACACAAAGTTCATATTGCTAAAGATTATTATACTTAAATAATCAATTCCAGTCCATGTCGTTAAAAGTTATTTTATGATCGAATTGATTGATCGTAGCATATAACACACTTTAATTGTTGTTAACAATCAAATTATAGACTCAAAATAGCAGTATTCAATCATTTATATGAAATAGAATCGTGTGAATGGCATTATAAAAGGCTGATAATTGATTGGTTCACATAAACCAATGAATTTCAATCACAAATAGTTATTTTGATTGTATGCATAAGTCAATACTATTTTATTCCAATGTATTTGCATTATAAAATAATCGAATTTGATTGGTCAGCACATTTTGTCACCTATCTCGGCGAGGTGTGAACATTTCGCTTAGATCTTCGAACTTAATCCTAGATTCATCATTTGACACCAACATGCCAATTTTCGTATTTCTACGACTTGCCAATTCTTCAATCAATTCGGACAAAAAAATAAAATCCTAGCATTTTAATATATAAGATAGATATATACGTATATATATGGTACTAGAAACGTGAAATTTGGCACACAGGTAAGTACTAATGAACTAGAGGGGAGTTCGAAGATCTAAGCGAAATGTTCACACCTCGCCGAGATAGGTGACAAAATGTGCTGACCAATGAAATTCGATCATTTTATAGTGCAAATACAGCCTTACTATTAGAACTCGATTAATGTATACAGTCTGGAATATTTTAGTATTTTCATTGTCGCCTTTTTTAGGATTAGAAATTTCAGTTTTTCGACTATAACTCAGCCATTCTAAGTGATAGAAGGCTGAAATTTTAATAGAATGTGTATATTACTGTTCTCACATGTGATACAACTATTATCAAAAAATGATGACTCATCACTCTGTTATGACGTCATCATTACACACCAAATTTTTAAAATTAACAAATTTGGTGATTTTTCGTCGATATCAATCATAACAGTATTTAGAGATGTTATCTCCCTGATAATTAATAAATAGTAGTGACTTATGCATACAATCAAAAGGACTATTCGTGATTGAAATTCATTGATTCATGTGAGAGCCAATCAATTATCACACTTTTGTAGTGCGATTCACACGATTCTATTTCATATAAATGATTGAATATAGTTATTTTGAGTCCATAATTTGATTGTTAAAAGTTATTTTTGGCGGGAAGCCATAAAAATTCGGGGTATGATTTACTATAAATAGAAAAACCCCAAGCCATCTGGGGGTTTTATAATATTAATTAATCACGTATAATAATCTTTAGTAATGTGAACTTTGTGGATTCAAATTGACCATAAATTCTTTTTTTAGTTTACTTAATACGAAGTAAATTCTATCTATCACAAACCTAAATTTCTGCTACAGTTCTGATTTCATTAATGTTACAGCATACAAACGACAATTCAGCATACTTAGTAGAGAAAAAGAAAGCAACGTATTGTTTCTCTAATATCCCCAAGCGATCACTGGGTAACTAACACACTTTAATTGTTGTTAATGACATGTACTGTAATTGGTTGATTAATCACGTATAATAATCTTTAGTAATGTGAACTTTGTGGATTCAAATTGACCTAAAATTCTTATTCTTTTTAGTTTACTTAATATAAAGTAAATTCTATTTATCACGAACCTAAATTTCTGCTACAGTTCTGATTTCATTGATGTTACCACATACAAATGGCAATTCAGCATACTTAGTAGAGAACAAGAAAGCGACGTATTGTTTCTCTAATCGCCCAATGGACAACTCTGGGATAAGCAGTGTTCGCAAGCCGCACACGCAAGCAAGCGAAGCGCGCTTGTGATAATAATAACCACAGGGTAACAGGCAGTAATGTTTGGGAGTCCTAGAGATGCATAGTTAACTTAATAGCTCAATTCACTGGATTTTTGAAGATTAAATTTCCCATCTTGTTGTTCATCCATGGTACATTTACTGTCAGGCCTTATATTAAGTAGGCCATGGATTTATCCAGTAGTTCCCAACTTGGGTCCATGGGCCCCTTGGTGGTCCACAGAAGATATCAGGGAGTTCATAGGATTCGAAATTTTGTATAACGGTTGAAAAAAAAAGGTGGATTGCCCTGTCTAGCGAGAGTCTAATATATGTATGCACTATGCATAAACTGATTAAACTATCATATAATGACGTGCATAATTTATCAAAATATTCTCAATTCTTCTGAGGATACATATATGCTTTTTATAACAGATACTGAGCAGAGAGTAGGCAATATTGGATTTATATAAACAAGTTTTATATACTACATTTTCCATTATTATGCATAACAAGCGCGCTTCGCTTGCTTGCGCTGCGCGGCTGGCGGACACTTTGTGTCCGCCGGAGGCTCCCTTCGGTCGCCTGGGGTCACATTGGTTATTTATAAGGAAAATAACATCTCTAAATACGTCTGTCCTACTGTTATAATCTATATCGCACGAAAAATCACCAAATTTTTCAATTTTTAAAATTTTGATGAGTAATGATGACGTCATAACAAAGTGATGAGTCATCATTTTTTGATGACAGTTGCATCATATGTGAGGTATGTTAGTATACAGATTCTATTAAAATTTCAGCCTTCTATCTCCTATAATGGCTGAGTTATGCCCGAATAACTGTGTTGCTTAACTTTTAAAAATGTGACAATGACGTCATAATTCCATGATGAGTCGACATTTTGCTCTGAGCTCAGAACTACTGGAGCCATAGCCAAAAAACTTCCACATGCCAAAAATCAGCTTTCTGGGACTGGCAGTTTCTTCAATCAATTCGTTACAGAGATAGATATATATATATAAATAAATATACATTAATCGAGTTTTAATAGTAAGGATGCCTGAAATTTTCAGGTATTTACAGAATAACTGATTTGACATTTTAACTGTAACATATACAGTTGACTCCGCTTAATAGGCCCACATCGGTCAATGAGTAGTTGACCCGATTCAGCGAATACCCCATTAACTGAGAAAAGATTAGTATGTATTAACTGCTATTGGCTTGATTATGTTCCTGGAAAAAATCACCAGATTAAGTTGTTGGTCCCTTATTAAGTAGTGTATACTGTAGTATATTAATATTATTTGACTACAATGCTATGTATTAATATTAAATGCTTATAATTCATAGTTTAGCCTTATAGGATGTTAACTTGACAGAAAATAAAGAGGAATTATGAAATTAAAAAAGAAATTTTAAAATCAGATCAAATCAAGTACTACTGACATGAAACGGAGATAGGGATCTCCACTGTTAGTGCCTTCCATCTTAATATATCGTATAGGGATAGGTTCTTCCAAAAGAAATACTTGCCAGGAAACACCAACCTTTCCAGCAGCCAAACTCTTCCAGTTTTCTCTATCTGATGAGACAGCCAAGTTGTATGTATACGCAGTGTTACTTTTATCATGTAGTCGAAATTTTAGAAGATTTATGGTGTACATATCATGCAAGTCAATATAGAACCAATGACCAGAACGACTCCAACAATGATAGTCGTATTTCGGATTTATAAGAGGGTTGGGAGTCATATATTGAAAATTACTATTCGCATGCGAACAAGCTACTATTCGCATGCGAATATGCTATTATTCCATACTTGCCAACCGTCCCGTTTTTGGCGGGACATCCCGCTTTTTTCACTCTTCTATTGAGCTAATTTTCTCGAATGTCCCGCTTTTACATGAAATTTCCCCATTATGTCCCGCTTTTTTTTACTCATGTATAATACTTTTCTATTGCGTCCCGCCATGTCCCGCGAAATTCAACGCTGCGTCCCGTTTTTATCATGGCTCAGGTTGGCATGTATGTTTTATTAGCATATGCAAATAAGTTACTATTCGCATGCGAATAAGCAACAATAACGAATCAGATTCAAGGAACTGTTACACGAAAAATAGACACCCCCAGAATGGTTCCCGAGGTCCATATATTTCGTAATATTTGGACCCCCTTCGGAACTAATATTTCAGTGTTATCCTCGAAAATATATGGACTATCATTATACAAAGGTCAATTGTAATAGGAAAGTCGACCACGGGACAATTTTTAAGTGGATGCAATGTACAGGTGACCGCTATAAAAATTTGTTCAATAGAATATTGTAAAATCGGGATGTCCCGCCATGAACGGAATGGGTGGCCTGTATGGAAGGCTTTTCAGTTGTCATTAGTACAGTAAACAAATGCTCTCTGTGACTAATAGTGACTCTAGTCATGATTATGTCAGGGCCGTATTCTCGGGGTGAGGATTGGTAGGGTCTATGGGCTAGGACTCAGGATTGGTAGGGCTATTTTGGACAAATCGTATCATAGCTAATGAAGGTAATAGCCTTCGGCTAATTCAGTGTTTTTCAACCTGTGGGCCACGGACTTCTTTTCACTGGGCCACGGCCTGGTGATCTAATAATACAGTATAATCTCCAAAAGTGAACACCTCTAAAAGATGAACAACTCCAAAACATGAACACTTTTTCTCGGGCCCAAATTATTCCATTCTGTTACATATTATTTAACCTCCAACTTGTGAACACCTCTGAAAAGTGAAACATGAACACCTAATCTTGTCCCAAATGTCCAAATTACAGTGGATATTACCTCTTAAAAGTGAACATAGCATGTGGCTTCATTAGATAATAGGCTAGAGTTAATATTTGATGTAGAATTTGGATACGAATTGTTTGGATACGAAATGTCACAGTAATGTAGTGGGCCACGGTTTTTTCTGTAGTACGCTAGGTGGGCCACAGCAGTAAAAGGTTGAAAACCCCTGGGCTAATTCATGTAAGGCAAAGGCCCTACCAACCCGACCGGAGCCTACGCCTATGTCATTCTGTGGGAGTCCAAAATTTTTGTGACATTTCCTTGAATATGATCCATAATTGTAATTTATTCGCATATGCAAATACTAGTAGTAACTTGTTTGCATGCGAATAGTAGTTTTTAATACCTCATAATTCTAGCAGATTCTGTTGGTGGAACGCAGCGATTGCGATGGGAAGTGAAGAGTTATATCCCACTTTTGACTAATCTTGTTTTGATTGCCGACTGCAAAACAATCAATAATTCACATATGTTTACAATTAATTAAAACGTCAAATCTTGTAAAGTAAAATATCTGAAAATTTCAGGCAGTATGCTTAAGTGCAGAGTGGAATTATTTTATCTGTTGAAATTCGATTTGGAGGTAACTTCAATCACCGAATGCTCCTTTTGCCAAATTGTCCCCTATTGAGACAATCCTGCAAAAGGAATATCTGAATCGATATGACTTGGTAGAATGTCTGAGGTATTCCTGAGAGATGTGTAGGCATCTTCTTTGTTTAAATAAGTTTCACCATCCAGGTAGCCAATGAGATAATCAACGAGTAACCGATATAGGCAGGGGCGTCGTGCCCATAGTCCCAGGGGGGACCGGGCCCACCAAAATCTTTTGTAGCCCCCTAGATTTTCACTTTTTCCTCACAGATCTTCACTTGTGCCCACCAGATTTTCATTCAGACTATTAATACATTGAATAACAACATCTGCATACATAACTATCTCAACCGGGATATCAATTACTAATTTCTAATATTAGCTACCTACTGAGTTCCAAGCATTGCTTCCTTCATCATTTGAACAACTACGAGTTCAATCTCGCTTGGTGTCACTTCGTTCTCGAAAATTTGTTTACTCAACTGATCCAGAACTTCTCTTCTTTTTACATTGCACTTCTCAGCATACAGTTTGAGAGCTTGCTTTCCCAGTTCCTTCTTACTTTCCTCCTTTACCATACTTCTTACTAACTTTCTAAGCGCGATGTCGCATTGGTGTGTGATACTAGTATTCGTTTCGCTCCGAGCTGCTTCTTTATGGGAGAGGATCTGCTCAGAATCTGCTAAAGGAGGCGGTAGTTTTAATGAAGATTCCTGCATTTTTGTGACAATTGCATTGAATTCAAACTCTTTAGCAGTATCAATCTTGATTGTTTCTTGTTCCCATTTGAAAACGGACCCAGCTGGATTAGACAATTGTCCATGAATGTTTAGAATAGTTTGCTCAGGGACTGGGTGTTTTCTTGCCTTGTTGCGGACTATGCACTCTTGAAGACTTGTTTCAAAGCAAAGCTATAAGAAACCAGTTCTATGCTTCCTAGCAAGTCTGTAGTATTCGTACCGCATGCTCCTGTAGTGGAATGTATCGTCAAGGACAAGTATTATGGCTTTATTATTGAAGTCTGTATGCAATTGTGATATTAGCAAATCAGAAAACTGTTTATCAGGGCACTCTCCAAAAGGATAGCCTAAGTAACTGTCAATTTGTTCTCGCAAAAAATCTCGATGCTTTTTCCAAATGAAAGTTTCATCAGGAGAACCTCCAGCTTGAAATGCATCAAACTCAACACAAATTAAATTCAAATTAGACTCAGTTGATTCGAGATAGCTCTTGAAAGAATGAATGAAAGTGGACTTTCCACTTGCTGGAATGCCAATCAATATGCAGAGCAATTTAACACCCAATTTCAAACTAGCTGAACCTAAGCTAGCCATAATATATATCTTGTCATTTGGACAAATTGAGGGTAAAGACAATCTACAGAAACTCCTGTTATTAACGGTAAACCGATGTTTCGTCGCTGATATCTCTCCTAATGGAATTACAAACTGTTGGGAAACATGAATTGGTTCTCAAGCTGAATAGAATTAATAGGAGTGAGGATTTTGGAGAGTATTATGTATAAGAGCAAAGAGAAAGTGGGCATTTTGGGTTTGAAATAAATACAAATGGCACGCGAGAGTGGTTTTTTATTTCGTGAGGGGGTGGGTGATTGTCATTTATTATTTGTTAGAATGAATGGGAGAATGAAAGTGAGGATTCGATCATTTCATTCAAAGAAATATCAGCGACGAAACATCCGCCATTCGTTATTAACCAAGTAGGATATAACGAAATGAGGAGGTATTAAAAAGTCCAGAGAACTTGTTCCTATGGTCCAGAGAACATGTTCCTATTGTTCAGAGAACTTGTTCCTATGATCTAGTGAACATGTTCCTATTGTTCAGAGAACATGTTCCTATTATTCAGAGAACTTGTTCCTATGGTCTAGAGAACATGTTCGTATAGTCCAGAAAACATGTACCCTCGACATTTATGTACCTGCGGACAAGATTTCACGCCTCTAGAGCTACCGCGATCCGTCCAACTAACTTACCCGTCCGGCCCAGTTCAGATCGAGTGTAGACCACATGGAAGAAAACTGAGTCCGCAGCCCCATAGGACTGACACGTCTTTTTGGTTGTCTTTTTAGTGAAAAAGTCAATTTGATTCATAACTCTTTGCAATAGTGTGGCAAATATGTGACACAATTTACAATTATCATTATTAAGTATCGTACGTGTAATTGAACTTTGGAGCAGTTCTAACGTCATCATCTTTCTCCCTAAATCAATGATAATTCAGCTTCATCGATTCTCTTGGGAGAGCGAAATGATATCCCTTTTTCATCCTTACATAAATAAATAAATAATTTATCATACAGTTGTGGAAATAAAATATTCGGAATTATGTGTAATTACATGTGAAATTACACGTGTAATTACATGTGTAATTACTAGGGTTGCCAGACGTCCGGGTTTGACCCGGACAGTCCGGGTTTCGAGCCATTTGTCCGGAGTCCGGGAATGGGATGAATTTGTCCGGGTTTAGAGAATTTTGAGTCCTGTCCGACTACTCACTACTCAGGACTGTCAATATCTTCTATCCGTATCTAAGTTATTTAGTTAGCTATTGCTCTGCTGCAAAAGTGTCACTCTCTAATATTTGAAGAAAGATTGCAAGTTTGTGAAATTTGGATTATTACTGATTTGTAATGCTACCATAGTGTACGTATACTACTGAGTACTGACCCTAACTGCCTAACATGTTCCGTAATGAGTATACTTGGAATCTTCTTTTTGTTTCTGTGTTCAATGGCTTCAACGATGAATTATGATATGTAGATATGTAGTCACGTGGGTCAAGGGTCATTTTATGTGTCTTTGCAGCTCTGGTTTACAGTGAATTACCTACATTCAAATTATTATTTCACATTTTATTCTCTGAGATTTTAGTTTACCCGCAATAACTAATAGACGAAATATAATTTATAATTTCTCTTGCTTATTTATGTATTCTGTATATTTTGACGATAAGTTATTGATACAAATTTAAAATTAGATAACATTACAATAAGCAATTTTTTAGAGAATAAATTATGTCCGGGTTTGGCCATTTGAAAATCTGGCAACCCTAGTAATTACATGTGTAATTACATGTGTAATTACATGTGTAATTACACGTGTAATCACATGTGTAATTACATGTGTAATTACATGTGTAATTACACGTGTAATTACATGTGTAATTACACGTGTAATTACATGTGTAATTACATGTGTAATTACACGTGTAATTACATGTGTAATTACATGTATAATTACACGTGTAATTACATGTGTAATTACACGTGTAATTACATGTGTAATTACATGTGTAATTACACGTGTAATTACATTTGTAATTACATGTGTAATTACACGTGTAATTACATGTGTAATTACATGTGTAATTACACGTGTAATTACATGTGTAATTACACGTGTAATAACATGTGTAATGACATGTGTAATTACATGTGTAATTACACATGTAATTTCACATTTAATTACACATAATACCGAATATTTTATTTCCGCAACTGTCGTTCAACCAAACCCAGACCTATAGCCATAAAGACAAACTATCTTTTGAGCAGTAGCAAATTTTAAGGTGTCAATATATGTATATCAGGGAGACCGATCATTTAAGAGTGGTCCATATATTTCAGTATAACTTTGAAATATTGGTTCCGAGGGGTCCAAATATTTCGAATTGTAAGGACCGGGGGATACCATTCCAGGGGCCGTAGACTCGGAATGAGGATTGGGTGGGGCCTTTAGGTTTGCATGATTGGTATGGCCATTTTGGACAAATTGTATCATAGCTAATGAAGGTAATAGCCTTCGGCTAATTCATGTAAGGCAAAGGCCCTTCCAACCCGACCGGAGCCTACGCCTATGTCATTCTGTGGGAGTCCAAAATCTTTGTGACATTTCCTTGAATATGATCCATAATTAATTTATTTGCATATGCAAATACTAGTAGTAACTTGTTCGCATGCGAATAGTAGCTTATTCGCATGCGAATAGTAGCTTATTTTCATGCAAATAGTAGCTTGTTCGCATGCGAATAGTAGTTTTTAATACCTCTGGGAGTAGGACATCCAGTTCCGATGTAAGTCATTTTTAAAAATGCATTCTTGAGTTTTTGCTGCATTTCTAACTTTTCAAATCTTTTAGAAAAGTTTGATTTAATAGCATTCACATCACTTTTAAGGGCGCCAAGCCTAACTAGAGGAAGAAAATCTTTTGATTGCTCATTTTCTAATAGTGGTGCAGAAAACACATGAAAAGATTTATACTTGATAATGATAAATCGATTACTAGAACCACTAAACGAAACTACTGGGGGTTGAGTGATAAGGGCTAATAACTCATTGAAATAATATTTGGAGACATCGATCTTAACTGCATATATATTTTTAGCTCTACTAGAATGGGTTGACACCATCATTTACAAAGCTGCTTTGTTCCCGACTAGCTCCGCATTAACGATGAATTCTTTTACGGAGTTTGTGACAATACGATTGATGGAAAGAACGGAGTAGTCTGAGAGCTTGCATGGCATGAGACAATTAGGTGCTCTCTGATCTGAAACTTCTCTACAAGAACAATTACAGAACACAAATGCACAAATAATTGATAGAGAAAAACAAAGAGAAGAACGCATGACTTTTCAGTTTTAACTGACTATATTATTGATGTTTCGACTGAATATATATGAATAATTCCATTTTTGTTGTATTTATAACTTATTTCATCATGAATACGTGGGTGAAAAAAGCTACCTGACTAACGTCATCTTCAAACGTAGTTAGTACAATAACATGTACCAAACTAAGTATGGAGTTATAATCACTGGCATTATTTCAAAAGTAATTATCCATATTGACTTATTGTAAGCAGTGACTTTAGGAAAAAATCTTTTTGATGATTTAATCACGGAGATGAATAATAATACTCTCTAATATATGATTTATCGTAAAAACGTTTAATTAGTACTGTTGAAAATATGACTTAATAATAAAATTGATTTCTGGAAATAGTCAGTAATATGACTCATAGCGTACATATATAAGTATAATAGTACTGTAGTTTAGTTGAAGTTTCAATTGATAGCATGAGACAGGGATTAACCAAGATATGGCTTAGTAGTATGACTCAATAGAATTTAGTGCTAAACACGTAACGAGTTTATTGTAAGCATCAGACAGTGGCGAGAATATTAAGTTTCTAAAAGTAATTCTTGTTTGTGATGCGAAGGAGAATGTTTGTAATATGAATATAATTTAGTGCTCAATTAGACACGAATTTACTTTGAGTATTCAGGCTGTGGTGGAAACATATTTTATAGAAATACCACTTGATGTACATATTATTAAATTAAACTACAAGTAGGTAATTCTTGAACTATTACAAGGAAGGATAAAACTATCAACCTCGTAGATTTGATTTATTAGCTGGTTTTCATTATTGAACCCGTTTCGAAGATTTCAGAAAGTTTCACACAAATTATCTCGCTTCAATAAATTTTCCTGAATCTCTTCATATTTGCATACCTAGTTTGTTTGTAACAGTGGGTATTGTTCTGTTGATTATAAATTCTATATTATTTCTAAATTGTTATTCGAATTTAAAAACTCTATTTCCAAAGATTGAGTGAGATTTTAATCGTAGTAGTGATATAAAGGGGACAATCTTATAATAGATCAATAATATCATTAAAAATTATTTATTATCTGATATATACATGAATAGTAGTCGGGGGAACTTTTACACTCGAGTACATAACCTTTCAAGATATACCAGTGCCTAAACACTTTACATGTAAACCTCACAATTCAGCGCCTCCGAGATATGACTCTACAATTGATGTGCATACCTGAGTTGGAGCAAATATATATTGTACAACTTCAATATACAGTCAGGATCGCTTATTATGAACCCGCTTAATGTGAACATTCGTTTATTATGAACTAAGCTCCTGGTCCCAATTTCATTTTTAGATAGGATTTGTATTAAATCAAGTTCGCTTATTATGAAGTATCTCTATTATGAACAATTTTTTTGGTCCCCTGGTGATTCACAATAAGCGATCCTGACTGTAATTACATAATTTATTGATAACAGTTACTCAGTCAATTATATAGACTTTTTGTAAAGTAATACTTCTAAATAGAGTGACTGTAACTGTCTGAAATCCGGCACAACCTACTCCAATGATGTCGCATCTCGGAGGTTTATCTGTATGTAGATAATATTGTGTTGATCGAATACTTTTATCTGTGTATTGTATTGCATTATTGGAAGTGAGATAATTTGTGGATCCATAATATACATGCAATATTTTTAATATAGCTCTGGTAATTCCAATTCCAATAATAATTCATAAATAAAAAACTAACCCAAAGTTTTTGTTTACCTCCAATGTGATTTTGAAGAACTACTAGTGACTCTCTTACAGCAGAACTTATAGAACTCGAGCCAAAATCTATTAAGGAGAAAGACTAAATAAATTAATTAAGTAAGCATTTGTAACCAATGACTTGATTAAATGATATATGTACAGTAGTAAGTATTTGAAATTGAGAAATATTTGACATCCTCTGTATGGTTACAAGTTAGTCATATTATCTCCAATAACTTGGTGATGATATTAGAGATGACTTGAAGGAATTAATATAAATTCTAGCTCTACAGGAACATAATTAATATGATCTAAGTATAAAGTTATTATTGAAAATATGTAAGCATTCAGACAGCTGTAGAGAATTACTTAGAATACCTTTTTTAAAAAGTAATTCTCACTTGTAAATGCTAACCTCTTTACTCAAAATGCCAAAAGTGTGGTCAATCAATCAAACTTGCTTCTCACAATTCATGTTCTTTCGAAATGTTTTGCGAAAAAAGTATAAAAACAAAAATCTTCATATTATTCCTCAACATGGACCATTTTCTACTGCTTTCACTGCTTTCCATAATATATTGTGCCGCAGAGGCTCACGAGATCATTCTGAGTGATGAATGTTCTTCCTGTCGAATGCCGTGTGAAATATCGAATCATAGGAGTGAATCATCGCTAATCAGAGTGTACAGTACCTCATACAATGATTACAGAATCACCACGTTACTTAACGGGATTCAAGGATATTTCCGAACCACTGTGTCTCTGAACGACAAAGTTCAAGAGGGTTATTTTGCTAGGGTCAATTTAGAATATTGGCCTTTTAACGCGCTCTGTAAGATCTTAAGCCAACCTCCAACCATTACTGAATCTAAGAACATGAAAAAGTTAAATTTGCACTACAAAACTTTTCGGTCCATTAATGTTTACCTAAAACAACAATTCTTCGATAATGATTTGCAGCATTTTCTCATAGAAAGAGTGTATAGACAACAAAATAAGTTATCATTTGCTTTAGAGTACTTAAAAAAAGGAACTGTAGACTATCTCAAAAAAGCATTTCTAAATGCCGACGTTACTGGTACATATCAATGTCATAACCCGAATCCGATCAGGAGTCCGAGTGGTCTTAATTGGTGCGGAAGCAGAACTGGGACATGGATGCAAATTGACATGAATGAAGTGTATTTATTTAATTACATAGGAGTCCATTTGTGGGATGGAGATAACCGTATTTATACATACAATTTGCAGGTATCCGAAAATGGGAAAAGTTGGAAAGACATAGTTGTGAACAAAGTTGGGAGATCGTATCAAGAATTAAAGCTTCCTGAAATAATGTCTGTGAGATATATTAGAATGGATGGGAATAGTGACAAGTATGCAACTTACTTCAACATACTTTACTTGAAAGTTGAATTAAAATAAATAGCGATTTCTTCTATTTTGCATGTTGTGTTAACACATTCAGAAGGAATCTGTATTTAGTTGTGTGATTATACTACTTTGATAATGTTAATGTCTATATTTGTCCCCATTTTATAATGTTAAAGTTTTTTGATGTTAAATTAATAAAAATACTGATAAAAACGTCATGATCTTTTAGTTTGACAACTGAAATATCCGGCTCCCTATACTTTTAGTGTTTTATTTTTTGAGTTACAATTTCCTGAATATACATGTACTATCGTTGGTAAAGAGGCCAAGTCTTGAAATTCCCGGCTGCCGTATGTTTACTAGAGAATGCAATTCTGAACCAAGTTGTGCTAATGGAATTTCTTTTCGGTCTTATCTAGATTATCCGAAATTTTCATTTTTAAACTTCTAAATACATAATATAATTTCAATTCAATTAGAACAAGTCAATAGTGATAAATTTTGACAATTAAATATAAGGTTTGTAATTTAAATATAATAACGCAATAAATTCGAGATGCATCAGTAAATATGTGGCAGTAATTTGCAATATTGGAGAGCAGATTTTTACAATTGATTCCAGTGAATGCAAAATACACGAATCAGAAAAGAAAATGATATGCCCAGCGTATGAATGTGGGTGGAAAAATCGCATATCTCTGTTCTTTAATATGATTTTATTCGGCAAAGTTCTTACAAAGCACATTGCTAGAAAAAATGAAATTGGAAGGGATGATTACCTCTTTGCAATGTATCTGGACAGAAGTTAGAAAAATGGGGTTGGAAATATAACTTTTAACTTTTTTTCAGATCTCTCGGAATTGAGGATTTTTAGTGAATGTATTTATTCTAAGCGTCTGGGATGAAGTCCAGGGATTTAATTGCTACTTACTACCTCAACTGACCAAAATCCGTTTCCATAGCAACGCTGGAAAGTAGCGACATTTCCATGGAAGAATCCAAATTTTTCGCAACAACCCATTCTTAGCTCAGTTCTGAGCGAAAAATGTTAAATTAATAACACTTAGAAGTGTCCTTAAACCGGTTCTGAAAATCACTAAATTCGTCACAAATATAACCTGTGGCGCAATCAAATGATGACTGATCACAATTTTAGGCACTTTGACACTATATCTATATATGCTGGTGAAACATTCCTAAGCTCTATTCTGAGTGGTCAATGATTTAAGGCAGCTCATTTATTAGTTTAACCATCTTCTACCGCATCCCTCCGTCTAAAATCGTAAAAATTTACTGTGAGGCCTTATGTATAGTAGGACATGTGTGATCCATTATCATAGCCGATGTGGGAAAAGTTCGTGGGTTGTAGTTATCGGCGGACAATAATTTTCCTCCAATTTTGAAGAACTAATTATGGCTCCCTTACAGCAGAACTTGCAGAACTCGAGGAAAATCTTTTAAGGAAAAAGACTAAATAAATGTCTGTATCTTGTAACCAATAACATCAAAAATTAAATAAAATATACTTGCAAAGTATTTGAAATTGAGAGATATAACATCCTCTCGCAATATTATTAGTTGATCATATTATCTTCAATTATGTTCCTGTATAACTAGAATTTATTTTAATTCCTTCAAATAATCTTTAAAGTAATCACCAAGTTGGTGATGACTTTAAAGATGACTTGAAGGAATTAAAATAAAATCTAGTTATACAGGACCATGATAATATGATCTAAGTATAAAGTTCTCATTGAATATAATGTAAGCATTCAGACAGTTATAAAGGATACTTACTTTAGAACAATATTTTTTACAAGTAATTCTCACTTACTAATGCTAACCTCTTTCTTAAAATAATAAAAATGTGTTTCAATCAATTAAATTTGCTTCTCATAATTTGGTCTTTCAAGAATGTTCTACCACTTCCGAAAAAAAGTATAAAAGCAAAAATCTTCAGATTATTTCCAAACATGAATAAATTTCTACTGCTTTCACTGCTTTCCATAATACATTTTGCCGCAGAAGCTCATGAGGACATCATTCTGAGTGGTGAATGTCCTGCCTGTCGAATGCCGTGTGAAGTGTCCAATAATAGCAGTGCATTATCACTAATCAGAGTGTACAGTACCTCATACAATGATTACAGGATCACCACGTTACTCAATGGGATTCAAGGATATTTCCGAACCACTGTGTCTCTGAATGACAAAGTTCAAGATGCTTATTTTGCTAGGGTCAATTTAGAATATTGGCCTTTTAACGCGCTCTGTAAGATCTTAAGCCAAGCACCGACCATTACTAAATCTAAGAACAAGAAAAAGTTAAATTTACACTACAAAACATTTCCATCATTTAATGTTCACCTAAAACAACGATTCTTCGATAATTATTTGCAACATTTCCTCATAGAAAGAGTGTCTAGACTACAAAATAACATCCCATTTGAGTTAGAGTACTTAAAAAAAGTAAGTGTGGATCATCTCAAGAAAGCATTTCGAAATGCCAACGTTACTGGTGTATACTTCTGTTATAACCCGAATCCAATTAGGAATCCGAGTGGTCTTCATGAATGTGGAAGCAATACTGGGACATGGATGCAAATTGACATGAAGGAAGTATATATAATTAATTACATAGGAGTCCATTTGTGGGATGGACAGAGTGGCCGCATTTATACATACACCTTGCAAGTATCTGAAGATGGGAAAAATTGGAAAGACATAGCTGTGAACAAAGTTGGGAAATCGTATCAAGGATTAGAGCTTCCTGAAATAATGTCTGTGAGGTATATCAGAATGGATGGAAATAATAACATACATGCAAATACCTTCCACATACTTTACTTGAAAGTTGAATTAAAATGAAGAACTATTTCTTCTATTTTGCAAGTTATGTTGATAATACATTCGGAAGGAATCTGTATTTAGTTGTGTGATTATGCTACTTTGATAATGTTAATGTCTCTATTTGTCTTTCAATGTTAATGTCTCTATTTGTCTAAGTTTTCTGGTATTAAATTAAACAAATGTATAGATAAAAACATCACGATCTCTTTTAGTTTGACAACAACTGAAATACCCAGCTCCCTATACTGTTTTATTTTATGAGTTTTCAGGTGGCTGATAAATTATTATTGGTATAGAAGTCAACTTCTGAAATGCCCAGCTACTGTATGCATACTTACCAACCCCTCTTGAAAATTTCCCGGATTTTAGGAGTGAAATACCTGGATGTTATTAGATTTTTAATTTTAATGACCAAATTAGCATGAAACAATAGACTTAAATTTCGAAATTGGATTTTAAATAAAGGCCCAATGTACATAATTAAGGATTTCGAAATGGACAAGTAAACTATTTAGGAAAAGGTACGTCCTATATAAACTCATTTAATGCGTTAAATAATCACTTGATCAAAATACTAGAACAATCTTCGAAATTCGAGATCCAGGAAATTTCCTGGATTCCTGAAGACTTGCTAAATAATAAGAAACATAAAATTACTCAATAAATTCTATAAACTATATTATTATATGGAAATTATTATAATTTTGATCCTATCTAACTTTTTCAAAATTCGGATTTTTAAACTTCTAAATACATAGGATAATTTCAATGCATAGGATAATTTCAATAGTGATAATAACAGTTTAATATATGGTTAACAATTTAAATATAATAGCAAAATAAATTCCAGATTCATCAGTAAATATGCGGCAATAATATGCTATAATTTGCTATATTGAATAGCATATTTTTACAATTGATTTAGTGAATGTAAAATTCACGAATCAAAAATGAAATAATATACCCAGCGTAAGGGTGTGAGTGGAAAAATCGAATATCTCTGTTCTTTAATATTATTTTATTCGGTAAATTTCTTACAAAAAGTTCCAACAAAGGATAATACTAGAAAAAATGAAATTGGCAGGGATGATTGCCTCTTTGCAATGTATCTGGACAGAAGTAGGAAAAAGTTGGGATCATAGAAGTACAACTTCTTTTCAGCTCTCGAATCTAGTCAATAGGAACTGGGGATTTTTGGTGAATGTATTTGTTTTATGTGTATGAGATGAAGTTAGAAGATTTCAGCAGAGTTCTCTGAGTTATTTATTGTTGTTTAATCTATCTTACTTCTTAGTTTATATTTACAAATTCTATGTAACAGCATAAAATTTGTTAATATATATTGAAATCATTTTAATAGTTATTTTGAACTTGATTTTTTTTTTTCATTCATCTTCAACAACATTTCTTATATCTTTTAATCCAAGGCACACCATCGAAATCTTTTGTGCTATTGAAGGACTGACAATTATTCATAGAATCGAATTTTTAAGATTTTTGCATAAATATAGCGAATTTTCTCATATATTCAGCATTATTGGGCGTAAATGTGGTCAATGATGATTTATAATGATCATTCTGCTTCAGCATTCCTCAGTTGCTAACTCAATAACTCAGGGGCGGATCCAGGGTTTCACGAAAGGGGGGGGCCAAAGCGAGTGGAACGAGCGACTTTTAAAATTTTTTGAATAATTATATTAAAACCCATATCGAATGACCATTTGCATATACTACTATACTAAGATTCATAATATTTTTTAGTATGTAATACTGTGCCACTGTATTACCACTAGAGACTGAAAACTAGCAGCTGCTGATGGCTAGCACTCAGTCTCATCACCTGCGTTATCTAATAGATTTCTTACTTCATCAAGCGTGGTCTTTTGATGGCAAACCGATCTACAATCTCAGAATACGTGAGATTAATGTCTTTGTGGACATAAAGAAGAATTAAATCATTTAATCGTTCTTCACCCATTGAGCTACGGAGTTCCGTCTTTACATATGCCAGGGCAGAATTGGCCCTCTCAACAGTAGCAGATGTCACTGGTGCTACTAACAAAAGGTCGATGTTTTTCTAGATTGACCTAAAGAAAATGGGGGCCCCAAATATGTAACAAGGAATATACTACTACGAGAACGAGTGCATTAGGCTAATCCTCGACGGGGGGCCCAGGCCCCCTAGGCCCCCCTGGATCCGCCTATGAGAACAAGTGCATTAGGCTAGTCCTCGAAGGGGGGGCCCAGGCCCCCTGGACCCCCCCCTGGATCCGCCTATGCAATAACCAATTTTTCCAATTTGAGACAATTTAAAAATGCATCCCACTTCAAACTGATTCAAAGTTTGATACTCTATTAACTCTATTATGTGAATAACTCAATAATTCATAGAAATATCATTGTTAACTCTGCCTACACAAATAATCAAATAAATGAATTGTATGTGTAGCCAACTTAGGTATTAAAAACTGCTTGTGTTTTTTCCTTAGAGGAAAAATCGTGACGACGTCCCAGTTTGTGGATCCCCTTTTGACTTTCGGGGTACGCCAATGGTTCATTTTGTAGGGATGTAGTTAAATATCGGTCTTTATGGTGGCATGCGGAGACCATAATATTTGTTGAATTGGTACGCGACATAAAAAGTTTGAGAAACACTGTTATAACATGCTGCCAGTGTTTTACTCCATACCTACGTATTTACTATAAGTCCTATAGTAGCTAGAAGTCAGTCAAATTCCGATTATACGAACAGTTCGTACCACCTAAATACCATTTCGTATCACTACCGTGTCAGATTATGATCATTAGAGTAGTACCAGCTGTAGTATTGTATGAGCCATATATTTTCTATTACTATTAATTAAAGTTTATCCTGGACAATTTTGGCGGGATAATCACATCTGCAGATTAGGTAATATTTCATACAATACTCGTAGTTCATGATTTCTAGTTAGTCATCTTATCTTAAAGGTAACGATTGAAAATATGAATTAAGAGGTAAAGTAAATTCTAGATTTGTTAGTAATATGACTCAAATAGAATTTATTGTTAAACACGTATCGAGTTTATCGTGAGCATCAGACAGTGGTGGTGAGAATATTAAGTTTCTAAAAGTATTCTAATTTGTAATGTGAAGGAGAATATGAAATGATATATTCTTATATAGTATGTATCCTTACTATTAAAACTCGATTAATGTGTATATCCTTACTATTAAAACTCGATTAATGTTTGTGTATATATCTATCTATATATATCTGTAACGAATTGATTGAAGAAACTACCGGTCATAGAAAGCTAATTTTTGGCATGTAGGAGTCTTTTGACTATGGCTCCAGTAAGTTCTGAGCTCAAAGCAAAATGTCGAATCCTCATGGAATTATGACGTCATTGTCATATTTTTAAAAGTTAAGCAATACAGTTATTCGAGCATAACTCAGCCATTATAGGAGTTAGAAGGCTGAAATTTTAATAGAATCTGTATACTAACATACCTCACATATGATACAACTATCATCAAAAAATGATGACTCATCACTTTGTTATGCCGTCATCATTACGCGTCAAAAATTTTAAAATTGACAAATTTTGTGATTTTTCGAGTGATATCGATTATAACAGTAGGACAGACATATTTAGAGATGCTATCTTCCTTATAATTAACCAATATGACCCCAGGCGACCGAAATAAGCTTCCGGCGGACACAAAGTGTCCGCCAGCCGCGCAGCTCAAGCAAGCGAAGCGCGCTTGTATGTAATATGTAGAGTTGAATATAATTTAGTCCTATGTAAATACGTATTGCATCTACTAGAAGCATGCTTTTGGTAATAATATGACTCAGACGAATTGTATTGTTAAATACATATTAAATTGTTCGCCGTGAACATCTAGCGGATTCTACGTAGTCTATTCACTGAGGGTAAAAACTTATGGACGAGATGATATATTATGAATAAGAAAATCATTTAGGAATAATATTATATTAGTGATTCACATCCACTTGTAATTTCAAAACTTGCCTGGACATCTCCGATATAAGTATTTTAACATGGTAATTTGAGATGATTAATTATCAAATTCAAAATACATATAAAAGAAATTCAAACAATAAAAATCCAAACATTTTCAGAAGATTAAGTAACAGAAAAAAAATCTGATTTATTCTTCAACATGAACCGATTCCTACTGCTGACTCTGCTCTCCGTGATCTATTGCATTGCAAAGGCGCATGATGACACTGTTTTGAACGATGACTGCTCTACATGTCGAATGCCGTGTGTTATGTCTAATCCCAAAATCAATCGGTCATCCCTCATTAGAGCTTACACGAGCTCTTACAAGGATTATGAAATCACGACGCTACTCAATGGGATTAAGGGATACCTCCACGCCACTGTGACTATGAATGACACCATTTATTCTGCGAGGGTTGCTTTAGAAAATTGGCCTTTCAGCATCCTATGTAAGGTCTTAAGTCAAACACCTACAATTACTGAATCTAAAAAAGCAAACATATTGAATGTACATTTTAAAACATTCTCATCATTCAAAGTCGTCAAATCTAAATTCTTAGATAATTATTTGCAATATATCCTAACGGAAAAAGTAGCTAAAGTACAGAATAATTTAATAAATGTCAAAAAGGATTCTTTAACTTTGAAAGAAAAAATTAGGAGTAGGCTCATACATGCCTTTCGAAATGCCGACGTTACGGGTACATATTATTGTGCTAAACCAAATCCAATTAGGAGTCCAAGTGGTCGTAATCATTGCGGAAGCAGAACTGGGACATGGATGCAAATTGACATGAAGAAAGTGTTTCTCATTAATCACGTAGGAGTCCATTTGTGGGATGGAGATAACCGCATTTATACATACACCTTGCAGGTATCTGAAGATGGGAAAAGTTGGAAAGACATAGTTGTGAACAAAGTTGGGAAATCATATCAAGAATTAAAGCTCCCTGAAATAATGTCTGTGAGATATATTAGAATGGATGGGAATAGTAATAAGTATGCAACTTACTTCAACATACTCTACTTGAAAGTTGAATTAAAATAAATAGCGATTTCTTCTATTTTGCATGTTGTATTAATACATTCAGAAGGAATCTGTAATTTAGTTATGTGATTATGCTACTTTGATAATATTAATGTCTATATTTGTCTCTATTTTATAATAGTAATGTTTTCTGATGTTAAATTAATAAAAATTTTGATAAATTTTTTAGTTTTATTTTCCTGAATATAAATCTACTATTGTTGGTAGAGAGGCCAAGTCTTGAAATGCCCGGCTGCCGTATGTTTACTGGATAACGCAATTCTGAATCAAGTTGTGCCAAGGGAATTTCTTTCGATCCTATCTAGATTTTTCAAAATTTTTATTTTTAAACTTCTAAATACACAAGCGCACTTCGCTTGCTTACGCTGTGCAGCAGGTAGACACAAAGTGTCCGCCGGAGGCGCTCTTCGGGTACCAGGAGGTCACATTGATTAATTATAAGGGAGATAAAATCTCTAAATACGTCTGTCGTACTGTTATAATCGATATCACACGAAAAATCACCAAATTTGTCAATTTTTAAAATTTTAATGCGTGATGTTGATTATTAATAAAGTGATGAGTCATCATTTTTTGGTGATAGTTACATCATATGTGAGATATATCAATATACACATGATGAGTTGACATTTTCCTCTGAGCTCAGAACTTAGTGGAGCCATAGCCAAAAGACCTCCACATACCAAAAGTCAGCTTTCTATGCCTGGCAGTTTCTTTAGTCAATTCGTTACAGATATATAAATAAATACATATTACTAATTGAGTTTTGATAGTAAGGATACGTATAATAATGCCAATTCAATAGTGATAAATTTCAACAGTAAACAAATGGTTTGGAATTTAAATCTGAAGCAATAAATTCTAGATTCATCAGTAAATATGCGGCAGTAATTTGCTATATTGAAGAGCAGATTTTTACAATTGATCCTAGTGAATGTAAAATACACGAATCAAAAAAGAAAATGATATGCCCGAACTCTACCCCCCTGAAAACCCAATGTCAACCGTTGAAGGCAAGTTTATATCCTATTTTTGAGATTTGTTTACTTTATGAATCTATTGCAAACAAAAGTAAACCAAATAATTAGCATATTTGATCGAAAATATGATGTTCGAAATCTACACCCCTGAAAACCCCATTTCACCCGTTGGAAGCTAGTCTCTAGCATATTTTCCAAAATTCGTCAAATGGTGTGAAAATATGTATATAAAGGTGTGAAAATATGTACATAATATTTTCTATTGCTATACATTATGATACATTTAAGATATCAAACATAAGTTGTGGCTTTGAAGTATTAATAACAATGACGATCTATTGTAGTACTGTACAATGATTTCCGTTGTGATAGTGTAGTCATATATTTTGTATAGAAAAGGTGTGAAAATTTAGCTGAAATCTCAGAAGTTAATCGTAGCCATATCATTTGACACCTACATGCCAATTTTCATATCCCTACGATTTGCCAATTCTTCAATCAATTCGGGAAAACAAACAAACAAACAAAAATCCTAGTGTTTTAATATATAAGATTTACAAATTCTAGGTATAAACAGTATAAAATATGTTAATATATATTGAAATCATTTTTGTAGTTTTTTTAACTTGAATTTTTTCATTCATCTTCAACAACATTTCTTACATCGTTTAATCCAAGGCACACCATCGAAATTCCGCTATTAAAGGACTGTCAACTATTTATAGAACGAAAGATTTTTGCATAATATTCTTTCATATATTCACTATCATTTGGCCTAAATGTAGTCAATGGTGATTTGTAACGATCATTCTGCTTCAGTATATCTCAGTTGATTACTTAGTAACCAATTTTTCCAATTTGAGACAATTTTAAAATTTACCTCACTTCGAACTGATTTAAAGTTGGATACTTACTTATTAACTCGAATATTAGAATAACTGTAGTGTATCTAATTACTCAATAATTCATAGAAATATTATTATTAATTGCCTACACAATCAATTAAATAAATGAATTGTATGTGTAGCCAACTTATCCAAAATATTATAAACTCCTTGTGTTTTTCCTCCTAGAGGAATACTCCTGACAATGTCCCTGTTTGTGGCTCCCCTTTTGACTCTCGGAGTACACCAATGGTTAATTTTGTGGGGATGTCGTTAAATATCGGTCATTATGGAGGCATGCGAATTCATAATATTTGCTGAGATGCTACGCGGTATAAAAACTGTGAGAAACACTGCTACAATATGTTGACAGTGTTTCACTACATACCAACGTATATTCTATAAGTCATATTGTAGCTAGCAGTCAGTCAAACTCCGATTATACGAAAAGTTGGTCACCATCTAGATGCCATTTCGTATGACTACCGTGTCAGATTATGATAATCAGGGTTGTTATGAGCTGTAGTTTTGTATGAGTTTTATATTTTTTTGTATTAATATTGTTTTAGTATTTATTCCACCAACTTAATTAAGTAATAAATATAGGACATCTGGAACAAAATTGGCAGCCAAAGTTGGTCCCTCGAACCAAGTTTGTTTCGGAATTTTGGCGTAACAATCACATCTGCAGATTAGGTAATATTTCATAGAATACTCCTAAAATTTCCAATCCTAAAAATGCACAAATCAATAAGAAAATGATATGCTCAGCGTAAGGGTGAGTGGAAAATCGCATTTCTCTGTTCTTTAATATGATTTTATTCGGGAAAGTTCTTACAAAGGACATTGCAAGAAAAAATGAAATTGGCAGGGATGATTACCTCTTCGCAACGTATCTGGACAGAAGTAGGAAAAAGTTATTATAATGGAAGTGCAACTTCTTTTCAGGTCTCTCGAATCTAGTCAATGGGAATTGGGGATTTTTGGTGAATGTATTCGTTTTATGTGTATGAGATCAAGTCAGAAGATTTTAGCAGAGTTCGGAGTTATTTATTTGTTTAATCTATCTTGCTTTTAGTTTATATTTACAAATTCTAGATATAAAAAACATAAAATTTGTTAATATACAGTGCCGGTCAAAAATACTTGCTCAAAATGAATTTATCCAAAGTTTAAAAGTCCCTGATTAATTTTAACAGTGATTCTTTATCATAATCAAATAAATTGCCATCATTATTTAGTAGAACCTCCCCTTGCTTGAATCACAGCCTTACATCTTTGCGGCATGCTATCTATCAGAGTATGGAGCTGGTTAATGTCGATACTATAAGTATCCCAAGTACTCAATATCCCACAACTCCGAGTGGTTGGATGGGCTTTTCTCTTGAATTCTTAGGGAAATTTGATCCCAAAGGTTTTCAATCGGGTTTAGATCAAGTGACTGTGCCGGCCAATCCATTACCTCTATTTTTTGCTCATCAAACCATTGCTTAGTACCCTTTGACCTGTGGCATGGGGCGTTGACGCGTTGTCCTGCTGAATGTCCATCCAGAGTGTAGAGAATGTAAATCAACGCTTGGAATGAGAGCATCTTCAAAAATATCAATGTCGGAATCTGTCTTGAGGTTCCCAGATACTTTCCACAAGAGTCCTACGCCACTCCAGCAAAAACATCCCCAAACCGTGATGCCACCCCCACCAAATTTGCAGGTTTTTTAATACACCTCTCCGAAAACTCCTCCTCTTTCATTCTCCTTACGTACACTCTCCCGTTATTAGTATAGAGAAGGAATCGAGATTCGTCACTGCATAATTCTTGCCCATTCTCCAGTACTCCAGTCCTTGTGTGCCCTTACGAAGGCAATAAAGTCTCTCTTATGCTTGGGACTTAGGCGGGGCTTCCTTCGTGCTTCCGTCCGAACAGTCCAGCCCCTCGTAACCTTCTCTGGACTGTTGAAGTGGTAAGTTTTAGCGAATATTCTGACAATACTTCGGCTCTGATCTGAGTAGCAGTATTAAATCGATCCGTTTTGCATTTTCTGACTAATAAACTGTCTTTCCTTTTGGTTGTGACGCGAGCCTACCCGGAATAGTCATGTCTCTTACCGAGCCAGTCAGTCTGTTTCCTTAGGATCTCAGCTACACTCTTTTGGCTGCACCCAACCATTGTAGCTACCTCCCTCTGACTATGACCACTTTTCGATAACAACATTAGGTTTGCTCGATTTTCAATGGAAATTTGGGGTTTCGAAGGCATCGAAAGTTCGAAAAATATTGATAAATTGTAAATAAAGATAGAGAAGTGAAATGGGGAAATTGTACTTGTACAAATATAATGAATGGAATATCTGTATTTGAGTGTTACTTATCAAAATAACAAAAAATATATATGGTTTCGCAAGAAAAAACAATCTAGTGAGTTGAGACTATTCAACATTTACTATACTATATACCTTGATTTTGAGCAACTCATTTTGACCGGCACTATATTGAAATTATTTTTATAGTTATTTTGTACTTTAATGTTTTTCATTCATCTTCAACAACATTTCTTATATCTTTTAATCCAAGGCACATGATTTTTTTGTGCTATTAAAGAACTGATAACTATTTATATAGAATGAATTTTAAGGAATTTTAATATAAATTTAACGATTTGTTTCATATATTCAGCATTATTAGACCTAAATGTGGTCAATGGTGATTTATAATGATCATTCTGCTTCAGCATTCCTCAGTTGCTAACTTATTTAACTAATTTTTCCAATTTGAGACAATTTTAAAATTCAGCCTCACTTCGAACTGATTCCGAGTTGGATACTCACTTATCATTAACTCTGCCTATACAGATAATTAAATAAATGAATTGTGTGTTTTCTCACCTAGAGAAAAGATCTTAACAATGTCCCTGTTTATGGCTCCCCTTTTGGCTCTCAGGGTATGCCAATGGTTAATTTTGTGGGGACGTAGTTAAATATCGGTCATTATGGTGGCAGACCCTAATATTTGCTGAGATGGTACGCTGTGTAAAGAGTTTGAGAAACACTGCTACGTATCATATGCTGACAGTGTTTCACTACATACCTACGTATAGACTATAAGTCCTATAGTAGCTAGAAGTCAGTCAAACTCCGATTATACGAACAGTTCGTACCACCTAAATGCCATTTCGTATCACTACCGTGTCAGATTATGATAATCAAGGTTGTTGTGAGCTGTAGTGAGCCTTATATTTTCTAGTATTACTATTGTTCTAGTATTTATTCCACCAACTTAATTAAAGACTAAATATAGGACACCTGGAACAATTTTCTAAAAGTAATTCTAATTTATGATATGAAGGAGAAAATATGTATATGACTGAAATATAATTTAGTACTAAATACGTATTGAATTTACGAGAAGCATACTTTCATCAATAATTGATCAGTAATATGCTCACACGAATTATGTTGTGCTAAGTAGCATCTCCGATGTAAGTATGTTAACATTGTTAATTTATTTAGGAGATGATTAATTATTAAATTCAAAAGCATATAAAAGAAATTCAAACAACAAAAATTCACTTTTTCAGAAGATTAAATAACAGAAGAAGAAATCTTCTAATTTATTCTTCAACATGAACCGATTCCTACTGCTGACTCTGCTCTCAGTGATCTATTGCATTGCAAAGGCGCATGATGACACTGTTCTGAACGATGACTGCTCTACATGTCGAATGCCGTGTGTTATGTCTAATCCCAAAATCAATCGGTCATCCCTCATTAGAGCTTACACGAGCTCTTACAAGGATTATGAAATCACGACACTACTCAATGGGATTAAGGGATACCTCCACGCCACTGTGACTATGAATGACATCATTTACTCTGCGAGGGTTGCTTTAGAAAATTGACCTTTCAGCATCCTATGTAAGGTCTTAAGTCAAACACCTACAATTACTGAATCTAAAAAAGCAAACATATTGAATGTACATTATAAAACATTCTCATCATTCAAAGTCGTCAAATCTAAATTCTTAGATAATTATTTGCAATATATCCTAACGGAAAAAGTAGCTAGAGTACAGAATCATTTAATAAATATCAAAAAAGATTCTTTAATTTTGAAAGAAATTAGGAGCGGGCTCAAACATGCTTTTCTAAATGCTGACGTCACGGGTACATATCAGTGTCATAACCCGAATCCAATAAGGAGTCCGAGTGGTCGTAATTATTGCGGAAGCAATACTGGGACATGGATGCAAATTGACATGAAGGAAGTGTATACAATTAATTACATAGGAGTCCATTTGTGGGATGGAGATAGCCGGATTTATACATACAATTTGCAGGTATCTGAAGATGGGAAAAGTTGGAAAGACATAGTTGTGAACAAAGTTGGGAAATCGTATCAAGAATTAGAGCTTCCTGAAATAATGTCTGTGAGATATATCAGAATGGATGGAAATAATAACTTGCATGCAAATAAACTCCACATACTCTACTTGAAAGTTAAATTAATATAAAGAACTATTTCTTCTATTTTGCAATACATTCAGAAGAAATCTGTATTTTAGTTGTATGATTATGCTACTTTGATAATGTAGATGCTCCTATTTGTCTATATTTTGTAACAATTAAGTTTTCTGATGTAAAATTAATTAACTGTATTGATAAAACGTCATTTGTTTTTTTGAGTTGGCCAACTTGAGACCAACTTCTGAAATGCCTGGCTACCGTATGTTTGTTAGAGAATGCAATTCTGAACCAAGTTGTGACAAGGGAACTTTTTTGATCCTATCTAGATTTTTGAAAATTTTCATTTTTAAACTTAGAATAATGTCAATTCAATTAGAATAAGCCAATAGTGTTATATTTTAGTAGTTTAAGATATGGTTTGCAATTTAGACATAAAATAACGAATTCTCGATTCATCAATAGTGGTTTATATTCATGTCATATTCAAATACAATAAAATAACTGTTAAATACTTGTATCATTGAATTAACTTCAAACATCAAGACTATTGTGAGTATAAGAAGGAATGAAAACTTTGAAAAGTAACTCGAGACATAACTATAATACTAATCTATTTACTTAAGATGCAAAAGTACGTAAACTAAATATTATTAGAAAAAAAAGACTAAAAAGGTAAGAAGAAATTCAAACAATAACACACCTCACATGGTATTCGACAGGTAGGACATAGATTCTTCGTATCACACTGTAAACTGGCGAATTACATTATAATTGTATACATAAACTAATTGAAGGCATTAAAAATATCCGTTGGTGGAAAATTCGAATCATATTTGAGGACTACAAAATTATTCATTTACTTCTACTCTCTAATATTGTTTGTCACTTTGGATGCTATACTATTTCTAAGCACGAAGTGAAAGTGAGCATTTTCGGTTTGAAATAGAGTTAAATTGAAAGAGAAAGGGTTTTTAAAATTTCGAAGGGGGGTAAGTGGCATTTTAAGTTTAATGAAATTCTAGTTCGAGAGAATAGTTAAACTAGTCTAAACGCGTATGAATCCTAAGCTAGAATTTTCTTGCGACGAATCTTCCGGCTACAAATTTTCCATGCGACAAATTTTTCCACGACGAATTTTCCGCCATTCAAAAATATCAGAGGCAGGTTGTGACTGGCAATGTTTGTTGATATATACACAAAATCTTTCGGAGTATTTTCAAGGGGCTTCTAGAGAATTACATACAAACTATAGACTCAATTAAAATTGCTGCGTTCAGCAAGGTTTTAACACAGCATTGTTCCTAGTGATTGAACTGGTTACCATTTTTAAACTATGTATTTTTTCGAAACTATGTATTCTCTCGCACAAGAACAAATGTTCATTTACCTAAAAACGCTATATCAGGAGACTGGAATTGCGATACTCTGTGTGAATAAATTAACTTCAACAATTCAATATGAATAGTATTTAGAAGGTCACATCTGCAGATTAAGTAATATTTCATATAATACTTGTTGTTCATGATTTCTAGTTAGTCATCTTATCTTAAATGATTGAAAATATGAATTAAGAGGTAAAGTAAATTCTAGATTTGTTAGTAATATGACTCAGATAGAATTTAGTGCTAAAAACGTATCGAGTTTATGGTAAGCATCAGACAATGGTGAGAATATTAAGTTTCTAAAAGTAATTCTAGTTTGTGATGTGAAGGAAATATGAAACATCATATAATCCAGTCCGTTATATGACTTGAATAGAATTAAGTACCAAATACGCATCGATTTACTGTAAGCATACAGGATGTTATGGAAAATATACGTACGTAACTTAGTATTACAGATTCAAAGTTTCAAAAGTATCTTCTACCATTAACTGAACTGCTCACTGAAGATGCTCAAAATAGTCAAGAATGAGAATTTATAAACTTTCAAATCCTAAAATAATACGACTAACTATTAATAATGTCTTAGGTTATCAAAGATCTATTGCAGAGCGTGATACTATATTTTCGATGCGGACGTGCGCTAACTTCAGTTTGGAGACTGGATCAGTCGGCATTAGGGATTAGTTCCTTTTTTCCTATATTTCATAATCATATTAAGTATTTTCAGCAAAACAACTCAACATTTTCCAATCCCTCAAATAAAAAAACACACAATAGTAGTTCAGCGTTGCTTCCCTAACTTTGTTTGTTAATTTCTTCCCATGGACCAGTTTTTGCTGTCAATTTTGGTCCAGATGTCCTATTTTATGGGTATTTAAGTTGGTGGAATAAATAATTACTATAACAATAGAAAAATATAAATAAAATTAGGGATTATACAATACTACAGCTCAAAACAACCCCGATTATCCAAATCTGGCAAAGTAGCAATACAAAATTGCATTTTGATGGTCTTAGGGGGTTGGATAATCGGGATTTTACTGCTAACTAGGACTTATGTTGTAGGTATAGAGAAGTCCAATCCATTATAGAGCCTTCTAGAGTAATCGGAATATCAAAACATCAAATGCTCCATTCTAGGAAAATAAATGCTACTACAAATTATGGCTGCGGACCAATTTTTCCTGACAACTCTTGTTGATAATAATATATAATTCCACGGTGTTTGAGAATTCTAGCAACGGTTCTAGTCTTCTAGAATAGTGGAATGGCAATCTGCAGTTAATGAGTGGTTTGTCTAACAATAATCATGCCAGTCTCATTTTCTCATCCTCCAATCCAAATGGGAGGTCAACAGAACATGTTGTTTTCATTAGCTCACAAAATATGCATCATATAATTCATATTTTCAATCTAATAGTGCAGCATCTATTTCTCAAATTATACATCAGTCTACTCAAACGATAAAACAGGGTACTAATTAACAGCACATTAGTATATCCCGTTTTTATCACAATTATATTACAATATTTAGTCAATATTATCAGCCATTTTTCGAAATTGATTCAAATCGGGATATTAATGATCTGAAAGCGAAGAAAAACAAGACTAATAATGGTAAGAGTTAGGAATAAAACAGTAATACAGTAAACGAGATGACATATACTGAGTAATAAAACATTTTTAGTTATTCATATTTATGTTTAATTACGTAGATTGTAAATCCTATTATTTTAACATAGTTGATTTTTCTTGAGATGACTAATTCATTTAAAAAATATATATAGAAAGAATTTCAATCGCTAAAGATTATAAATATTCTAAACTATTAAAAAGGTGAAGAAAAAATTCTGATTTATTCTTCAATATGAACCGATTCTTCCTGCTCACACTACTTTCCTTGTTTTATTATGTTGCAAATGCCTATGCAAATAACGTTGTGAATAATGAATGTTCCACCTGCCGAATGCCATGTATCGTATCTGATCCTAACACTAGCACATCTCTAATCAGAGCTTACACTCATACACACAAGGAGTATACCATCACCACGCTACTCAATGGGATTCAAGGATATTTCCAAGCCACCGTGTCTCTGAATAGCAAAGAAACGTCATTTTACTCTACCAGAGTTAATTTAGAACATTGGTCTTTTAGCGTCCTGTGTAAGATTCTAAGTCATGCACCAATCATTGCAGAATCTAAGAAAAGAAACATGTTAAGTGTACATTACAAGACCTTTCCCTCATTCAATGTCCTAAAGACAAAATATCTCGTCAATTACTTACAACATCTCCTAACAGAAAAAATAGCGGAGAAAAACGAAGACTCCCGTATTCTAAAAGGTTTAAAAAATAGGCTCAGGGATGCGTTTCTACATGTCGACGTTACTGGAGAATTCCAACGTGTAGGTAATCGGAAGGATCCATTTAGAAATCCTGATGGTAAAAGTTACATGGGAAGCAGACCAAGAGCGTGGTTGCTACTTGATATGAAGCAAGTGTTCTTGTTTAATCGTATAGGATTCCACTTGTGGGATGGAGATAGCCGTATTTTTACATACAGCGTGCAAGTATCGATAGATAGAACAAATTGGAAAAGTATAGTTGATAAGAAAACTGGAAGATCGCATCAAAAATTAGAACTCCCTGAATTGACTTATGCAAGATATATCAGAATAAACGGAGATAATAACAAAAATCACAACGGTTTATTCATATACTCCTTCTTCCTTGAATTGAAATGAAGCAAATATTCTTAATTCAAATAGTTAATGTCATCTGCAGGAATATGTATGCGTAGTGTGCATCTAAGCTATTTGAATGTACTTTGATGATATAAATGTTTCTATTTCTAAATGATGATTCTTGTTTTGAAATGTCAATTAAATTTATTTTTTTAAAGATTCATATTTCAAACAAATGTGTAGGCACTATATTATACTCTGATTAACACATAGAATTAAGCCAAATGAAATTCAGTTATTTAGACACATGGTTTAAATTGTATTACAGTGGAGTTCGCTTATTAGCAACTCCCCTATTAGCAACCAATGTAGGCATAGATTTTGTATTAATTATGTTCCCTTACTAGCAACTTCGCGTATTAGCAACCATTTTGTGGGAAAAACTCGAGTTGCTAATAAGCGAATTCCACTGTATTTTAATAAGGAATAAAAAGGTTGATACTTATAGTCATAGAAGTAAGGTCGGCACACGCGGTGTGGCTGGTACGGTGAGAGCTGTACCACGTTTTAGAGTGGTCTGGCTATGCCACACCATTTTTTCGTGAGGATCATATGTTAGGAAATGTACTCAAGGAATGGGCGGCGTGATACAGAGCTATTTCCAGGGTTGCCGTGGGAATGGGAATATGTGGGAATTCCCATGGGAAACCCACAGATTCCCATATGGGATGGGAATGGGAATAACTTTAAGCCTATGGGCATTCCCACATGTGGGTTTCTGTGGGTTTTCCTGTGGGTTTATGTGGGTATTCCCACAGAAATCCTGTGGGAATGGGTATTGAAATTCTATTCCCACGGCAACCCTGGCTATTTCCAACACTGTGATCCTGAATGACAAATACAGAGCCTTTTACTCAGCGAGATTCGCTTTAGAATATTGTCCTTTAAATTCCTCTGTCAGTTTTTAAGTTCCACATCTGCAATTACTGAATACCAAAAAGTAAAATACTAACTGTAGATTACCAAGAATTTAAGCTTTCAGATGATTGTCTCATGATACGAGGCCTTTTTCCGAATTATAAACACTTACATAGAATCGGCCATAAAATGCAATAATTGCAAATGATCACAAACTTAAACTGTTAAATTCAGTGAATACTTGACTATGTATACATGGGATACTTCTACAAAATTTGGTTTATCAAAACAAACTTTCTCTGCGGTTCGGCAAACAAATAATGCTATTTCAGATCTATCCTCTGATTTACTCACTGAAGGATTCCAATTCGTTTTGACTGGGAGAATGGGAGAATGCAGGAGAATGAAGATTTTCGCAATACCGTCAAATGAGTGGGGGACGTTTTCTTGTTAGTATCAGTGAAGTGATTCATTCAGAATCTATAAGTAAGATGAAATCACTTCTCCAACATGAACTTGAAATTAGTGCACTGGCAACGGAAGAGATTCAGCAGAGTGAAAGTAGCCAACTTGAAGAACTTATTGTCAAGCTTCAATGTATTAATTTCGAAAACCTTGTTTTATCAGAGAAATCGCATCAAGTTGCATAACCCGATTGCAACAGGATCCTATCCTAACTGAATATCTCCAAAATTTGGATAGAGTTCATCTTACTCTACCTTCTTCTACCCTTAATCATCACGTAGAATCTGCCTTTTGTGTTTTAGAAGCTAACGAAACGGAAATAATCCATACTACTTTCCCTTGGAAACAAGTAAGCTTACGATTATTACATGAAGTCTCACAGAGCTGGAATAGTGCTTTCGCCTGCATCTCGCATTCAGAACAATCCCGAAAAATTGTCAACAGAATCATAAATATTTATTACAACAACTTAAAGATCTCAATGAAACCTTACGAAAAGACCAAGTAGTAGTCTTCAAATCGATTAATAATTATCCCGCCAATGACACTGGGTCCATTCTATTTATAGCTTGGACCCCGTATTTCTAAGCTTTCCCCGCCCAAAATGACTTAATCGGAAATGAGTTAGCAAATACATATTACATTGATGGGTTTTAAACGCCAAAAAATGACTTGGTTAATTTAGAATATTGGCCTTTGAATGCAGTTTGTAAGACTTTAAGTCAGGTACTGAACATTACTGAATCTAAAAGAATAAAAAGGATTCCGTATTACATTGCTTTAGAAAAAAACTATTATTTTCTACCCCGGAATTACGATCAAATAACTAATTACAATGCATTATTCCAGGATCCCATATCTTCAGAGCAAATAGTTCCATCTGGTCATTCCACCAAAATGAGGCGTACAGCTTAGACACAGTGGCGGATTAACCGGGGTGCCGAAGGAGCACTGGCTCCCGAGCTCGGAAATATACCGACCTCGCGGTTTTAGTGAGTACTATTTATAGAAGTTTCCTGTTTTATGAGTAGAAACCACACTGATTAAGTTTTTCAAAATTTATATTTAAAGTAAAATCATCGATTTAATTATACATTTTTTCTGACCATCGAAGATGCAATTTCCAGGTACCCAGACCCCCCATATGGTCGCTCGCTACGCTCGCTTTGGTGCCCCCAGATTCTGGGAAAAATTGGAAATTCCGATGCCTATTGATTTTAGTAATGTTTTCGCCAAGGCCAGTAATGATTTAAAATATGAACTAACAGTAAATATCTTAGTTTATCGTTCAATAAATAATATGATTCAATGCAATTAATATTAGTGAAATTCTTTTGGATGGTCACATCTGTAAATGGATCATCTTATTTGTCCTTAGTCATATAATCTAATTCATAATTGCTTAAAATATGAATCAAGGCTAAACTACTTTGAAATATAAACATTTATACACTTATTTCATCAATATAATAACATTAAAAATTTTTGTTTTCAGAAGGAAGATATACATACATATACTATAAAACAGAAATTATATCATCAGTATATCACACCACTAAACCTATACATTTCTTTGGTATATATTTACTATAGTATTTAATTTGTGATGAAAATGGTAGTTTTACTTTACTTCAATTCAAGATTGAAGAAATATATGTGGAGACCGTCTCTTGCCCTGTTATTTTGTCCTTCCATTCTGATATATCTTGCATACGTTATTTCAGAAAGTTCCAACTTTTGATTTGATTTTCCTTTTCTATTAACAGCTACATCTGTCCAGATTTTACCATCTACCGATATTTTCAAGCTGTACGTATAAGTGCGTCTATCTCCATCATACAAACGGAATCCTATGATATTGAATGCAAACACTTCTTTCATGTCGATTTGCATCCATGTCCCAGATCTGTTCCCACAATGATCGGAACCATGAGGATTTCTAAACGGATTTGAACCGAAACATATATATTGACCCGTAACATCGCAATTACGAAACGCATCCTTGAGTCTCTTCCTACTAGTTTTTTTCAATATTTCTAAAATGCTAGAAACCTTTTTGATATCGTACATATCATTCTGTACTTTCAGTCAGAAGGTATCGTAAATAGTTATCAAAAAATTTAGTCTTTACGACTTCAAAATATGGAATTGTTTCATATTGCACAATTAAAGAATTTTCATTTTTTGAGTTAATCAAGGTGTGACTTAAAATCTTACATACAACGTTGAAAGACCAATACTGTAAATTGAACCTTGCGGAGTCAAGTATTTGGTTGTTGTCATTTGGAGTCACGGTGGTGTGAATATATCCTTTAAGCCCATTGAGTAGTGTGGTGATCCTATACCCTTTGTAGGAATTCGTGTAAGCCCTGATTAGAGATGACATGTTAACGCTATTAGGACTAGACATGACACACGGCATTTGGCATGCAGAACATTCATCACCCAGAACAATGTTCTCCTGGGCCTTGGTGGTGCAATATAGCATAGAAAGCAGTGTAAGTAGGAAGAGTTTGTTCATGTTAGTAAATGAAGAAGAAATAAGTTTTGTGTTCACCTCAATTAGTTAGAACTTTGTAAAATCTTGTTCTTCTGAATTTCTTGTATACTTAGTTCGATTATGATAATTAATCATCTCAAAAAGAGAAAGTAACTTTTGAGCTGTTTAATTAACTCTGCTGTTTAAATTAACTCTAACGAATTCAATATGAATAATATTTAAAAGATCACATCTGCAGATTAGGTAATATTTCACACAATACTCATAGTTGATTTTTAGTTAGTCATCTTATCCTAAAAGTAATGATTGAAAATATGAATTAAAAGGAAAGTAAATTCTAGATTTGTTAGTAATATGACTCAAATAGAATTTAGTGCTAAAAACGTATCAAATTTATCGTAAGCATCAGACAGTGGAGATAATATTAAGTTTCTAAAAATAATTCTGAATAGTCCGTATTATGAAGGAACTATGAAATAATACACTAGTTTTATCTGTAATATGACTTGTATCGAATTTAGTGCCAAATACGCATCGATTTTACTGTCAGCATACAGGCTATTATGGCAAAAATATACGTACAAGTAGTATTACAGATTAAGTTTCTAAAGCTATCTCTCACTATTAACTAACCTGCTTAATATTAATGAAGATGCTTAAAATACGCAAGAATAATGAATGTTTGCTATAATATTTTAGAAACATCACTTGATACGGTGTGCTTCATATTTATTGAGACTTTTAATCCTAAAGATAGTACATACTCCTCGGAAGCTTGGTATGACTAATATTATCTGGTGCTGATTTTATTTCTGCATTAAAATGCGTTTAAATTTTATTACGGATGAGAGAAGAAAGGTTAACAGGCCTTGCGTTAATATCAGTACATGGACGTGAAACCCAACTTGATTCAGAAGAAATCATCAAATGGAGAAAAGTAACAGAAAGAGTGGCATTGTTTTATATTATTTTTTTATAAATGATAAAGGCTAGTTAATTTGCACATTAAATGGGCATCCAAATAATATTTCGGTGGGGATGGCCCCTTGCCCCCCCTGGCTATGCCACTGAACAATGGATTGGCTATTGACACCGATCAATAGCCACTTCGTTTTAAAATATGTATACAAAGAATTTCAATCGCTAATGATTATAAATACGTATTTCTAAACTATTAAATAAGTGAAGAAAATTATGATTTATTCTTCAATATGAACCGATTCTTCCTGCTCACACTACTGTTCTTGTTTTATTATGCTGCAAATGCCCATGCAAATAACGTTGTGAATAATGAATGTTCTATCTGCCGGATGCTATGTGTCGCATCTGATCCTAGCACTAGCACATCTCTAATCAGAGCTTACACTCATACATACTACCATTCCCAAATAAGTATAAAAGCAAAAATCTTCAGATTATTTTCAAACATGAATAAATTTCTACTTCTTTCACTGCTTTCCATCATATATTGTACCGCAGAGGCTCATAAAGACATTATTCTGAGTGATGAATGCCCTGCCTGTCGAATGCCGTGTGAAGTGTTCAATCATTGCAGTGGATCATCATGCATTTTTGCATTTTTGAGCCAAAATCCAGTGATTTTGAGATATTTTAATAACGAGATCATTATTTATATACGTAGCATTCTGCTGCAAACATTCAATATTACTTTAGCAACCAAAATTATCTATGCATTTGATGGGGCCCATCGATACGTGCTGCCCATGGTTTTTTTAATTTCTCGGCGATCCTAACTGAAGTTAAATATACACTACGTATAAAAATGGTAGGCATTATTAAGGATAAAATGAAACGAATATTAGTTTTAAAATGTCTTCACAATGTGAACATTCTTGCATTTGGTTATAATACACTGTATTTAATAAATCTTCGATTATAACTTTAATACGTATATACCAATTTACTTTGTACAAACAATAAGCATCCATTTCCCGGTTTACCGGGAAACAAATTATCGGGAAATACAGCAACGCTAGTATATATCAATCCAACGGAACATATTTTATCATCAATAAATTGAGTTTTGGAAGAGATAAGGCGATGAGTTAGGAACTGAAAGATGACAAAGCAACAATTGAGAAAATTATGCCACCTACCAAAATACCGATACAATACCGAGAAATATTACACAGTTTAGATTCCCAAATACTGCACACACCTAACTTAGAAGTACTGCACGGTTCAGGACTGTTATCGAGCTGTAAACTTTCGTTCAATTCCTCCTCTTTGTGTAAATTGTTCTTGTGTGTATTTTTACTTACAGTGAGTGCGATTTCTTTCCAATTACTCCGTAAAATGATGATCATCCCAACTACAAAAGATAGAGAACAACCTATACCAGTTGATAAGAATATAGCCGTGGCTTTCCATTCTACCAAACTAGTGAGGAGACTTGCAATAATTATACCTGGAATTGTTATACACATAAATTTGACGATTGCTTGAGTTCTTTGCATACAACATCCATTCAAAATACCCTGAGAGAACATTTGAAAGTCAGTCAATATTATGAAACTCATTCCTTTTATATTAAAACTTAAATTTCTCGCAAAATGAACATCTGTTGTGAAAAGATGACTCAATGGTCCGCTTAATACGAATAGAAGTGTTGCCAGAATAACTGCAGCAGTTTCACCATAAATTACGGAAAAGATAGCAGCTCGGAATGCCTTTTTATATTCGAACGCACCAAGCAAATGTCCAATGCGAGCTGTAATTGCACTTGAAAACCCAATCGCCCATAAACCAAACACAAACCATAAGGAAATCTGCACTGTATAAATAGCAAGCTGGGTTGTGTTGTGGAAAATAAATCCTAGTAAGATGAGTGGGAACAAATGTGCAGTTAACATGACAGAACAAAATTGTGTAATCGGAAAAAGTATGTATTGAGCTGAATGGTGCCATTCTCCAATCATGTCCACTGTCCAGTTAACATGTGTTACAATATGGACACGTGTGAATCTGATTTGAGCATATAACAACAATGCAATAAAATGCATGCTGATGACGTAACTAGCTGCTGCCCCGGCTGTGCCAGTATTGTAATGAATTATGAGAACGTACTGTAGGACTCCGTTGAGAACATTCCCTAGAAGGAGAATGAGTAGTGGAAACCAGACAATATTCTGTGCTTGGAGAAAGCGAAGAGCAGATTTAAAATAAATACAAGCAGGATATCCTAGGGAAAGGACAGAAGTATAGCTACCAGCATGATAGGCTAGCTCCCAGTCTTGTGTTATTGAGTACACAATAGGACGTACACTGATGAATACAGTGCATACTGGGAAGAATGTGAGAGCTGCAATGAAGAGAGCTCTGTAGAAATACAGTCCTACTAGCTTATACTGTTTAGCTCCGTATGCTTGGGAACACAGGATATTGACGTAGATAGAAAATGCCTCGGATAGAGCATAATTGGTTAGACTTGCAAAGACTTGAGCGATAAATAAAGCACTAAGCATTCTCTCTATGTTATCCCCTGAACTCCTCCCTATAAACACACTGCTCATTTTCATCTGAAGTCCATCAGTCATGCAAGCAACAGAAGGAGGTAAGGCCAACATAGAGAGATATGTTATCTCCTCGAGCATCCAATAATACCTTCGCACCATGTCAATTCACTTATATTAGTCTACCGATACGCCCTAGTAATAACTTCCCATAATATTTATACATATTATTCTCCAGTGAGCATGTTGAGTATGTCAATTGTTAAGAGATAACATATTAATAAATGTGACCTCATATATTAATTGAAAATTCGAAACAAACTAATCACATTGCTTTGGAAAAAGTATGACCTATTCAGGAACATGTCATACGATTATGTACAAATTGATAGAGATATATAATAATCCTGATCTAGAGAGTGGACACGTTCGTTCCTGTAGATTACTGTAGAAATCATCACTCAATTCTTAGAGGCCTTAGTATTCGGATAGAATGCACATTGTAAGATTCAATTAGGAGCAGTATCTAGAAAATATTGAAGGAATTTTATGAGAAAAAAGAAATTTATTCAAACACGTTCTATTCTTTGATAACCACTTTGAATATACGTATATAATTAATTACAGTTGAGACACAGTGGCAAAGTATCAGATTATCAGATTAGGTAGTGACTAGTAAGTTCAATTCCTGGTATGTGTGAATTAATTAAGGTTTCCATTGTTGTAGGTTTATATAGTTGCAGCCAATGAAATGTGATCCACATTAACCTACAACAATGGAGATTTTGACTGTGTATTCAGATCACTTATATTCCCTCAGAATCCCAGTTTTAGTTTATAATATTATCTTAGAAAGTGTTTGTAATTATTTCTTTTCTCAGTAATGCAGACTGAGCTTAATTACACGTATACAGACATCCAGCACCTGTGATATGGAAGTCAGATAAGTATACTAAGGACCACCAAGAGGGGGGATGATGGGCCGATCGCCCTGCACCTCGGGGTTGGCGAGGGAGACCATTAACTTTTATTCCGTTCATAAAATTATATTCAGCAAAATTTTCAAGTATTATGTTCTCTTAACAAAGTTAAATTTGTTAAGATAACATAACAAGTAACCTAATTCTGATTAAACTGTGCTATGTGTGCTTGACAGCTGAAAATTAAACTGATGCATGTGCCTCGACAAATCCACGACACTTACACAGCTATATACTTGTAAATAATCATTATTTACCATTGCACAGTTATTTATTCCTCAAATATGTCCTTTCTGTCCAACAAGATTTTATATCCTGGAAGGATGGTTTTAATTAGTAATTTGCCTGTAATTCTAAATAGAGATGTAATTCTAAATTAATTTATGTTAATGTCCATGTCCATGAGTTTGACTTGAAAATATTCCTTAATGTCTAAGATCAGAGGTGTTGAATAATTAACTACGAAAAATATACCAATTTGTAGAATAATAATTTGCAACCATCCTAGAGCTTGAAGTTGAAATACCAGAAAATATTATCCAGTTTTTACTAATTTTAGATTAAATGGCAGAGAAAAAAGTAACAATTAAAAACGCGGACATGTCAGATGAAATGCAACAAATCGCGATTCAACTGGCACAAGATGCCCTCGACAAGTTGACTGTGGAGAAAGATGTAGCGGGATTCATAAAGAAGGAATTTGATAAGCGCTACAATCCAACGTGGCATTGCGTGGTGGGACGCAATTTCGGATCCTATGTCACGCATGAGACGAAACATTTCCTCTACTTTTATGTGGGACAGGTCGCTGTGTTGTTGTTTAAATCTGGTTAACAATGAGTTGTTCATATTATTGATTAGTTAGAGTGTTTTGTATATGATTTGATAATGATGTAATATACTATTTGGTGTATTGAGAACGACTCTTCAGAGTTCAGGTTAACATTCGGTAAATGAACAAAACTGGTTTGGAAATAACCCTGTATCCCATTGTATAGAGAAGAACTAAGAACTTGTGTACACCCTGGTTAGAAGAGAAGATCAATTTCTGTTTGATTTTAAAATTATCCATCGAATATAAATATACACAAAAATGCAAAGAATTTTGGTCCATATACAGTCAGGGTCGCTTATTATGAACATTCGTTTATTATGAAATAACCTCTTGGCCCCAATTTCATTTTTTAGATAATTTGTATTGAATCAAGTTCGCTTAATATGAAGTATCCTTACTATTAAAACTCGATTAATGTTTGTGTATGTGTGTGTATATATATATATATCTCTGTAACGAATTGATTGAAGAAACTGTCAGGCGCAGAAAGCTGATTTTTGGCATCTGGGAGTCTTTTGGCTATGGCTCCACTAAGTTCTGAGCTCAGAGCAAAATGTCGACTCATCATGGAATTATGGCGTCATTGTCACATTTTTAAAAGTTAAGCAATACAGTTATTCGAGCTTAACTCAGCCATTATAGGAGATAGAAGGCTAAAATTATAGAATCTGTATACTAACATACCTCACAAATGATGCAACTATCATCAAAAAATGATGACTCATCACTTTATGACGTCATCATTACTCATCAAAATTTCAAAAATTGATAAATTGAGTGATTTTTCGTGCGATATCGATTATAACAGTCTGACAGACGTATTTAGAGATGTTATTTCCCTTATAAATACGCAATGTGACCCCAGGCGCCCAAAGGGCGCCTCCGGCGGACACAAAGTGTCCGCCTGCCGCGCAGCGCAATCAAGAGAAGCGCGCTTGTCTCTATTATGAACAGATTATTTTGTCCCCTGGTGGCGACCCTGACTGTACTTAATTATAATTCTACAATACCATGTGGTATATTTATAAATGATTTCAAAATACGTACCTTTTAACAACCGTTGCTCTGTTCAAGAATCTGACAATAATTCATGTGACAGTGTCCACCAGATATCATACGATAGAGACAAAGAGATGCTCGAAGCTAATTAATAAAATATCATTTTAAATTAATATAAAATCGATCCCACAATTATCAGTTAAATGATTGAATATTTTAGGGAATGTCTGAAACTTGCGAACATAATTTTTCTTAGCCAACTTTCCACTCCCTGGAGGATTTTTCTAGTGATCAAAGATGATTGAGAAGCATCTGCTCCATTGTTGGTGAGTGGAAGTAAATATGCGTATTTCGGATGTATTATTTCACCAGCAGTGTCTTAACATTAAATATTTTCCAAGCATCGCTAATATATTTGATGGTATTCAACGTCAAATAAAAATATCTAAGATACTCGATGCCTTCAGTGATAGTGTCCGTCACTGGTGTTTATTTTATTTCAACTACTCGAGGTACTTAGTACTATATTAATTTACTTCGGAATTACTGTCTTAAATATTTTATCAGGTGCTCATGTACTCAAATCGGTTTGTCACTGGAAAATTGGTCCGAGAAATTTTCCATTGAATTTTGGTCCGGGGGATCAATTTTTTCATGGAAAATTAGTCTCCCGGACAATTTTCCCTGAAAAAATAGTTCTCGGACCAATATTCCATTCAAAAATGTTCCATTGCAGGACCAATTTTCATGAAAAAAATGGTCCTCGGTCCAATTTTCCTGGAATATTGGTCCGGGGAGACCATTGTTTTTCAGGGAAATTTGGTCCTCCCCTGAAAAATTTGGTCCTGCAATTGCAGGACCAAAACTTTCAGGGGAGGACCAAATTTCCATGAAAAAATTAGTCCCCCGGACCAAAATTTCGTGACAGGTTCACTAGTCATCTCAGAACGGGCGGAAGGTACACGCCATCCATTCCATAAGCACATTTCTTAACATAGGACTTGCACGAAAAATTGGTGAGGCCACTCGAAAAAGTGATACAGCTCTAACCCCACCAGCCGCAACGCGTGTGCCACCCCTGACTACTGTCGTTATAAGTATATACAAGAATCCCTTGCCGTTCGCGGGGGGTTACGTTGTTGAGAATTTCCGGGAACGGCTAATCCGCGAACGGCGAGACTAAAGGTTAACGAAATCCTGGAGTTAGGATCCTAGTATTCTAGAAGATTCATTAAGTAACTTCCATAATATCTTAAATGAAAGCTTTATGTTATTCAAGCTAAAGGGACAAATAAAGCTACGGTCAATAAAATTTAGTTTAATGTCATATATGTTGAATCAGTCTCTGAATTAGGAAAACGATACCTTAGTTGATGACTATTTGGTTAGGCTAGAATAAGAGCTAATTTGAGGCTAGATACTAACATAACTTATTACACTAGCTAATTGAAAACTCTGCGAATAAAACCACGAATAATCGAGGGACTTATTAACGAAGGGAAAAATTTGATCCAAAATATTTTCCGCGGATATTTAGAACCAAGAACGGCGAGGGCTAAAATTTTTAAACTTAAGGTGGTCAAATATCATTGTACATCAATTCTTATCAAATCTCATACGGGATTTGAATTTCCTTCCTGTAACCTGATTACCACTTTGTGCTTCGCGCCAATTCATCCAAGCGTTTGCGAGTATATTTAGGTTTTAGTCAACATAGTGATAATGATACAATGTAAAAAAGTGGGGGGCAGCGCCCCCCCGCGCCCCCCCCCAAAACACCACTGGAGATATCATCTCTAAATATGTCCATCTTAGATTTAAAATCGATATCACTCGAAAAAAGACCAAAATTATCAATTTTTAAATTTTGATACGTAATGATGACGTCATAGCAAGTGATGAGTCATCATTTTTTGATGATAGTTCCATCATATGTGAGACGTGCTAGTATACAGATTCTATTAAAATTTTAGCCTTCTATCTCCTATAATGGCTGAGTTATGCCCGAATAACTGTGTTGCTTAACTTTTAAAGATGTGACAATGACGTCATAATTCCATGATGAGTCGACATTTTGGTCTCAGCTCAGAACTTACTGGAGCCATAGCCAAAAGACTCCCACATGCCAAAAATCAGCTTTCTACGCCTGGCAGTTTCTTCAATCAATTCGTTACAGATATATATATATATATATATATATATATATATATATACACAAACATAAATCGAGTTTTAATAGTAAGGATATAGTGTCGAGATATGAATCTTTTAAAAAAATAAATTTAATTCCCTCACCAAAATTTTGTATACGAGTAAGTTCGAACTTGTTTGTAGATTCACCATTTGACAATGAAACGCTAAATTTCATACATAACCTTGTAAGTTCTTCCTCAATTCAGACAAACAAATTAAAATATCATAGTATTTTAATATATAAGATAAGACTGTGTTTCCAGAACTCGCAGACTCATGAGTATGGAACCAATGTAGTGCATCATACATGTCGTAAGAGGATCTTCCAAGAGTTGCAATAATAAGAAGCAGTATTATACTCCATCGTATGACATGTTCTTGAATAGGTCATACTTTCAAATTAAGGTGTTCCAAAAACAATGTGATTGTTTTGTTTCGAATTTTCAATTCACATATGAGGTCACGTTTAGTAATATGTTATCTATCAACAATTGACATACTCAACATGCTCACTAGAGAATATATGTATAAATATTATGGAAAGTTAATACCAAGCTTAATTGGTAGACTAATATAAGTGAATGGATATTATGCGAAGGTATTATTGGATGCTCGAGGAGATAACATATCTCTCTATGTTGGCCTTACCTCCTTCTGTTGCTAGTCTGACTGATGGGCTTCAGATGAAAATGAGCAGTGTGTTTATAGGGAGGAGTTCAGGGGATAACATAGAGAGAATGCTTAGTGCTTTATTTATCGCTCAAGTCTTTGCAAGTCTAACCAATTATGCTCTATCCGAGGCATTTTCTATCTACGTCAATATCCTGTGTTCCCAAGCATACGGAGCTAAACAGTATAAGCTAGTAGGACTGTATTTCTACAGAGCTCTCTTCATTGCAGCTCTCACATTCTTCCCAGTATGCACTGTATTCATCAGTGTACGTCCTATTGTGTACTCAATAACACAAGACTGGGAGCTAGCCTATCATGCTGGTAGCTATACTTCTGTCCTTTGCCTAGGATATCCTGCTTGTATTTATTTTAAATCTGCTCTTCGCTTCCTCCAAGCACAGAATATTGTCTGGTTTCCACTACTCATTCTCCTTCTAGGGAATATTCTCAACGGAGTCCTACAGTACGTTCTCATAATTCATTACAATACTGGCACAGCCGGGGCAGCAGCTAGTTACGTCATCAGCATGCATTTTATTGCATTGTTGTTATATGCTCAAATCAGATTCACACGCGTCCATATTGTAACACATGTTAACTGGACAGTGGACATGATTAGAGAATGGCACCATTCAGCTCAATACATTATTTTTCCAATAACACAATTTTTTGCTTCCATGTCGGCCACAAATTTATCCCCACTCATCTTGCTAGGATTTATTTTCCACGACACAACCCAGCTTGCTATTTATACAGTGCAGATTTCTTTATGGTTTGTGTTTAGTTTATGGGCGACTGGGTTTTCAAGTGCAATTACAGCTCGCATTGGACATTTGCTTGGTGCGTTCGAATATAAAAAGGCATTCCGAGCTGCTATATTTTCCGTATTTTATGGTGAACTCGTTGCATTTATTCTGGCAACACTTCTTTTCGTATTAAGCGGGCCATTGAGTCATCTTTTCACAACAGATGTTCATTTTGTGAGAGATTTAAGTTTTAATATAAAAGCAATGAGTTTCATCATATTGACTGACTTTCAAATTTTCTCTCAGGGTATTTTGAATGGATGTTGTATGCAAAGAACTCAAGCAATCGTCAAATTTATGTGTAGAACAATTCCTAGTATAATTATTGCAAGTCTCCTTACTAGTTTGGTAGAATGGAGAGCCACGGCCATATTCTTATCAACTGGTATAGGTTGTTCTCTATCTTTTGTAGTTGGGATGATGATCATTTTACGGAGTAATTGGAAAGAAATCGCACTCACTGTAAGTAAAAATACACACAAGAACAATTTGCACAAAGAGGAGGAATTGAACGAAAGTTTGCAGCTCGATAACAGTCCTGAACCGTGCAATACTTCTAAGTTAGGTGTGTGCAGTATTTGGGAATCTAAACTGTGTAATATTTCTCGGTATTGTATCGGTATTTTGGTAGGTGGCATAATTTTCTCAATTGTTGCTTTGTCATCTTTCAGTTCCTAACTCATCGCCTTATCTCATCCAACACCAATTTCTTGATGACAAATATGTTCGGTTGGATATCAATATATACGTATAATAGTATTTTGTTAATGTTTGTTTCATTAGAGTGATATATACAAGTGTTGCTATATTTCCAGATAATTTGCATCCCCGAATTCGGGAAATGGATGCTTATTGTTTGTACAAAGGGAATTTGCATATATTAGAGTTATAATAGAAGATTTAAACAATTATGACCAAACGCAAGAATGTTCACATTGTGAAGACAGATTTAAGCTAACATTCGTTTCATTTTATCCTTAATAATGCCTACAATTTTTATGCGTAATGTATGTTGTTAACTTCAGTCAGGGCCGTCGAGAAATTAAAAAGTCCACGGGCAGCACGTATCGATGCCCCCCATCAAATGTATATATAATTTTGGATACTAAAATAATATTGAATGTTTACAGCAGAATGCTACGTATATAAATAATGATCTCGTTATTAAATTATCTGAAAATCACTGGATTTGGCTAAAAATGTAATATCCCGGGATAGCAGGATGGCTGGAACTATGCTGGACTTTGTGAGTGTTTCGCCTGAGAATTAGCGCGAATATTAAATCCGCGAACGGCGAGACCAAAGGAAACCAGGGTTGGGCTAAAATGAGTGAAAACTGTGACTAATTGACACACTTTCTCGCGAACCATAAACTTGGCACAAAATCTTTTTCGCAAATAGTCTAAACCGCGAATGGCGTCTGTTAATGGTATGTACGATTAATATGTTGATACCTCTTAATTACTATTCATTTAATTTGGGAGTAGATTCAATTACTCATATAGGATTTGTTTTTGCATCAAAATTATGCTTCCTTCTGACTAGTCTAGCTAATCCGTCCTGTCTCAGCATGGACCCCTCATAGCAGGATTTCATCCAGCTTTCCAAAGTCATACGCCTAATTGGACGTCACTATTTTTCGACGCGCCTAGACTCATTTTTATATAGTATGTTTTATGCCACGCGCCTATCCGAAAAAAATAATACGCCTATTTATGATCCATGAGATCAAATACGCGCCTCTAGGCGCGCCCAGTACGCCTGGATGAAAGCCTGCCTCATAGCCTATGGGCTTCGGGGTAGTACCCCGGCTGCCCCCCCCTCTTCCTGACTTCAGTTGACCTTTGTCGACTATAAAGGTCTTCACTCTAAATTACCTGATTATGCACGAAAAGCTTATTAATCATTGAAGAATGTAATGAAGTCAAACTCAATTACTAATATACAAGAGGCAAACAAGATCATTGCATATCATACATCAATAATTTATAGTAATTTCCAAAATTGGTAGAGTGGCATCAAATAAGCGAAATGAATTGATACTGTCGTGGATTTATCGAGGCGCATGCGTCAGTTTAAATTTCAGCTGTCAAGCACTCATAGCACAGTTTAACTAGAATGAGCCACGTGATATGTTCTCTTAACAAATTTTATCTTTCGGTAAAATTTTGCTGAATAAAATTTTACGAATGGAAAAAAAGTTAATGGTCTCCTTCGCCAAATTTTGCTAAGTACATACTAAATTTCATAACCTTTCTTGCTAGTTCTTCAATCAATTCTGACAAACGAAGAAAATATCATATTATTTAAATATATAAGATCGAATTGTATTTTCAGAACTCGCAAACTCAAGAGTAGGAACCGATGTAGTATGTACATCATACATGTCGTAAGAGGATCTGTATGGAGCTGCAATAAAGGGAAGCAGTAAGAACAAATTATACTCTATCGTATGACCTGTTCCTGAATAGGTCATACTTTCAAACTAAGGTGTTCCCAAAACAATGTGACTGTTTTGCTTCGAATTTTCAATTCACGTATGGTCACGTTATGGTCACGTTCCCAACAATTGACATACTCAACATGCTCACTAGAGAATATATGTATAAATATTATGGAAAGCTATGACCAAGCTTAATCGGTAGACTAATATAAGTGAATGGATATTATGCGAAGGTATTATTGGATCCTCGAGGAGATAACATATCTCTCTATGTTGGCTTTACCTCCTTCTGTTGCTTGCATGACTGATGGACTTCAGATGAAAATGAGCAGTGTGTTTATAGGGAGGAGTTCAGGGGATAACATAGAGAGAATGCTTAGTGCTTTATTTATCGCTCAAGTATTTGCAAGTCTAACCAATTATGGTCTATCTGAATCATTTTCTATCTACGTCAATATCCTGTGTTCCCAAGCATACGGAGCTAAACAGTATAAGCTAGTAGGACTGTATTTCTACAGAGCTCTCTTTATTGCAGCTCTCACATTCTTCCCAGTATGCACTGTATTCATCAGTGTACGTCCTATTGTGTACTCAATAACACAAGACTGGGAGCTATACTTCTGTCCTTTGCCTAGGATACCCTGCATGTATTTATTTTAAATCTGCTCTTCGCTTCCTCCAAGTACAGAATATTGTCTGGTTTCCACTACACATTCTCCTTCTAGGGAATGTTCTCAACGGAGTCCTACAGTACGTTCTCATAATTCATTACAATACTGGTACAGCTGGGGCAGCAGCTAGTTACGTCATCAGCATGCATTTTATTGCATTGTTGTTATATGCACAAATCAGATTCACACGTATCCATATTGTAACACATGTTAACTGGACAGTGGCTATGATTGGAGAATGGCACCATTCAGCTCAATACATTATTTTTCCAATAACACAATTTTGTGCTTCCATTTCAACTACAAATCTATCCCCACTCATCTTACTAGGATTTATTTTCCACGACACAACCCAGCTTGCTATTTATACAGTGCAGGTTTCTTTATGGTATATGTTTGGTTTATGGGCGATGGGGTTTTCAAGTGCAATAACAGCTCGCGTTGGACATTTGCTTGGCGCGTTCGAATATAAAAAGGCATTCCGAGCTGCTATATTTTCCGTATTTTATGGTGAACTCGTTGCATTTATTCTGGCAACACTTCTGTTCGTATTAAGCGGACCATTGAGTCATCTTTTTACAACAGATGTTCATTTTGCGAGAGATTTAAGTTTTAATATAAAAGCAATGAGTTTCATTATATTGACTGACTTTCAAATTTTCTCTCAGGGTATTTTGAATGGATGTTGTATGCAAAGAACTCAAGCAATCGTCAAATTTGTGTGTAGAACAATTCCTAGTATAATTATTGCTAGTCTCCTCACTAGTTTGGTAGAATGGAGAGCCACGGCCATATTCTTATCAACTGGTATAGGTTGTTCTCTATCTTTTGTAGTTGGGATGATGATCATTTTACGGAGTAATTGGAAAGAAATCGCACTCACTGTAAGTAAAAATACACACAAGAACAATTTACACAAAGAGGAGAAATTGAACGAAAGTTTACAGCTCGATAACAGTCCTGAACCGTGCAATACTTCTAAGTTAGGTGTGTGCAGTATTTGGGAATCTAAACTGTGTAATATTTCTCGGTATTGTATTGGTATTTTGGTAGGTGGCATAATTTTCTCAATTGTTGCTTTTTCATCTTTCAATTCCTAACTCATCGCCTTATTTTTTCCAACACTCAATTTCTTGATGACAAATATGTTCCGTTGGATTAATATTTAAGTATACTAGTATTTTGTTAATGTTTGTCTCATTGGAGTGATATATATAAGTACATACTATGCAGTAGACATGCTTAATAGAGCCACGAGTTAATAGGTTCAACCGCTTAATCGGGTCAAAATATCAAGACCAGATCTAGCCTGATTAAGCGAAGTCAACTATACTTCAGATTATGCTATTGTATAGTGATCACTGGTCAGGGGCACAAGCAGGATGGCGCCTCATAAATTCCATTTTAAGCTAGAAGTAATATTTCAAAGGCTGACACAATTACTTCTATACGTAGATTCTGATTTTCCGCAATCAGATCTCTTATGTGAATGTGAGTAGTTTAATCTTAGTGAAATTTTTAATTAGACATCATTCTATTTCGAATGACTATAAGTGTATAAGAATACGTAGTACGAATGTCAGAATTTAAGCATTCAATCCGTATTGCTTGGTGAATAACAAAATATGATTAATTGGAAAGGAACACATTTATATAAATATATATGAATCATAATTAAGAGAAGAATACAGAGCCGTTGTCACCATATCTATGATTCATATAATACGTTAGTATTACTACATAAAATATGAAGTAATCTCCCCGACTCAAATTGATATTACAATTAACAAAAAGAAATACTATTTGATTTCTCTCCATCTCTCCTGATATCTCAAAATTTGGATTTTTTGCTGAAGTTAAATTTCGGTCAAATTTATTGTAGAAATGGCCTTAAAAATACTTGAATTGTGTTTTATGGGCTGGTGCCTGATTTTCTATACAAAAGGTAGGCTTCCTTAAACATCTCACAAGGCCCAGGTATTTATCTTTTATTTTTAACTACTATTCGCCAAGAAAAAGCTAAAAAGTTGATTTTTGGCATGTGAGTCTTTTGGCTCTGGCTCCACTAAGTTTTGACTTCAGACGAAAATCTCGACTCATCATGGAATTAAGACGTCATTGTCACCAATACTTTCAATGAGTGTCCTTCGTGCAGCTTCGATTACTCGAATACTAGAATCTAGAATGTAGATTAGTCACAGACAATTTTATCAAAAAAAATAAAAGCATTTACGTGCAAACCGAATTAATCTGATCCGGTGTTTATGCACCGGCATACGGGCGAATAGTAAAATTAATCGGCGCTCGAGGCGAGGGTCAGTATCGCCCTGTCGAATAAGAGTTAATCGATTGTCGAATATGGGTATTTAATATATGATGGATTAATATGGATTATACTTAACTCAATGCATGTAAACAAGTCATAATTACTTTTTAAGCTTGAAATCTGATTAGCTGAAATGAAAAGAATGTTAAAACTCAATTAAGGATGCGCCCTATATTACCCTATATCATGCAAATATCCTACGAGTCACTTAATGGAGTTGCACTATCAGTCTGTCGACTGACATTTTTCAGATTATGCTATAGTATAGTGGTCACTGGTCAGGGGCACAAGCAGGATGGCGCCTCACAAATATCCATTTTAAGCTAGAAGCAATATTTCAAAGGCTTACACAGGTACTTCTATCGGTGGATTCTGATTTTCGCAATCAGATGTCTCTTGTGTGAATATAAGTGGTTTAACCGTAGAATGCCCAGTGGGACACAGTGTCCCCGATATCGCGGATGTCTCCCAGCCATTTTCTATGGCACTGAAGCCATATAAATGCTGGGCATTCTACAGTTAATCTTGAAATTTTTAATTATTCATCATTCCATTTCGAATGACTATAACTGTATAAGAATACGTATGTATAGGAATGTTAGAATTTAAGCATTCAATATCCGTATTGGTTTGGCGAATAATAAATATGATTCATTGGTAAGGAATATATTTACGTATATAAATGTATATGAATCATAATTTATAAGTACTGTTGTCACCATATCTATGATTCATATGATACGTAGTATCACATAAAATATGAAGTAATCTCCCTGAACTAATCTTCCAGGATTATAAAATATGAAGTAATCTCCCCTACTTAAATTGAGATGAAAAGAAAAAGATGATTACTTGAGTATTAATATACGTGTAGTGTAATTCGGTGTATATAAAGCATTTAAACTTAAGATTGAATACAATTTGAACTGAATATCAAAATGCGATCTGAAAATTTCAAACAGTCAGTACTTTTAGTTGTCACGTTTTTCCTGATAAATTGTGCCGTTAATGCGAGAAATGATATCGTTTCAAATGATGAATGCTTATCTTGCCTAATGCCTTGTAACGCATCCATATCTGGTGTAAATAGAGCATCACTAACCAAGATATTTATCACTACAAATGAAGGTTCTAGTATTACCACAATCCTCAATGGGAATAAGGGATATTTCCAGATTACCGTATCTAGAAATGCAAATAATATATATTCTACCAAAGTTAATGTGGAGTATTGGCTATTTAATACTCTCTGCAGGATTTTGAGAAAGACACCTACCATAACTGAGCTAAATAATCGTAATCTCTTGCATATACAATTCCAATCATTCGGGTTGATTAGAGCCAAGTTACTACCTGCAGATAGCGAGGGATTTTTGCAGCATTTACTAATTGAAAAAGTGTTTCAATTACAAAATGAACTTAAAATCACAAATACAAAATTATCAATCAATGGAGAAAAGCTTTCAACCAACGAAGAGAAAATTGAATCGCTAGAGAAGAGCAATCAACTAATCGCTAAACAAATTGAATCAAACAAACGAATGCTTTCTGCAACAGAAAGAAAGGATGCAATGCGAATTAAATTGAAAGGCGCCATTTCAAATTCTAAGTTCACTGGGTATAAAACTTGTCAACATCCTAATCCTATTAAGTTTCCTACAGGTAACATATGGTGTGATGCAAGAAGAGGAACGTGGATGCATTTTGACTTGAGAGAGACTTTAACTTTCAACCTTATTCGTTTCCGTTTGTATGACTTAGACCACCGCAATTACACCTACAACGTAGCAATATCAAGAAGTAAAATCAACTGGAAATATTTAGCTTCTAGCAAAACTGGATCCTCAGTTCAAGAGTTGAAACTCCCTCAGCCGATGAAGATTAGATACATCAAAATGGAAGGTTATAATTCAGTAAATCCATATTTACATGTTATATTTGTTACCATTGACTGGGAATAAATTTTGTAGAACATTGTGTGTATGTTGAATGTGTTGATCTGATACTGTACTAATGTGTGCTGTAATTGTAATTTTCTAACTAAAGAGTATTGTACATATTTCTAATAAATATTTGTTAAGTGTAATCTTTGATAAAATGTCTTCGGTTAGTACGTACTTGGCTCAGTCAGTTTGTATCACTAAAAATATGATATAAATAAGACTAGTTGTTTGAATATCATATACTTTAAAACCAATTTTTTTGTCCGTTTTTATCCAAATTGAAGAACAGGCAAATAGGTGTCAAATCGTCAGTCTACATATAAACGAGTCCGAATTCCAAGCTTCACAGTTTTGAAACTTGAATAATTATTGTATAATACGTAGTATTATCAACTTTGTGGCATTATATTGAGCGCGCTCATTTTGAAATGATAAGAGCGGACGGCGGAGAGCACTCTTTTTAATAAAGTTTGTCCGCACAATCTCGCTTGATATCTTAAAATTTTCCTTGATTTTATTCGCTGAAATAAAATTTACGTCAAATTTATATTAGAATTGACCTTAAAAATATTTGAATGTATCACATCTATTTGTATTAAACTTCAACGTATAATCCATTATTTTCGTAAGCAATGTTTTTGAAAAGTGATTATAAAGGAGCGTACTCCCAATTATGAGGAGCGCAGAATGCTCTGCCAAAGATATATCCCCACTTTAACAGTATTAGTATGGAATATTTCATAGTTAGTGTCTTCCGATTACACAGATGTCGGGTTAAGGAGGTTCTACTGTACTTAGATGCAAAACAAAATAATTAGACGGTGTAAAAGTGTATGCTTCTAAATATCTATGTCGGCTGGTGAATAACAAAAATATGATTAATTAGTATGAAAAAATTGACTAAATCCATATTACTCATATTTTACAAAAGTCAAGTGTTCTTAAGAAATTTATGTAATACTAATTGATACAACAGATGACTTAAAATATGAAGTAATCTCTCTTTTTTAATAGAGATGATCAAGTCAAGACAATCTATCAGGTTTCTTTAATGGAGATGATTAAACATTATTAAAATACATAGATCTGAGAAATCACGTAATAATCTTATCCTTACTATTAAAACTCAATTAATGTTTTTCGACTATAGCTCAGCCATTTTAAGTGATAGAAGGCTGAAATTTTAATAGAATACAAGCGCGCTTCGCTTGCTTGCGCTGCGCGGCTTGCAGATTTACCCAGTGGGCGCTTGGGGATATTAGAGAAACAATACGTCGCTTTCTTACTAGTACGCTGGATTGTCATTTGTCTACGGTTACATTTATGCAATCAGAACTGTAACATAAATTTTACTTTGTATTAAGTCAACTAATCCTGAATGTTAGGTCAATTTGAATGCACAAAGTTCACATTGCTAAAGATTATTATACTTAAATAATCAATTCCACTCCATGTCGTTAAAAGTTATTTTATGATCGAATTGATTAATCGTAGCATATAACACACTTTAATAGTTGTTAACAATCAAATTATAGACTCAAAATAGCAGTATTCAATCATTTATGTGAAATAGAATCGTGTGAATGGCATTATAAAAGGCTGATAATTGATTGGTTCACATAAACCAATGAATTTCAATCACAAATAGTTATTTTGATTGTATGCATAAGTCAATACTATTTTATTCCAATGTATTTGCATTATAAAATAATCGAATTTGATTGGTCAGCACATTTTGTCACCTATCTCGGCGAGGTGTGAACATTTCGCTTAGATCTTCGAACTTAATCCTAGATTCATCATTTGACACCAACATGCCAATTTTCGTATTTCTACGACTTGCCAATTCTTCAATCAATTCGGACAAACAAAAAAAAACAAAAAATCCTAGCATTTTAATATATAAGATGTATGTATATTAATATAGCTCACACATGATGTAACTCATAAAAAATGATGACGTCATCATTACACATCAAAAAAATTTTTTAAAAATTGACTAATTTGGTGATTTTTCTTTGTATTCTTAGCACAAAAGGTAAAAGGGTAGGCTTCCTTATACTTTTGTTTTAAACTACTATTCGCCTAGAAAAAGTACCGAATTTTACTGTACAAATGACAGTAGAGAACGCAGCAATGCAATCTAAGAATTCTCTAAAGTATTCTTAGTCCAAATGACTAAGCCTCTGTGAAATATTGATCCTCTTCGAAAGGGATAAATGTTGCTTTCAAGAAGTGGGTCATAGGATCTTAAAATACGATTAAGCGGAGTTATCTATGTATAAAAGAAATTCGAAAACGAATAGAGTAGGTGTAAATTGTGTCATCAGTTGATGCTTGTATATAAATTGTAATGGGAACATAATCTAATAAACTCATTCGCGAAATAATATTCCTGTTAGTTTTCATGTTGAATATGTGTGAATTTTAGATTCTGCCTAGCCAATGTGTCGGATTGAAAATCGTATACAAAAGTGCACATTTACAAATTTTGAAACTTTCACTATTATAGCTTTTGCAGGAGAGAGAATAGGACTGGTCGGTCATCACGATCATTTAAAAGTTATCCACCTACTAGAATATATTAGGCAAACTAAAAATATGGCTTCAAAACAAGTTTAGATGACTAACTTGGAGTAATATCTCACTTGGAATTGAAGGTCAAAGAATTATATCTCAAAAAAAATATGAATCAGTTTTAAAAATATGACAGTAGTTAAAATTAGCATTCATGAATAATACAGGATATTACTCATATCACTTGCAAATATACGAAAGTTGGTCATTAGTAAATATATCATACAAAGTCATATTATATAAAAAATTAAAATAGGAATTTCTTACAAATATTTTTCTCACCATATAACTTAAATAATGAGATGAGTAATATGCTATTCATCAATTACTATATAAAAGATTCAACTTGATCATCGAAATGAATCCTTTACTTTCAATTTATTCAAGAATAATTATTGCCAACAAACTAGAAAATAAAATGCTCCTAAACTCATTCAGTATATCTCGATTGTGTGTGGTATACTTAACACTTATTTCTGCCATGTACGACATCGCTAAAGCTCGTAACGGAATTGTTTCGAACAGTGATTGCTCCACGTGTCTAATGCCATGTGACGTGACCAAATATGGAATTAACAGCAAATCTATAATCAAAATATTCTCCACTAACCATGAGAATTATAGGATTACCACAATAATCGATGGAAATCAAGGATACTTCGAAACAACTGTCTCTCTGGACACGGAGAATCAAGTCTATTCTGCTAGAGTTAATGTAGAATATTGGCTATTCAGTACCTTCTGTCAGATTTTGAGTCGTAATCCTACCGTTACTAAGATTAATGGTAAAACTTTACATGTAAAATTTGGTTCATTTCGTCGGTTTAATGTCCATCTGCAACCCACAGACAAACATAATATTCTAGGACATCTTCTCATCGAAAAAGTAGTCGAATTAGATAATGAGCTCACAGATACAAAAAGAGAACTCTCAGATACTAAAGAAAAGTTTTCAAGAGAACTTTCGATCAATAAAGAAAAGTTTTCAAACAAGGAAAGAAAAGACGAAATGCGACACGAGTTGAAATATGCTATTTCAAATTCGAGGATTTATGGGAATACATTGCGTTGTGTCGGCAGAACTAATCGTCTAAAAATCCCTTCAGGTGATAAGCATTGCGGGATCTTAAATGGAAACTGGTTGCATTTTGATATGAAAAAGGAATTTACCTTGAATTTCATCCGTTTTCGTTTGTTTGATTTAGATGTCCGTTACTACATTTACAACCTGGCAGTGTCACGGGATAATAGCGATTGGAAATATTTAGCTGTTAGCAGAAAAGGTTCCTCTGTTCAGGAATTGAAACTCACAGAGCCAATGAACCTCAGATATATCAAAATGGAGGGTTACAGTTCAAAGGGTCGCCATCTCGATATAATAAATGTCGCAGTTGATTGGATTTAATTTGTTTAATATTTGGATATTATACTATACTACGTACTATTATTTAGCATTCTTAAATATTTTTGTATAGCAGGGGCGTAACTACAATCGAGGCAAAGGAGGCAGTCCTGCCAGTGGTTACAAGGACAAGGCAGAGACCTAACCATTGAGACATCTGCTTCCTGCTCGCCTCCTCGCAATGGAGATTCTAGTTACGCCCCTGTATAATTAATCTTTTCTGTTATAATGTTATGTATAAATGTAAAGTCTATCATTAATAACCTTTCAATGAATGTCCCTTGTGCAACTTGATTACTCAAGTACCAGAGCGTAAATTAGTCATAGACATTTTATTCAAAGAAAAAAGAATGATACCGTCTGTCCCTGAGATAATTCTGGAAATATATCCCAATCTTAGATCGAAAATACGATAGAATTCGAGAAGGCGTACTCTTTTAAAAGTACAGGCGTACTGACGAATATTGAGATTCATCGGAGCTGGAGTGAAGTATTACAGTGCCGCCCCTCTCTCTAGTCAGATGTGATGTAAACAATAATTCGTGCCATGGCGTGAATGGGACATATCGAAAAACCGCTCCCCACAGGGCACCACATGGGGCGGCCGCCTCGTTGGCTCCCCTCAGTACGCACCTGTATGTCCTCCCCGTGTATGTACTAACGGAATAATATATTTTATTACACTCTAATACTAAACAAAATCATCTACAAAACAACTAAATTTAAACGTATAAATGCCAAACTAAATAAATATAAATAATCACCAAAATAATCAGCATGAAAACTGTTTAAGTTCCATTGGTAGATGATTTTGGAGAGTATTTACTACGTCTAACTCACTAAATATAAATCAATACATTTTGTATGCCTGGAATAAATATGGTTTGTCTTATCAGAAATTACGCTTCATGCGAGTACTTATTACTGGATGATTTATAAATTCAATCGACCTCATAATCGAGACGAATATCTGATTCGAAACCAAATACTACTCAATGATTTTCCTCCACTTATCACCTCAGCTAGCGAGCTGGAACCGCATCGATCAAGAGGTGCATATATAATGTAATTAATTGGAAAAAACGGTTTTCTGAGAAAAGCACGTCAAATCCACGTCTAAGCTAACTAGCCAAGTACGAGGATTGTGACTTAATATACATATTTCCACAACAATGCTTACATACACTTTAAACAGAAATGTATTTCATCGGACACATAATACATACTTTAACACTTTTTAAAGACATCCAAAAATATGCTGAAGATTGGTTTTCAATGTTGATACACAGTATGTATACTACAGTATGTAGGGTTTTCAAAGGTGAAAATCAGAATATTGATTTTTGAGAAGTGTTTTGCATATATTTTGTTAGAAATGACAATTTATAGCACTAACAATAGCACTAACAAGAGTGTAAGCAAAACTTGCTTGCATAGCGAGCTGTGGCTTGTAGAAATTTCAAAGTAAGAAGATATAAATCACCTAATATCCCAAGTCATATTATAGACATAAAATAATAAAAAGTAATCGATAAATACGTATTACATTTACGTGGAGTGTCCTCAAGCTACGCATTGCAAGCAAGTGAAGCTTGCATGAATTCAAATATGAGATGATTAATGTGAGACTTATCTATTACTATAAAAAAGATTCAACTTCATGATCGTTATGCAGCCTTGCTTTCAATCCATTCAATTACATTTCCAACAAACTAGAAAATAAAATGCTTCTAAACTCATTCAGTATATCTCGATTGTGTGTGGTATACTTCACACTTATTTCTGTAATGTACGACGTCGCTAAAGCTCGTAACGGAATTGTTTCGAACAGTGATTGCTCCACGTGTCTAATGCCATGTGACGTGACCAAATATGGAATTAACAGCAAATCTTTAATCAAAATATTCTCCACTAACCATGAGAATTATAGGATTACCACAATACTCGATGGCAATAAAGGATACTTCGAAACAACTGTCTCTCTGGACACGGAGAATCAAGTCTATTCTGCTAGAGTTAATGTAGAATATTGGCTATTCAGTACCTTCTGTGATATTTTGAGTCGTAATCTTACAGTTGTTAAAATTAATGGCAAAACTTTACATGTAAAATTTGGTTCATTTCGTCGGTTTAATGTCCATCTACAACCCACAGACAAACATAACATTCTAGGACATCTTCTCATCGAAAAAGTAGTCGAATTAGATAATGAACTCACAGACACAAAAAGAGAACTCTCAAATGCTAAAGAAAAGTTTTCAATCAAGGAAAAGAAATATGAAATGCGACACGAGTTGAAATATGCTATTTCAAATTCTAGGATTCATGGGAATACATTTCGTTGTGCCGGCGGACTTAATCGTCTAATAAGTCCTTCAGGTGATAATCATTGCTGGGCCGCAACTGGAAACTGGATTCATTTTGATATGAAAAAAGAATTTACTTTGAATTTCATCCGTTTTCGTTTGTTTGATTTAGATGTCCGTTACTACATCTACAACCTGGCAGTATCACGGGATAATAGCGATTGGAAATATTTAGCTGTTAGCAGAAAAGGTTCCTCTGTTCAGGAATTGATACTCGCCGAACCAATGAACCTCAGATATATCAAAATAGAGGGGTACAGTTCAAAGAATCGGCATATTGGTTTGCTATATCTCACAGTTGATTGGATTTAATTTGTGTAATATTAGGATACTATACTGTATAACTGCCACCATTATTTAACATTTCTAAAATATTGGTTGTATGTTGTTTTTTTCTATAATATTGTGTATATATAAATATATAGTCTATCGTTAATCTTAGTGGAGTTGGGGGCTGGATTTAATTTGAATAATTTGGATATTATTTGTATACTGTATATGAACTGTTATATTATTATTTTGTATTCCTAAAATTTGCTGTATAGCAATCTTCTCTGTTATGATGTTACATATAAATAAAGTCTATCATTAATCTTTTCAATGAATGTCCCTTGTGCAGCTTCGATTACCCGAACACTAGAATGTAGATTAGTCAGACATTTTACTACTCAAAGAATGAACAAATTTAGTACGTACAAGCTGAATTAATCTTACTCGAGTGTAGGCCTCCACAGGGCATTGCCAGGGAGACCTCCACGTTGGCATCCTCCTGGTACGTTCCTGTATGTATGCCCTCTAGCCATATATCAACGGTATCATATATTTTATTTCTAATACAAAACAGAACTATTTATAAAACAACTCAACTTTAGCATATACGTACATGCTAAACTAAAATAAATATAAATCGTTGCCGAAAAGCGTGAGAACTGTTGTAAGTCTATTTGCACGTAGATGTTTTTGTAGAGTACTTACTACGTACTAACTCACTATATAAATCAATACATTTTGTAATATAAATCAATACATTTTGTATGTTTGAAATAAAATATGGTTGTCTTATGTTATCCGAGTACTTATTACTGGATGATCAAGTCGATCAACCTCATAATCGAGACGAATATATGATTCGAAGCCAAATACTCGATGCTTTTTTCCTACTTTTTTGAGTTAGTGAGCTGGAGCCGCGTCTGTCAAGAAGTCTGTGCATATGTAATTATGTATATCAATTGGAAGAAAAAACAGTTTCCAGAGAAAGTACGTTTTAACCGAGCGTATGTCCAAGCCAACCAGTCAAGTACATTTTCATCCACAATATTTATTAAAATGCTTACATACACTTTAAATAGAAAGTTTATACATACAACCTAAACTTGTCACTTTTACAGCAGCAGTAATAACAGAAACAAATCGACAAACAAATAATAACAAATAAAATGATCAAAAAAATAACTCCCAAAATCCCCAACAAAACTTCAACTCTTATCCCAGTAAATGCCACGTTTGAAGGAATTATGGGTGCTATTGGAGTGGACTCTGTGGAGGCTGAAGTGGTACTATTCGGATTGGAACTTGGTTCCGGCATCGTCCCGCAGTAATACCTTACGTCACATTTCGAATCAGAACCCGCACCGTCACAATAGCAGGTCACATTCTGATTGCAAGCTGCATAGTTATCGGCTGACGTGACGTCATGGTCTGAAAGACTAGCTGGAGAGTTGCACTTAGAGTTCGAAGAGACATCAAAACTAATCTGGAAACTAACATGGAGCAGAGAGACCCAATGCAAACCACAGTCACATTCCAATGGGTTGCCATCTAGCGCGAAAACTGTCAAATCAACTAAAGGCGCCAACACAGCGTAATTCAAATGTGTCAATTGAGAATCCACCAATATCACACTTTTCAGTTTGGTGTCCTCAAATGTGTCGTTTGAAATATGACTGATTTGGTTACCAGACAGGTCCAAGTATTCTAGCAAAGGTGTCCCTTCAAAAAGTGTCCCATTTAAACGTGTGAAACTATTATCTGCCAATCTGAGCCATGTCAAGCTTTCGAATCCAGAAAAATGCAGTTTGGTCTCATCCAAGCTGTTAGAAGCCAAATTCAATGTTTCTATTTGCGCCCTTGTTGGCATGGAATCGAGATTTGAAAGTTTCGCGTTTTGTAGAGACACTTCTTTGAGGGCAGATAGTGGTGCAAATGTGGCAGGATTCACGGCACTTAAATCCACTCGGTTTAGCTGCAATTTCGTAAGAGCAGTGAGACCCTCGAATACGCCAGGAGAAGTGAACTCAATTTGCGAGTCACAATCGAATATGATAGAGACGAGCGTATCAAGAAAACTAACGAAACCAGCTGTGATGCTGTTCGAATCAGCTGATACACCTGTCAATGTCAATGTCACCAGCTTGTGGTTGAAACGGAAGGTTGGAAACTCACTAACAACAGTCCTTCCAAGCTTTACCGATTCTAAGTTTGGATACGGACGGAAGAATTGATCGGCGGAGAGCGTCACGGGTCCATCTATGCTTATGGTACGAAGGGATAGGCTGTCTTGAGAGATCAGACTGAGGGTCAGGGGATTCGATTGGTCCTGAATGAAAGCGAATTTAATCTCAGTGACAGTGGCTGACAGGTTAATTTCCAGATTTGTGCTAACAGCTGACTGTGACAGGCCAACCTCAACCAATTTCTCTCTATCTATTAGTAGTTCACATTCCAAGGTATTCAAATCGTCGTTAACGTAGCAAACATCGGAGCATTGCAACACACAGGCAGAGTTAATGGGTTCTAAATATAGCACAAGGAGTGCGCTAAAAATAAAGAAAAACTTCATTGAGAATTCTAGTTTTTATCTGTGAGTTCCAATTTATAGTAAACCTAAGCATAGAACTATTACATGTGTTCATCTAGGCATATATATTAAAAGTAATAATGTGTCTGTCTGTCTGGAACATAAGCTTTAAAGAATTTGTTTCATCGGCAAATATTTTCATTGATCAAATTGTTACATATAAATGACTATAATAGTGGCGCCAAAGTGATATTTAATTGTTTAAAAGAAATGGGGTTCTCATTATGGAAAGTTACACTATGAAGTATCATATGGCTAGAATAACAAAGAACTTTACTGGAATTAGAAAAGGCGGAGACATTAAATATTAGTACATAAGTTAAGAGTGGGTGGGGAGGGTTTGCACTTTCTCAAGCGAGGTAAAGATTATATTCATCAAAACCTAATATTCTCCATCTTATTATAAACAATTGAAGTACTCGTACATACATATAATCAAGTCCCATCAAAGCTTAAATATAAATTCATTCCTAAACTTCTACAAAAGCTTTTAATCCAAAAAGTTAAAAAAGTTAGTCTGAAGGTGTTTGCCGAATAAGCGTAATTTATGTAATCGCGAACTTATAGTATTATCAGCTGAAAAGATTCCTATAGTATTATCAGCTGAATGAACCAGGTTATAAATACAGACTTAGTTATTCAGTAATTCTGAGTATCGATAATTGGTTCCAGCTCTAATTTACCATTATTTATGTGAACTGAGGTTTGGAAGTGCTCAATGGATTTAAAGCTTTCAAGAACAATCCAGACCCTAGTCTAAGCTCTTTTCACTAATGCTATAGGATATCAGAAGCAAACTTAAAATGGTACAGAATCTGCGTGTCTATTCAAAAGAAATACCCGGCAAATAACATCACATTTCTGCATAGGAGAAGTGAATGATCAAAATGTCCTTAAAATAGCCATAGAAATAGTACATAGGTCTACTCTTCATCTAAATATATACAATAAGTTAACACTCAGGAAGTTAGTCCAAACAAACTAAGCTTTCGTTACTCTCTTACGACTGGTTTTGCTCGGAAACAGCTCGCCATAGTCAATGTCATGATTATGCTGAATGAAGTTCTTCTTCTGCTCCACCTCACTAGGACATAAAATAATATTATCAATTTCTGAGTCAGTGACACCAGAGAGGGACTCATCTTCTTTCCGATCTGAGATTTTGGTGTAGTGGTGGATTGGATGAGCTGGATCTGACTGTAGAATTAATTCAGGGATGTCTTCGGAAGGTCTTTGGCTGCGTGCGTAGCGAAGGAATACACTCCGAAACTTCATAATATCAGAAACCTTATGGAAAAAGTTTTTCTTTGTCACAGCAATTGGGAACTCAGCAGAAATGTCCACGATTCTATTCGTTATCATAGAAATATACTTCTGCACCGTATCCTTATTCGTGCCTGCATTAGAGCTGAATACAGATAAGCTGGGAGCTCTATTCTGCTGGAAATGCACGAGGCTAATGTACAGACATGCATGGATGTGTGGAAACCTCGATTCGAGGTTCAGGAGCTCACAGGTGAATTTGCATAGTTCTTCTGCTGTTTCTTGTATTTCGCAAAGACTTGGCGAGTTGTTAATACTAGGACTGAAGAAAACTTGCAACAAATTTTCGATAATACTTTTAGGATTGGGCAGTGAGGATGGGATGTTAAAATCTCGCTTGATCTTCATCACTAAACGCCCAACTTCACTTTGTGTACAGCCTAGTTCGCTTGAAATTTTACTGATCTGAATACCCACTGACCCAGGCCTGCTCGTAATGACAAGGCAAGCTGCTGCTATGTTCATGCGAGATCTCTTCTTGTACTTAGGATGGAGCATCACATCTCCGAAGAGAAGATGACATTTCTTCTTCGAGTTTTGTAGATTTAGCTTTTCAATGAGACTATCGACCTTTGCAATAGACAGTTTTTGTATCGGAGTTCTCACAGTATGATTGAATGGCTCTTGATGTGAAGACAGTTCTGATAGATTGACACTGTACTCGTCTTGAGGTCTCACAGCTCCGCATTCCTCACAAGCTTTCACCTTCTCTGTACCCAGCACAGTGTCAGTTGTACAGCCAGTACACCGAAGACAATCCATTGGAAGTGTTAATTATTAATTAAAAATTATCTATTCAAATAAGTGACCTAAATTTGTATCGTGAAAGGACATTAAATACTGTATTAAACCACACTAAATATAATTGCAGTTGGGATTTCTTACTTGGTTCATGAGTCACAAACATGCCAAAATCACTATATAGAAGTTAAATTCATCCTAAGTGCTTGTAGATATTAATGGCAATGAAAATAGTCTATCATTAATAAATTAATTTCTGGAGAGGTTTGCCATTATACATATAAAATTTTTAAAAAAATTAATCCGAAGTTTATTTGTAGATAATGATGACAACTAAATCGTTTAATATTATTTATGCGTGTTATAGCTTATGTATTAATAATGATATAACCCAATATGTATGCACGTATAATGTCGTGTATATACATTACCTAATCAATTAGTATAATGAATTAGATGAGAAAAAAGTTATTAGAAAAAATATAGTTATTAACCAAGTGTGAAGCTGAGTAAGCACTAACCAATTTCTATTCTAAAATCTTCAAAACCTGAATTCTATGCTACAAAAAAAAATTGCAGCTTGAATTCAACTCGTTAGCTAATAGCGGAATCTGACTCAAAGCACTCCACTAATATACTTGCAAGATTCAACGTATATTGTCTGTTCAATAAGATTGGGAGTAAGCACTTAAAGGCTAGACCAGCAACAAGAAGGGAAAAAGGATGAAATACTTGGACTCTCGAATAGGATCGAGAAACAGCAGTTTCTTATACAAACGCAATTTCAAAAACCCGATGAGATAACAGAAATGATGAAAGGGAGAAGCGAGGAAATTGTCGGACTGAGAAAGAACTTTGAAAAGCAGCAAACCAAAATGCAAACCAAACATAACGAATTGGACCAAACTCTGAAAAAGAAAACAGAAGAAATTGGAGCTTTAAGGAATAAGGTTCAAGAGCAAAAAAATTTGATTCAAAAACACCTTACAAAACAAAATGAAATAGAGACGATGTATCAGAAGCAAGCTGAAGCCGTGTTCGGACAAATACCAATTTTCTATGAGAACATGGTAGGGTGTAGTTTCCAAGAACAAATTGCTAAAGCGGAAGAGATCCATTTCACGACTATGAAAAATAACGAAGAGATTGTCGTACTTAAAAAGAAAATTGACAATCAAGAAAATAAAATACACAAACAAATTGCTAAACAGAATGAGGTAGAAGAAAAGGTGAATAAAAATTCACGCGAGATAGTTGCAATCTCTAAAAAACTTGAAGGGCAGCGCACAGAAAATCTCTCAGAAAAAGAATTCAAAGAAATCCTGAAGGAAAATGCTCAACGGTTAGGCGCACTTGAAAAGATTGGTCAACAACAAACAACGACAAAATCAGAAACTGAAAAACTAAATGAACTAGCAAGCGCACAGAAGAAACAGAGCGAAGAGATCGTCGTAAACTCCAAGGGATTAGGGGAACAACAGAAAATGATTCAATTCCTAACGAAGAAACAAAACGATTTGGGAGAATCGATGAAAAGAAAATCTCAGGAGATTATGGAATTCGCACATAAGTTAGACAAGCAAAAAATGACGATGCAAACACACATTTTCGAAGTAGAGCAAACGTTCAAGGGAGAAATCGATGTACTCCACTACAGTATGGGACAAATGCACCAGTGTAACGCACAAGCTCCATCATACACTGGGATCCCAAGGGTCAGGGCAGAAACACAGAATAGGAATGCCGAAAATATGTACTACACCCAGCCAGAAATTGATGAAGAAGCCGCAATTTCGAATCAATCCGATTCTATCCCTACAGGTCCCCCCACAGACCCCCTCCTCCCCCAAAGGACACGGACTATCAGATGTGCAAACAATCTTAATGCGTACATCGTAATTTTTTTCTTTTTGTTAGAATACGCGTACTAGTTTGTATAGGTATTCCATTCTGAGTGATAATTAGTGTTTAGGACAAGCATTTCAAATCAAATACGTAGTATAAAGGGGGTACTAATGACCAAAATAAACAGGTGCACAATGAGTATATAAATGGTTATAGAGATCCTACCTTATCTAGGGTGCAGTCTAACTCAGAAATGAAAGACTAGGAGAGCTCGCGTTGCGTTGTTCTTCAGCTGAAGAATAGCTGTACACAGGAAGAGCTGTTTTAGATTTTGAAGTAATGCATAACTAAATGCCCACAATAGAAGCATTTGAGCGCCATATATAAATACATAGGACATTCTGCGGAGCTCTAAACAAAGGCTAGAAATGGCGAGTATTTCACAGGCTAGCTTCACTGGTGAGAAGTGGTTTATGCTGGTTAGTGGCGGAGATGTGGAATTAGACGCAATGCAGAATTCTATCATTGAATTGAAAACCATTTTTGAAACTTTGATTTCAAAGAAGCTTGCAAAAAAAGAACGAATTATTCTTCTAAACGCATGCGATGACAACTTACTCGAGAATGAAAATACTATTAAGTTAGCGACACCACAAGTTCTACTGCAAATTTTAGAAGGAAAATACCCAATTTCAAAGGAAAATGAACCAACATTTGTGACTCCAATTGATACTGTGGTGTTATTTTTCGCAGGGCATGGTAGAAACCCTACTAATTGGAGTATTATTCCTCCTTCTGCGAGTGAATCTAGTGAGCTAGGCAGCTGGATGTTTATTCCGCGAGATATGGACAGTTTAAAGCTATTAACTCCTGCCCTGTGGAGACAAGCAGATTTAAAATCAAGGATTGTGGTGTTCTCTTTAGCTTGCTATTCAGGTAACTTGTTCAGAATGGCATTGAAAGGAGGAGAAAACTGTGTCGCGATATGTCTAGCTAGCGAGGATTTTCCTGCCAGCTTTGATCACCTAATGGGACAAGGGATACAAACATTTTTCGAAAAATCTAAAATCAAGGATGCGAAATTGCACGATTTATGTGAAACATTGCAAAGTTTCATGTTAGAAGATGAGGCAATAGTTGCCAAGAAGAAGGAAAATCTATGTCAGTCAGAGTCTGAGTATGAACAGGAGAGGTGTGAATCGATGCAATTCGCGATTGGAGAGTTGGAAGGATATCAGCCGAGAAAAATTCCCTCCGTCGTGTGGGAGATTTTCCGTGAGTTTGACTCTCTCAAACAGACAATCGATGAAAACAGAGTGACGGAAGGATGCACACAGGAGTTCGCAGGGAAGTTAGAATCTCACATGGAGGCACTGGAATGGAAGAGGTTTGATTTAATGCGGATGTATAAACACAAACCGAATAACCGAATACAGTACTGTGGCAATGTGCAACTGTTGAGTGAGACGAAACTATCAGATTTATTTGAGTATTAATACAAGACTATAATTCGATCAGAAAATATGTCGAACTTTGATCAGAAATGTGGAATTTGCATTAATTAGTATTGAAATTCTACATTTCTGATCAGAATTATACATATTCTCTGATCAAAATATGTCTCTATTATACATAGTAGATAACATGTATTCATATATTTTAGTTCATACAATTATATACATGAAAACAAATTAATTAATAGAGAATTGTGATTTTATATATGTATATCCTAAAGCTGTGATTCCGAACCAGTTTCGACGAATCCGAGACGTTCTAAATAAAATATTCTCAGGAGTTTCATGGAATTTGAATTCTTCCCGACCTAATTACTCGATGTATGAGTTCAGGAACCCGGTAAGTGGCGTTTGGGATCTCATCGGGGAATCCCCGATCGCCTGTATGTCCACAACGCCCCTAAGCCCAGTGCAGCATGGTAACGGGTTCAGTTATTGAAATAGGTTAAATAATAAAAATACATTCCAGAGCTATTACATTGCAATGATGCAAAACAATACATTTTTAGGTAGGTCAAGGAGATATATTATATTGAACTGAAGCCTACCTAAGTATCTGCTAAGTCCCGAATGGTTGTTTAATTAAAATTTGATTTAATTAAAATGCAAACAAATTGATGTAGGAGTAAAACCTTGCGAGCGTAAAAAGATTTTTACAAATTTATGTGATGAGACTACAAAATAAAGTAAACAAAGAAATAAATCTAAAGTGACAGATACCAAATGCGAACCAACTCCACCCTCCTCTGCTAGTAACGTGATTAGTGCTGCAATGCCACATTTTAAAATTGCATAATTTGGAATCTAGTAAAAGTGTACCTCGGGGAATTATCTAGTTACTTTTAGACTTCTTCGCATCGTCTCCTTGGGTGACCGCGGGTCTTTTCGGTGCGTTCTCTTGCAACCAGCGGACTTGAGTAGCCGGTCCGTACCCTTTCTCATTCTTAGCCGCAATCCGGAAGAGGATGGCGGGTTTACTGCTCGTATCTACATGTGCATTGGTGAGATGTGCCTGGCTTACGATACACGTCGCCTTAGCACCAACATAAACTCGTGCAAACGTGAGCTGATTGGTCTGCTGACTGACAGAGGACGGCTTCACGGCCAGATACACGGTGTACTCGAGGATGTCAGCTGTCGAGTTAGCAGGTGGCTCCCAGCTGAGCTGAGCGCCCTCGTTCACTTTGGTAATACGGATGGTGCTGGGCGCGCCTGGGAACCCAGGAAGACAGGTCTTGAACGCGGTCATTTCACTGAAAGGCCCGCGACCGCAAGAGTTGATAGCAGCTACGCGGAACTTATACGCCGTCCCTACTTGCAGCTCTACCAGGTTCTCCTTCACACCTCCTTCCTCGCTCTGTCCAGGAACTTTGTACTTGGAGACAGACATCGACGTCTTCTTGACTTGGTCCACGTTGTACCACTCAGTGGGACTGGGCTGTCCTTCTGATGCGGCGGGGATTGGCTGAGATTCAGACTGCTTCTTCACTTGGTACAGTTGGATCTGAAGGATGTACTCATCCGCGGAAGAAACGTAGCCCCAGGAGACCTCCAGGGTGCTGGTACCCGCTCTGACCAGTTGGACGCGGGAGGGAGCAGGGGGTCTGTCCGTCTCAAGGTACCAGAGATCATCACAGCACACCTGCTGCTCATCCCAGCCCCGATTAAACCCGTCCCTCCCACTCCATATATAGACACGAGTGTCCACCACAGCAGCACAGTGCCCAGCTCGAGGCTTGGGCAGAGGAGAATTTCCGTCTTTATTACACGCGATGACTTCCCAGCTCATCGTCTCCATGTTCAGTCTGGACAAGGTGTTAGTACACTCCCACACGGACTCCATGTGCAACGCGTCTTTTGGCTGCTCGGTTTCGCAGCCCTTTTTAGGACACCAACCACCGAACACGTACATGTAATTCCCAATCAGAGAAGAAGTGTGTAGACTGCGAGAGGAAGGGTAAGGCCCGCCGAATTCAGGCTTAATCCAAGTCCAAGTGGAAACGTCTAAAATGAAACAGTCCCCCAATCTCCGTCCATTCATGCCTCCGTAGATAATCATCTTTTTCTCCTCTCCTCGCTTTCCCGAGTACGCAATCGCGGTGTGGGATTCTCTGGGGATGGGCGCCTGTCCGGCTATAGTGGGACATATCCAACTCAGAGTTGTGCCTTCTTTCACTTCGAAGTAGAAGGTGTCGTTGAGGTATCTGGGCACGTTGGTTGATTTGGGATCTTCTGCTTCATTGGATAAACCTCCAAATACGATGGCTTTCTGGTCCACCATTATGAAGGTGTGGCCTAGCCTGGGACAAGGAGTGGCACCTACAGGAAAAAGTTCCATAAGGATACACGGAGGTAATGGTTGGATGAATGTTGAATGATTTTTCATTGGGTGCAGACTTTCTTGGATCTCAAGTTATTATAAAGTACTTTTCCCGAGTAACATAAGAGGAGAATATAAGTGAGTGTGTAAGGATTTAGTTTTGTTGACAGAGTTCAGAGACAACAAAGATCCTCGTATGCAAACAAGCGAGTAACTTCACAGGATTTTAAAACATATGTTACTTGGAATATGGAACACTTCTCGCATCATTTTAAAATCGCTAGAATCTATAATCGGTTACCAGGACAGGACTTACCGAGGGGTGTGAGTCTCCTCCACTCCCATCGGCTGGCCAGCAGCTCGTACAGGTCGTTGGAGTAGCGTCCGTACTCAAGCATTCCTCCGAATATCAGCAGCCGCACTCCGTCACTGATGAAACCGAACGCCGCGCAACCTGCCGGCACTTCTCCTCTGGTGGCCGGTGCGAACCATTGATTCGTGCCTGTGTTGAGAACGTTAAGTTCGTCGATTATGCCTTCGTTTCCGCCGCCGAAAATGATGATCAGCTCCTTGATGGTGACAGCTCTGTGTCCGTGTCTCGGGCGGGGAATGGGGCCAGTCGTGGACGGAACCTAACCGATAGCGAATAATATTAATCGTGTCTAAGAAAATACCATTAAACAACAGATATTCATACAAATTACGAACTACTGCGTATATGAATTCATTAAGCTTCAATGATTGAGACAAGATATTACTAAATACAGTACAACTTCGCTAATCCGAACAGCTCTGTTCCAATGATCGAAAAATCGTTCGGATTAGTGAATTTGTTCCGATTAGTGAAATAACACTAATTGAATGGGTATTATTAACTGTAATAAATTTGTATTGTTAGAATATTGAATATCATTTTGCTATGATTGCTTTTTTGATGAGGTTTCTCAATCTTATTGAAAGATATAAGATTTATTAAAGTTGATTCAAAGCATAGAGGCGAATAAGATTATATTTTGGGTTGTAAGAATGAAATGTTCGGATTAGCGAGGGTGTACTGTAATAGGAATTTACAATCTCTATAAAGTGAGATAATTACTACATAGGATCTCTACCTGTTTCCAGTTGATGCCAGCCTGGGGGTCAGAGGATGAGGGAGTAGGAGTCTTCTCCGCGGGAGAAACAATCTGGACCTCCATCTTAGAGTCAGCTCTGTCGAGTGAGGTCGGCATGGTACTCGTGTCTGCACTGCGGGATGAGGTAGGCTCAGCTAACTGCATGGGCTCCTCTTTCTCGTTCGTGTCCTCACTGGCTTTAGGTTCAGCGGTCTCAGGGGTCGGCGAGGAGAGTTTAGTAACGATGGGGGGTAAAGACCGTTCCTGGGTCTTATCTCTGTAGGGAATTAATAGGATTGTATTAACTGCGATTCGTATGCACTAACCTTCATCAAATTAATAAATCGCCAGGCAATTTTAGGATTAATATTTTCAGGATTTAAGGTACGAGTTAAAGGGTATTTTCTCAGAATGTCACAATAATTTGGCCTAAAAAGGTGTCATTACACTTTTCTCCAGATAATTATTAATTAGCTCTAATTAGCACATAACTAATGGAAACAAGTCAAAACAAAAACAAAACAATCAGACTCAATCGAAACGACGAATATTACAGTTCTTCCATCATTTAATTATAGTAACTAATTTCAGCTCGTACAATATCATCACATGAGTAAATACTACATGTATTAATTGCAAATTTTCCATTCTCTCTGATAGTTCAACTTATTGCTGAAACTACGTATGGAGATTGATATGTATTGAAGAGTCTTCATTCGAATACAGCAATATAGGGATTTATCTGCTACTCACATAACATAGCAATGATTGCAGTGCAATGTAGTCGTAGTAATTTGTAGACATTCTATTCTGGTTTTGTGGTCGGTTTCAATTTGTGTCCGTTTTTACTATTTTGTGTCGAAATAAACTGGATCTAGTCGACATCAGTTATTTTGCAATTTCAAGAAGGGAAAAATATTTTGTTAAATAAGCAAACATTTAATTTATTGAAAGGGGAATGAAATCATGAGTAGACCATCGAAATAAACTCAAAACAAACATTGTTTTAAGATAGAACATCTTGCAACTCACTAAAGTGTATTTAAAATGTCCAGTATGCACTCGTGCAAAAATATACTAGTTAAAATATCCCATAATTTACCTGGGGTAATTTCTATTTATAGCAAAGATCCCACACTTCTAAGGTTTCCCCGCTCAAAATGACTTAATCGGAAATGAGTTAGCAAAAATCTAGCGCCATTTAAGAGTGAATACAAAATAATTACTTTTCATTTAGTATCACTACAAACTAACTCATTTGGAGACTGCAAAGGTTGAGAATCATCCATAGGCTGGACGTCCTGGCATTCAGACTTCAGTGCATCAGTGCTCGTCTCTCCTCCAGTCGCGCTACTGGTACTCCCAACACCTTCCTCTCGTGAAGCTCCTTCTATCGATTCAGACGCTGGATCTGACATTTTAGGAAACTAGTCACTTGAGTTAAAATATTGTAGAATGAATTGCATTACATAATGATTTTTCAAAGATTTTTTTATTAAAAGCATTCGGATGATTTGTTACTATTACCGTAGTTATTTAACCCGTAAAATTTTCGATCATTTTTAACCTTTTGTACAATTTTAATTCTATCCCTCTTGATCTAATCAAAAGATTTAATTTGTACTTCATAGAAAAATAAAAAAATAATAAACACAAAACAAATATAATCAAATAAGCATTAATAACACCATTACATGTTGACAATGTATTTACATATAGTAATCCTCTGTCATGTTCAATTCTTTATCAAAGGGTTTAACAAAGGTCTATTATTAATCTTTGGTACTGTTCGTCTCCTGATCCGTACCAGCATTCTTATCCCCGTAATAAAACTTATCCCGACAATGCCAGAATAAAACAAGGATGCACAAATTCCGAGAATTTCCCTGGAAACAAGGCTTATTAATTGGAATGTTCTCTCCAGTTTATCGCTGACTGTTATCCCCATAGCATAAGGGTTTATCTTCGAACATCTGAGAAGAAAAAACCATTCCACCCAAATGCACCCTACAGTGAAGACTACGAACCCGAATATGAGGATGAAGAGCAGAACGGTGAATATGATCCAGACTCTTTTGAACAACTGTGTCACTAGTTTTATTCTTCTGTACTCTTGTACTGCTAGAGTCGTACAAATCAAACTGAGATCTTGGAGGTACCAGTTTAACTGACGGTATAAGCGCTTGGAGGAGCAGATAATGGAGAAGGAATTAATGACTAGAAACAGGACGGATAGTGTGGAACCGATTATATATGTTTGTGGAATCGAGGCCAATATTACCACTGAAACAGTTTGCAGAATCGTCACACATAAAATGAAATGCAGACATTTCCGTTTGTTTTTCGTTCCTTTGTAAATTAAAATAATATACTCAAGGGAAATCAGGTAGAGCCTGGGATGGACGGTCAAGAATCCTTGTCTAAAGCCTTCAAAGATAAAACCAAATTGGTTCCTAAAAAGATTACCCATGTACGTCCCATTCGTTAGTATGTGACAATCATATTGTGGTAAAGTACCTGTTACAGTATTAAAGTTATCGAACACGATCCCAGAGATGAAGATGGGTGAAATCACTTCTACGATTAAGATGAAAATTAAGAACGAATCTTTGCCAATAGAATTGTTAACATAATTCAGCCTTTCAACTAGATCCAAGTCAATATTTCTCTTGAGGAGGTTCCTGCGAATCCTTACGTTATTACTCAGTTTATTTATAAAATAAAAGAGCCAAAACAGAGCAGATAGCGACATGGCGAAAAAAATTGAAATTATCATTGCATTAGATAGGTGGTATAATTCCAAAAGAAACATTTTTCAATCTTATAATATATTTTAAACTGAATATTTCGACTATTTATAGTTCTCAAATTACTCTCTCAACTCTATAATATATACCGTCATCTGAATATGCATTAAAATACACGAGGGATATATTAAGAAATTTGATCATACAATTTGCAAAAAGTGATATAAAGGAAAACTAATAACTATTTATTAATAAAAAAGCTGAAGGACAGAAAAGGTATAAACTTAGCAGTTTCAGGTCGATTGTGCAATAGCGTCAAAACTAGCTCAGTTAGGATAAGCAACTGTAGCAATGGGATAATAGTTGTACAAAATTATTCAAAAGCTGAAATATGCTAAAATCAGATATTATTAGTCTTAATAATGTGGTACCATAGTTGATTATCCAATATCTCTGTAATCAAGTAATATGAACTGAAAAACATTCAAACTTCAGGTTACAACTGGGCCTGTCGATATAATCGTTTTTATCCCCACAAATATAAGGAAAACAATTGTCGAATTAATCGGGTTTTCGCTCCAATTTAGTTCAGACTACCACATGCTGGTTAGGAGCAGTAATGTCGCTCATGTTTTATTTAGCTCAATGAACACAATTACCTATATATGAAATAACTTCAGATAATTCAGTACAGAATTAATAATATAATCTTGTTCAAAAAGGATATCTAGATAGTGTAGATATTTTGTATACATTTTTAGAAAATTTAGAAAAAAAGTTGAATTCCCCTGATTGGAACAAAAATCCAGCAACGGAATAGTTCCAATATAGAAGCTAATAGCAAATTGCACTAATGCATACACCTCAATCGGGACAAAATATCGGGATACAATTCGTCTCGATCAAGCGGAATTGACTGACATCCATTGGAAAGGAAAGATGTACTGTACATAGCCTAATAGTGTAGGCTGTAGGTGTATACTAGGTACATTGTTATGATAATAGACTATTTGTAAATAATACATTCGAATATAGTCGCAATGAATAAATATCAGGTAATATCAGTAATCCAACAGGAAACAATGACGTCATCATCACTTTCTAACACCACACCCCTGTACTTTCAAACTCAGTGGGACTTCACCTAATCTTCCAGAAAACTCTACCTCAAATTCATACTCCACTTCTTCTGTTGGGGAGAATGAGACGAGGAGAGTCTTGGCACTGAAATCAAATCCTCCGTCGAATCCAGGCAATAGACCATTATTATGGTCGAGAGTTAAAACGCCGTTATCAGGCTTAATAACGGCCCGCCATCTACAGCAACATTTCCTGGCGTAGTTATAAACACAGACTTGTTGACTGGAAGTGTCTCCAATTGGCGTAGAACCAAAGTTAATTGCGTCTGTAGAAAGTTTCATTAATGGCAGCTCAATACGGGCTTCTACTGGCAAATATTGCTCAATGCTTGAAGGGAATTTAACTATAATAGTTTGCTTGTAGTTCAGATAAGTGTGTCCATCTCTATAAGATTGAATTGACCAGGGAGAATCAATTGTTTCGCTTAAAGAAGTCACGATTTTAACATCCAAAATAAATGCGATTTTCAACGTGACAACTTGATCTGGTTTTAAAACGTACATTTCAGTTGTGTCAGAAGCGAGTTTGGTGTTATCTGAGATTCTAAGCGGAGTTGGAATTAAAATATCAAATTCGAGTTTTTGTTTTGTTGGATTTCGAATAGTGATGCTTTGGAATGTTTGGTAAGCAGTTTTAAACGATTGAAATTGGCCTAGAGTGTTTAGTTTCAGGAGTTTCGACGCAGGAAATGCGTATCCTAACACCTCTTCATCAAGTTCAGAATTAACAGGAGCTATCTCGACTTTTGGATAGAGAATTCCAGCTTTAAATTCCACTCTTAAAGGTGTCAAATTATATCCCTGAGGTCTGTCTATATTCAGTGGAAAATTTGGTGGCTGATCTAAACTCAAGTATGCCAGTGCGTAACCACAGATATTCTCACCGAAATTAGATAGGTTTTCCGGGGTTGGATAGAAAATAAATTCATAGGTAAAGTGTGAAAAAGCGCGAATGGTAGATTGGTCCGGAGTAATCATGAACGTAGCTTTACTCTGGATAGAATCGAATGGACGGATGTTGACGCCAATCATGTCAGCGTCCAGTAACGTGTGATCTGCAAATGTCAAGGGTTTCTGTTGTGAAGGGAAGGGGTTGCCAAATGTGAGCTCACACTCCACCACTGGATCTTCTCTCCTAGCATTAATCATTGTGAATATTCGCCAGTCAATCCGTATGTCACATGGAGATGTGTTGTTTATTCGAATTTGACGTGTGACACGTGTTTTCGCGAAAGGATGCGAACCGAAACGGATCATTGGCTGAGGAGATTTAGGCATTGAGTGGAAGTGTAGAGGAATACCTTCCACATTGATCTTGAATGGGAAACTGAAAACTTCTGCTACGCCTGCAACTCTACAGTGGAGAGTATCATGGTACTCTCCCCACATGTTAGAGAGAGCAGTGAGCTCAACGCTTATTGAAGAGTGAGGAGAGAGGATGGGATGGTCTGAATGAACAAGGAAGCAAGCACCGTGTCCAGTTGATAGGTAAGCCTTCCAGATACTAGAAAACATGTAACATATAAACCTAGATTTTCTATTTATTTCGTGATATAATAATTACGATATACGTGTAGATATAATTAAATTATTTGAATGAGCCTGACAATTCCATTTTGTACTTCAAGATAGAGAGCAGAAATATACGCATACCGATATTCCATTAATACGCATACCATATATTATACACAAAAATTAACAGGATGGCTATGCAGGAAAATTTCGATTACGTACTAACGCGATCACCTCCCACTATTTTAGGAGTAAGTATAGTATAGCAAAATACAAGAATAATATCAACTCAAAAAGAATAAGAAAGAAAAAAGGGAATTAGAAAAAGTAAACTAAAATTTTATCAAAATAAATTCAAATGTTCAATCTGGACATATCTTCATTAACACCAGCGACTAGCATCGTCGATGACAGAGACCAGGTAGTGGGTTATCGATTAGAGAAGAGGTGTCTGGATGACTCCGTTATCATGCAGTACACGGTACTGTTCTAGAGAGCACACTTTGATGACTAGAAACACATCATCTGGCAGTAGAGGCGTGTCCGCAGGAGGGTTTACTAATATATGGCAATGCTGCACTATGTTTGAAATGCTTGGGATAAACCCATTAATTTTCAGAGCGGTGGCCCTCTTTCCCAAAAACGATCGCGTCTCTGAATATTGAGACACCAAATCTTCTAAATTTTCGTCGATTTCCTCAATCCTAGTGCGGTAAACCGCCAGCGAAAGATCGTTGTAGTTATTAGCCAGTGCTAGCATGAGACGGCCATAAGTAACGTAGCTCTCTATGTCAGCTTCCGTCACTTCATACTTCCCAATGTAACCAGATCCTGGAGTCTGTTGGAGGCCCAGGAGCAACTGAATCAACTCGACAATGTATTCCTTCTTGGTGGACTGGTAGAGTAAAGTGTCCATCATCGAAGGTACGAATGCCTGCCCAGACATGAAATAGGGAGTGTGCCTAAAATCCTTGACAGATTTGGATGTGAGTGTGTGGTAGGTGTAGCCAGCATGAAGCATGAGGTATCTCATACTCCAGCGATAAGCCAACTCGACGTACAGTTTCGTGTTCACGAATATTTGTGACAGCTTTTGTGCCGTGCTAAGTCGACCAGCGTCCATCATATGGCTTTCCTCCTTGAGTTCAGGCATTCCATCTCCAAGGCAGATAATAATCCCAACTGCATCGAGTGCTCCGGCTATCAGTAGGTTGTCAACGCATTCATTGTCTCCTACAATGAATTTAATGGACGGTATCCAAGCAATGGCTTCCAGGAATGTGACGTCAGGAATTTTGGGTAATATCAGGACAATTGGAATTAAGTTTTCTGTCGGGATGTGGTAAGCTCGTAACGGGAGTAGGAATTCGTAGAGTTGGGAGCCCGCTTCGTCAGCACATATAATCAGAGGCCGTTTAAATTCTGCTAGAAATAGCATTTGGCGCTCGGGACGGTATCTCTCTAGATGCGATTTCTTGTGACAAGGGGGTTTCCAGCCGGCCTCCAGACAGCATATGTTCGTAGCTACCTTGTTGAGATGGTGGACGGTTTCTTTCACCCCGATGTAAATCGGATTCGGGTTCACAGAAATGTAGGTTGATACCGACTCTTGCTGGGACAATTTCTTCAGGAAAGCATCATTATCTCCCAAGCGTAAATTATCCAAACCTCTTAACTCGATAGTTTGCTCTGTATCATCCAGAATGTTGGACAAGTGTCTCTGAAAAGAGGTCGTAGGAGATTCTGCATAATTTTTCTCGTGAACAATCGCTCTGTTACTAGCACGCTTATAGAGCAACTTTCTTTTTTCGGCGCTGAGAGGAGTAGAGTCATAATTCGCGGAATGCTGTTTTTCTTCATCTTGAATAGATAAGGAGTTCACTGATAAATCTTGCGAGGGATCATTAACAGGACAAGAAGGGGTGGAAATACGTGATTTAGTTCTTACATCTCTAGTAGCTTTCTCATCTAAAGATTCAAAACCCTTCGGTAACTTAGCAGTACGCTCATGCATGGACGAAAAATTATCCCTTGTAGAAGCTCTGAATATTCCTCCGAATTTTCCCAAATCACGCTCCGTCAATTTCTTTCTAGCGCATAGAACTTTCTCTGGGGCAGGCGCAATATAATAGAGAATGTCATCGTCATGCAAAATATGGTGTCTTCCTGGATTGAGAATAATTCGCCTTTTATTTCGGGGTTTTACAGCGAAAAGTTGTACATATGTTGTCTGCTGAATGAAAATAGCTGCAAACAAAAAGGTTCTACCGGCGAACTGCGAGAAGAAAATACTCTCTTCGAGGCGCACGTCGTATATCTCATTTCCAGAGCAGTAGCGATACAAATCTTCCCAGTCTACATTGTCCGGAACCAGTTCAGTGGTGGTGTGCAAAAGCAGCGTTAGAAAAGAAGAGAATCCTGGATATAAACAGTTATTGGCCATTAGCATCTGTTTAAACTGACCCTCGCAAAGAACCTGGTCTGCGAACTTCAAGTTCATTTGATTTTCAGGCTTGAAAATGCGTATATACAGTTTGACATGTGGAGCAAACCGCTGTACTGAAGATGCACGTAAGATGGTTTCCTGATCTGACATATGGGCATCCTCTACCAATCGATCAGAAAGGATAATACAGGCTTTGGATAAAGCAACATTTGCCCGTTCCAAGTCTCTTATAACAAGTGCCGAACCGACTATAACGAATATCTTTTTTTCTAACGCTGGACCTTCCAAGCGGATTTTAACTAGTGGAGTGGGAGGCTGAGCAGTTAGGATAACTGTAACCAGAGAGAAATTGTTTTCAAAAGCATAAAACTCCTCCAAATAGTCGTTAATCATGATCATATTGAGTTTAGAAACGCACAACACGACATGCCTATACCTTCTATCGCAATGATAGAATCTATAATTCTGCTTCGAGGCTGTGATGAGCACGAGAATGTCACCAAGAGTCTTGGGGAGGAAAAGTAAAATGATCAGAATAAGAACAATGACAGAAAGTTGGCCTAGCGGTGTCACTGGAGATAAATCTCCATAGCCTACAGTTGTGATCGTCACTATTATGAACCAGAGACCATCAAAAAGTGTCGCGATATGGGAACCTGCAACAGGACAAGCCACCCGCTCTAGATAATGGACGAAACAGATAGAAGCGAAGAGAATGGAAGCCACTAGCAACAATGCGTCAGTGATGGACTGGATGACTGGATTAATTAGCTTGCTCGAACTCTCAATGATATCAAAACCAAAAAGAAGGTTGTGTAAGATCAATCGAACTGTGAAACATTGCAAAAAGAGTGGAATGTAAATATCTTTCAGACAGGGGGCGTAGGCTAGCGTAAGGAGAGAAAGAATACCGTTCATAGAGTCGAAAATGAAGGATTCGTCAACTAAAGTGATAAACCTGACGCCGCGTTTCCACAGGAAGAGGACCCGAACCAGGGTGGAGAACATAGTCAGGAGTGACGAGATAACTTGGAAGGTATAAAGCCAAATTGGTTTTTCGTAAAAAAGTAGTTTCCAATAATCAAAGTCTCCAACCATACAATCCTCCTCAACATTCATCCCGCAATACAATGTTTCGCCGCATTCAATCGTACAAATACACTGATCGGAAACCTGACTGCTATACTTCATCGGATCTCGGTAGTGACGTTTACAAGAAGCAGAATCAACAGGGTCAAAAAGGTTCCTCACACTTCCATTAGACCAATCGTTACCATGTTCATGTTTTAATGCAATTAATTTATTCGCAAACACGCAGCCATTCATTCTCATTGCCCAACCGATTGTACCATTTGGATAAGTATTGAGAACGCAGGGGTGGCTGGAGTGTTGAGTTACGGGGCAACAGTACTGGGGGTAGGTCAGGATATGGGTCGGCTCAACAGTCTGTACGATGTAGAGAACACAGCACAGGACGCTGAAAATCAATCGCAAATAAAATTGTCGTTTGTACAGGTGTTGAAAAAATCCTATACATTTATTTTTGTACACTGTGCACCAGTTGGTGACACTTGATGGGGGTGTATCCCCCTGCTCTTGAGGATGTTCCTGGGGTTCGGGAGGGGGCTCATCTTGTAAAGCGCGAAATTCAAAAGCGTCCTCATCCAGACGTTGTAAATTGTTGGGTGCGACGAGGATATTCATATTAATACACTCACTATTTGTGAATTTATCTCATTTTATACTCGAAACAATGTTTATATTGTCTATATTCGCTGACTTGATGTCTCTGGAATTTGTACCATGAGTATATTGTCAAAGTGCATCCGCATAGTTTCTATTAAAATATGCTTAGTGGCTTATACTGTGCACCATGCATAAGCCTACACCAGTATCATCTAAGCTTATTAATTAATGAAAAATATATTAATTACATTCGAAGTATGATGAATAGTTCTTCTGTTACTAGGTTATGTGACTATATATAAATTAAAAACCATAATTGGCTCTATTTGAAAAGTTGTTTACGAGTCAATTTTTCAAATCTCTCCCTGCCTGAAATGGGTATGTGGGAGCCAGTGTCTGCGAGCGCTGCTAAAATTTACTTCGCGTTGCGCTGGTATTTTAGAATGATGACTACTGCATCCCGTATAATGATCGCTGCACAGAAACATATCATTTCAAATATGTGAATATAATTTAGTTACTAGAAGCAAATACTATGCAAGAATTTCTCCATTAATAAATAGTTCCAATCATGATTTAATTTTTAATTAACTAATGTAATATATTAACTAATGGATAAATGTGAAAATGTCACTACGTGGTTAAATATATTTGGGCATTGTTGGATGAATTTCGCCTCGCTGGATAACGAGATAGCGCTTGGCTGGAGCTTATGCAGTAGCCATGCGCTGTTGTAGCTCCAGCACAGGACAAACCCGCTGAGCTGGAAGCAGCGCTTGAAACACTGGTGGGAGTGTATGTACTACTCAAGTTCAGACTAAACAAAGAATGTTGAACTTTAAACCAAATGTAATTAGCCAAAATTCTTAACCCGGCCCATGGCTTACTAAATATATATTTAGTAAGCCATGCCAGGCCCCAGTGTTTTTTTAAGCTAAATTAGAGGGCCCAAAAGGACCTCTAATTTCTCTTCAGGGACCTCTAATTTCTTAACATTCGTAATGTACTGAACATCATAAAATGTAGTATTCCAGGTAAGGGACCTCTAATCTTTTGCAGGGCCCTCTGAGCAAATCCTTAAAAAAACCCGGCCCTATTACATTACTTTAAAAAAGTCGGCCCAGTAGGTCGAGAGGTGACAGGTGAACAGTAGTAGAAGGATTCCCGTGTCTATAAGGGGTCTGAAACTCGTGTAAATCGCATTATGCAACTGTATTGCAATTTTAGGTCCTTCCTGAATCCCGGAGGTTTAGATAGCAAACGTATATGCAACATAGACTTAGTATACTAATAATAGTAACCAAGGAATTATCTAGGAGCGAGAGACGCTCCTTTAGGCGTATGATTTTAAGCTGCAAAGTGTTATATTATAATGTCATTTAGCGATTTACGAGTATGAAAATTTTTGAAATTTTAGATTAGGAGCGTATCTCTGAAAGGCTGTATAATACTCTGATAGTAACCTCAAAGATAACATCATGTATGACAGTATTTACTCAGGAAATCATAAAATTTGGGTCTAGCTAGGATGGAATATAAAGAGAACAAGATGAAGTATCGAGTATCAGTGGACTATCCATATACAAGTAATAGTCACTAATATATGTGTATAAATTGAGAAGCATTGAAAAAATATATCAATTCTATATACTTTGTCGCAATTTCAGATGGCAGAATTCAAAGGGACAACTTTAGACAACGCGCAAGAGTTGGTCTACCTGGTCGGGAACATTGGGGACGGCCAAGAGGAATGCTCAGGGTGTAGTCAGTATCGTGGCTATAGAAAAGAGCTGCTGAAAGAGAAGTTAAGTCTCCTGGAAGAGAGCTTCATGACGTGTGGGAGATGCACTGGAGTCTTGAGGCAGGGCTGCACTATTAAGGAAGGACTAGCTCAGGTGTGCAGAGATTGTGTGGAGAGTGATGAGGTGTTTCAGCCGATAGGAGCGATACGGCCAGCTGTGCTGAAGATAGCCTGTGTATGTCCACTTAGTGATCGAGGGTGTGAGTGGAATGGCGTGTTAGGGACGGTACTAAATCATCTCGAAGAGTGCGATCAATTCGTGGTGACGTGTCCGTTCGTAAAGTATGGATGTAAGAAGGAGTTGAAGAGACAGGGATTAGAAGAGCATAGGACCGAAGCGAAGGAATACCACACAGAAGTAGTGAGTGTGTTTATGGCAGAGAAAGTTGAGAAGTTAGAAGATGAGAAGAAACAACAGGCGGGCCTTATAATGGAGCAGAATAAGAAAATAGAGAAACTGGAAAAGCAAATTCAACAGTTAATCTCTTTCAAGAATTTCACTAAATTCGAAGGTGTGAACTGGGTGATACAAGACAGACACATTGTGGTGAACAAATACAATGAAAAGCAAAATAAGCCTCAGGATGCAAAAGCTGAAAATGCAGTGGAGGATGGGGTCAAATATGGAGGAGACCTAAATAATAGTGTTTCTACGGATGCTAATTATACGGGGCCAAGGTTCGTTATTGGTACTTACTATTACCTCTCTCCGAAGATAATTTATACTAGCAAAGATGAAGTCACCATTCAGATCTGTTCCAATAATCCAGGCTTGTATGATGAGAAGATTAACTGGCCATTGGAAGGAAAATGCATAGTAAAACTCGTCAATCAAATCAATGACCAAGACTGCATATTCGAAAACGACAAGTTCCAATTGAATAAAGATTCTAGTTTCAACGTTACAAACATTCCCTTTGAAACGCTCCTAGATGAAAAGTACAAGAAGGGAAATTCCATAATGATGGACATACTGTTCCAGCTACACCCTTAATGTGCTTGATTTAGGATTTAGATTCTAGAGATAATAGCTTACTTTAGACTTTGCTTTGCAAACTAGTTAGGCAACTAAAATATAAATATATATGACTCATGTCTTTGTCTAATAAAATAATTGAATTAAATTACCTTTGCTGATCAAATTCTAATCTCTTCGTGAGAGCATCTTCCCCCAAATACCTATCAAACTCCTGACCAGACCTTCTCTTGCCTCTAGCCGTCTCTCCGGCCTCCAAATCAGCTGTGAACTTATCAACCCATAAACTAACCGGAGCAGAAATGCCGGTCTCATTCTGTATTTCAAATGTAATCGTGTTCAAGCTCTCTATCGAGACAGTTCCAAAGTCCAGCACAGCTTGATCTTGTCCAGGAATGAGAGGAGCTCCTCTGTGTGAGAATGCTACTGACATTCCTTTCACTTCGCAAGATAGACTGAGAATAATTGGTTGTTCTGTGTAAAATAAATAGTAAATAAATACCAGAAATTTAGTGATAGCCTATAATGCAAGTATCTACGTGATAATAATGAAGAGTATGCATAAGGTTAAGTTTGTTGATTTTATTTGTTTTTGAGGCTAAAATAAAGAACCAAACATGATGGAGTCAAACACGGATTTTTATAATTATGTATGAACTGTTAAAAAATCTTACATGATAATGTACAGTAAATGATTAGTGCAGTTAAAATAGAGTTGATCTTGTACAACGGAACTGCCAAACCTAATAATTCACTGTTGCAAGTATGAAATAGTTATAAATTATCAGAATAGAATAAACTCTATGGCAGGGGTCGGCAACCTATGGCACGCGGGGTTGAAAATATATGTGGGTCGACAGACCGACATCTATGTATATTCAGGGGTCGGTAACCCTAGGCACTGGTACACAAGGTCATACATATATTGACATTATAGGTAAACTGGTACACTTCATTCAAAAGGTTGCCGGCCTCTGTTCTATGGTATGCTGATCGTACTCACCTGCATTTTTCACATTGCAAACAAGAAATACATCTTCCACTAACCCCAAAACTTTCAAACACTCAATCTCTATCTCCACTTCACAAACACCGCAGCTCTCTATCACACCAACTGCAGGAGAAAACCGAACTCGAAATGAATCAGAGCAATCGCAATTACTAAGAGAATCTTCCCACTCAAATGCTGCAGGTAATTTAGTCAAATTTATAAGCCTCACCATTGCTACAACTGGAACATTAATGAAAACATCTCCCAAAGATATGAGTAGTGAGCTCTCCACCACCACAACGGGGCGCTGTATCATCCCTACGAGAGGAAGCAGAGCCTTTTCCCCGCCTAACCTCTCCACACACTCAATCATGCAGTCAACATCCCCAGCATCTAATGCTGAGATCTTCGTAACAACATCTACACTGGAGAAACCTTCTATCTCAAATCGATCTGGACATACCTCAATAGCGGTGTTCAGAACACTGGAGCTGAAATCTCGTACATTCACGTCTACATTCGCTGCGATATTATCAAGATTAGTCACAGTGAAGACGCGTTCTACTGTGTCTCCATACGCGACCAGTCCTAACTCCATGCTAACTGCCTCAATACTGATACTAGCACCTCTAAACTCACACAGCAGTGGGACAACTAGAACAGTGCCTTCTTCCAACCTGCACTTCAGATCACATTCAAACACCCCTGGAGTGCTCCGTGTAATGCTAACACAGAAGTAGATACTCTGTCCTGCAGCTAACTCACAGGTGTCTGGGGTTATGTCGATATCATCATGGTTCAGCCATTCAATTATGACAGGCGAGCAACCCAAGTTTGAGAGCTGAAGGCTCTGTTTGATGGTTGAATCGACTAAATGGGCGCCAGAAACAACTAGAGAAGGCGGGAAAGGAACAATACAAACCTGCTGACACTCAGCCTCTAGATACAGAGTAGCGATGATAGGAGCCTGGAGGTGCTTTGTAAGCATGTGGAGTTGGAAACAGGAGTAATATGTCTGGAAATCGTCAGGCGTAAATGTAACTGAAAAGTTATGACACTCTGATGGAGCAATGTTAGCATACTCTGGGGTGATTTTAAACACATCATTTCCAATTGAAGGGATGAAATTTTGTGATGAATCTCCTTTTGTTAATGTATTTTCAGGTAGCATAAATACCCACTGGATATCAAGTTGAATCGGTTTTGTATTTTCAATCGTCACTTCGAGGTTAGAACTGTGTCCAAGGCTGACAGGATCGCATTTACAAACTTGCGAAGTCATTTTAATTCCGTTTTCATCTAAACTAGATTCTTTTAATGTATACTCAGTCATCACAGCTCTGTTCAGAGTTACAATGTTAACATGAGGAGTGTGGCCTTCCCCACTCAACTCGAATGGTACTGTTGTCTTGTTGGAACAATGGAGGAATATTTGTTCACGAAATTCAGTATCTTGGTTAGGTGAAAATTTTACATTTACGCTCAGAGAAGTGTCTTTTTGAAGCTCAAAAACAGTGGGCGAGAGTGTGAAATTGTCTAACTTCAAAAGATTTTCTGAAACAGAGACGCAAGAAGGATCAAACCAGGTACCATCCCCTGAAAACGCGAAATAAGCCCCTCCTCCTGAGTTGATACAATCAAAACTAATCTCTAATTCGCCTCCAGACAAGCAATTCCCGCAATCGAGCAGACTAGGCAGGGACAGAATCGGAGGGGGCCTGGACCCTTTCAGAGGAATAAAAAACGATTTTCCATCCTCAGACATGACTTTAATTCTGTCCAGATAGTCTCCGTACGAGTCAGGAAGGAACGTAATGCTAATCTGTGACGTCATTCCTGGCGCAATATTGTACGCAGTGACTGTATCTGTCAGTTGAAAATTGGAAGAATTCGGAGAGAAAACACGGAACTCGCGTAAATATCTTGACACATTCCGGAGAGTTAGTTGTCCCAAATATCTCTGATTCGGCACGTACTCCTCAAACAGCAATTCCTGAGGCTCCGAGACGAAGTAGTTATCGCTATTGACATTGGCTATGAATTGCTCAGAAGGTTTGGGTGGAGGAGGTGTGAGAATTCGCACACGTGGTTCCTGCCTTGTCTTGGGTCTGTTCTTAACCTGAGACCTGAGGGTACGTGCTGTGTTGGAGTGCGGTTGGTGCCGCACGAGTACGGTGTCCTTGATGAGAGGCTCTGCCTGTCCTTTCTCTGTCCAGTTCTGTGTTATGTTCTCGTAGTTCGGTCTCAGGCCAGGATCTCGTGTTGGAGGAGGATACCTGGATACCAAAAATATTTGAATTAAGATTTAGAATTAAGAGATTATCAATAAAGTAGAACCTCATTAATACAAAGACCAGGGACGGTCGAAACTTATTCGTATTAACCGAAGCGATTTACATGCTTTTCCTCCGTAGGGGATAAAATATCTGTTCCTATTATCCGGGGTTTCGTATTATCCGTGTTTGTATTAACGAGGTTCTACTGTACGTATATTCTATATCTAGAGTGAACAGATGGACTATGCCATATAAATTCGTATTTTATGACCATAATGCATTAAAATAGATGAGCTAGATATAAAGAAAAATTTGAAAGAAATTCATGGAACATTCTCCCAGGACAGGAACGGGAAACCAAAGCAAATTTAAATCACCGTTGGAAGACTTGCGGGTAGTAGGACTCTGGAGAGATGAGAGAGGTCTGTTGGAAGAGGGAGAGGTCCAGGAGAGACTTGTCCGGTGCTCCCTTAGGCGGGATCTCCAGTGAGGCAGGAGAGTCAGAATGTTCCGAAGCGAACAGATCGAGGAATGCTGTGTGCAGATTCTCTATCCTCGTGTCCGCCGAATTGAGGAGATTGTTTTGAGTTTCGAATAATTTCAGTGCTCCCTTGAGACGATCAGCATATCTATGTATGCATGTGTAATCAAGTCTATATTATACTACGTAGTAAATTTAAAACAGAGGACTCTGTTTCGTTCGTTTGTCCGAATTGATGACTGTAAAAAGGGAAAAAAAAATTATACATTATCCCAAGCCATGGAGATGTGGGGCCCAAACAATAAATAGAAAAACAAAACGGATATTATCGTAATTATCTTTGGTTTCACTCTCTCAACAGAAATCATTGTACGATATGACAGGTCTCCGTATATGGAGGTTAATTGTAATAGGGAAGTAGACGACGGGACTGCTCTTAAGTGGCCGTTATGTGCAGGTGATCGCTATCTAGAGACCATGGTTTTATCTAGGATTTTCGAGTCCGGCACTTTTTTGGAGGTGATAAAAGTTATATGGCACCCAAACAGGGGATTATCTTGTAATTCCAGGGGTGATGGAAACTCAGCACCAAAATCGAATCACACTGCAAGCACCTTGGTTCCTCGTACGATACCATACTGGCACCTAAAAGTGCCGGCCGAGCACCTAGATAAACCCTGTATAGAGTGGCCGTTATAGCAGTTGTATATATTGTCATAGTTATTGGCATAGAAATAGTCTTTGTCCTGGTAAGTCCAAGCACCAAGATCAGAGCTGATTCAGCTGAATAGGGAATACAGTCAGGGTCGCTTATTGTGAACCACCAGGGGACCAAAAAATATGTTCATAATAGAGATATTTCATATTAAGCATACTTGATTCAATACAAATCCTATCTAAAAAATGAAATTGGGACCAAGAGGTTAGTTCATAATAAACGAATGTTCATATTAAGCGGGTTCAGAACCTGACTGTAGTCATATTATTAGAGCGATTTTTAAACTGGATTTCAACCAGCAGGATAGAGTCGTTAGAAAGGAGATTAAGACACACACAAATTTGGATATGATTTCGAAAGTTAAGAAAACTAAATTCTAATATTTAGTTCAAACAACTTTGAAAGACCGCGAGGGCAAAATGAGGCATACACTGCAGCTGTTACTAGAGACACGTCACACTCACTCGCTCTGATAAGTCCCAGCCTCAGATCCAGGTGTGAAGTTCTTGATGGTCTCCAGCTCGATGGCTTGCTCTGAGAAAGTAGCCCCGAAGCAGCTGTCCAGGATGTGCGCGATGTCCTGCGACCAGGCGGAGGAGGGGCGCTGCAGGTGCATGTGAGGCTCTGTCTCCAGCACCTGTGCGCTGCGCGGGGGGCGAGAACGCGTACGCACACCGGAACCTGACATCTAGCTAGGAGGTGCACTCAGAAGTTAACTAGCACGTGTGCGTGGTTACTGGTTTGGATGCATGGAATTAGGCATTTTATTAGTGGGAATGTAATGTAGAAGAATGAACGTTTATTCATTCCTCTACATTACAAGTAGAGTTTATAGCAGTCAAGATTTCTTATAACAGGACTGTATGTTCTACAAAAAATATCGCCCAGGGATGGCTGTTAGGCGAGTGCCATACCACTTCTTCGTGCAGCTCCTAGTTACGAAATGTACTTATGGAATGCGTGTAACTTCCGCCCGTTCTGAAATAACTACAATTTGACAATAAATCATTAAAGTGCATTGATGCGGTTTGTCCGTAGCCAGCAATACATTCAAATAATATTCCCGATGTACCAATTTCCTACACCTGTCATCAAATATATATCTATGTAAGCTAGCGGTATGTGACCTTTACTACTATTGAAAGTGATAAGGATGTATACTTATCACTGTAGTATCATTTAAAAACAAATAAAAATAATATTAAAATTTGATCATTCTTAATATCGCATACAATACAATAATCTCATACGTATCGATACCTGGAAACGTTTGTATATGAATGTATTACAAACAAATAAACAGAAAAGTAACAAAATGGGAATGGCAAGATAAACACTCTTGGCAGAAGAATTAAATTATAATTATAACAGATACGAATTATTCAAATCACATATCCTCATCCAATTCATCAAAGATAGGCTCGAGTTTCGAGATGTTCATATCTAGAATGAATTCAGCTACGTTTTGTGCAAACAGGTTTTTCGCGATTTGTGGCAGTTCCCATTTGAATGATCGTCTCAGCACAATTCTACACAGCCGACTAAGCCTGAGTGGCTGAGAGAACTCCTCCACGAGGTCTGCAATGCTAGAGTCTTGCAGGAAAGCGGAAAGGGAGGAGATACTAGCACCGAATTCTAACAGGATCCGGACCAAGTGGTATCGCTTCATCTTAGCAGCTTGTTCCAGTGGCACAGGCAGCTTACTGCCACCCACCTCCACATCTGCCCCGTAGTCCAGCAAGAACGGAATGACGTAATCGAACCCCTCCCGTATGGCCAGCTGCAGGGCAGTGGCGTCGTAGAGATAGTCCCGAACCTCGAGACCAGCTCCGAACTTCAGCAGCAGCTTGGCGCTCTCCAAGCTCTTCGAGTTGATGGCCACCATGAGTGGGGTGCAGCCCCAGCTGTCCTGCGCATCGATGTGTGAGCCCTGGCTCAGCAGCTCCTGCAGGATGCGCGGGTTGCATTTGGTGGCTGCGATGTGGTGTGGCATGCGACGAAACCGCATTTTGCGGTTTTTCTCACCGCAGTTTGGGTCCGCACCCAGAGAGAGCAGGTAGCGGACCGCTTCGAGGTGGTTCCAGTAGACGGCCACGTTCAGAGGTGTGTTCTCGTCCTTGTCTGGATGGTTGAGGAATCGGCCCCGCGAGTTCTGGTTGATCAGCTCGACGCAGCGTACATCCCCCCTCTCTGCGGCCACGTGCATCAGGGAGCGGCCGGTCGCTGGGTCGATTCGGGAGACTTCCGCGCCTTTAGTGATGTGCCAGTGCAAGTCGCTTGACCTCCCGTCTAGGGTTGCCAAGTAGGCACACTTGGAATGGTTCATGCCCATCAAGTGTACTGCCCGGGGAAATATAAAAGCTTTAAGGCAGCGGTTTCCAACCTTTTTTGACTGTGGACCCTTATATCAATTTTCCTATATTCTGTGGACCCCTCCTATTAACCGTAATACAAAATTTAGAATCCTGTGGACCCCTGATATCCTCTGTGGACCACTAAGGGGTCCATGGACCCCAGGTTGGGAACCACTGCTTTAAGGAATGCTAACTCTTTAGTATTACTTTCAAAGGTTCGAAAACATTTTGATTCTACAAAAAGTACTTGTGAGTTGGAAATTTAGTGGTTGTCTACCATCTCATTATCAACTAAACACACCTTTACGAAGTCCAGTCATTTTTGCTGATTTTGAAAAGTATATTATAAATTGAATATATTCATTAATAATTTTCACAGCAAAAAAGCATGCATCTTAGATGAAAAGCACAAAACAAAAGTAGATACATCTTATAAAAGTTCAGACTTATAGAATTTAAAAAAAAGTTCTTTCAAAACAATGATTTTACAGCAAAAAATAACCAAACAATCACTAATACTGTTGTTACTGCTATTATTATTGCTACTCTAGCATATTGCTCAGGTTTTAATACATTCCTGTTTTGAACTGGTGACACATGCGGTCGGCAATGATCAGGCAATGCAGATCTGTTTTGGTTCCGTCTAGCGCGTGTTTGGTGAAGAACTTCTCGGCATACTTGCACTAAATCATCTCTTCTCTTCTTACTCCATTCATTTAGAGCAGTTTCTAGTCCCAACTTAAATTCTCCTCGTTCTCTATCACTAAGTCCATCCCAAAGCCTAGCGTAGAGGTCATGGATGAAATTTGGCTCTAGAATAATTTCGTAGTGCAATAGTTGGTACTGCTTCTGATAACACTGATCATATATAGTGACTGGAGTACTTCTATTGTGACTAGTACGATTGTTTACATCAATGTTATCATCCAAATCAGCACCAGTGTTGCAATTATGACCTCTTGCACCGATGTCAGCTGATTGCTCTAAATGGTACACTTTTATCGGCCATGAATCTATTGTGCATTCCTTACACCGTTGAGTATAACCTTGGTAAGTGTTGCTAGATTTCCAGCAGGCATTACAGCCCAGGCACTTAAAGTGTCCATAAAACCTCTTAGTTTGGGATCCAGGTGGAGGGTTCTTCTTCTCGAGGTAACCAGATACTATTTCAATTCCGCAATCGAATGGTAATTTGTAAAATATTGGGATAAGGTCGCGATTCGTATTACTTGCCATACTGGAGTAGGCACATATGTGCAGATATCAATAAAGCCTAATTCAATATGAATAAATTCTACAGTAGAAAAGGATTAAATGTGGAAAAGTGTCGACGAACAGTTTGATAGATCAACTGCAGAGAACACTAACCAAAGTTGGAAAACAAGAGAGGAAATATTCACATTATAACTTCTGAATGCGATCAGATTTTAATTACCTATCATACCTACAGCTGTATTATTGGTCTGTCGGTTGACATTTTTCAAAATTGAATCGCATTTTATTGATTAAATTCCTCAAATGGTTGAATACGGCAAATATATCGGGTTGTTAAATAACAGGCCGTCAGACACCACTTTTGGTGGTGCATCTGATGGGTAGGCATATCATTTTTAAGTGTTGCGAATCAATACACCACGCATGGAGTGTTTATCATTATTTCACTTTCAGGCATTGTGGAAGCTGGAAATTTAGTGGTTGTTTACCATCTCATTGTCAACTAAACACACCCTTACAAAGCACAACCATTCTAGCTAATTTTGTAACGTAGCACCAGCAGCGATTGGCATATTATAAATGAAAATATTAATTATTATACACAACAAAGAAATTATGCATTTTAGATGAAAAGTACAAAACAAAATTAGTAATATCTTATACAGGTTTAGACTTAGAGAATCGAAAAAAATTAGTTATTTCCAAATGCTTTTTCAAACAACCAAACAGCAGCCTGTGCTACTAGTCCTACTACTCCTACTTCTGCTGTTGCTCTAGTGAATTGTCCATATCTTAGAGTTAGGTCTTGATCTGGCAACGTGTATGATGGATTTTGATCTGGCAACACAGGCGATCTGTTTTGATCTGAGAACAGATGTGATGAGTTTTGAACTGGTGACACATGTGGTCGGTAATGATCAGGCAATACAGGTCGGTTTTGGTTCCGTCTAGCGCGTATTTGGTGAAGAATTTCTCGGCATACTTGCACTAAATCATCTCTTCTCTTCTTAATCCATTCATTTAGAGCAGTTTCTAGTCCCAACTGAAATTCTCCTCGTTCTCTATCACTGAGTCCATCCCAAAGCCTAACGTAGAGATCTCGAATGAAATTAGGCTCTAGAATAATTTCGTAGCGCAATAGTTGGTACTGCTTCTGATAACACTGATCATATATAGTGACTGGAGTACTTCTATTGTGACTAGAACGATTGTTTACATCAATATTATTATCCAAATCAGCACCAGTGTTGCAATTGTGACCGAGTTCCAGACACCTTTCGCACAAACTAGATATGTGTGGTCCTCTTGCACCGATGTCAGCTGATTGCTCTAAATGGTACACTTTTATCGGCCATGAATCCCTTCTACATTTCTTACATCCTTGAGTGTAACCTTGGTAGGTGTTGCTAGATTTCCACCAGGCATTACAGCCCATACACTTAAAGTGTCCATAAAACTTTTTAGTTTGGGATCCGTATGGAAGTTTCTTCTTCTCGAGATAACCTGACACTATTTCAGCTCTGCAATCGAATGGTAATTTGTAAAATATTGGGATAAGATCGCGATTCGTATTACTTGCCATACTGGAGTAGGCACATATGTGCAGATAGCAATAAAGCCTAATTCAATATGCTCTGAGAATAAATTCTACAGTAGAAAAGGGAGTGAATATGTAACACAAGGTGAGATTATAATATGAGAGGGTATTTTATAAAATAAATGTGCCTGTATGTTCAATAAGTTCGAGTAGAAAGACATTTCCTGAATTAGCATCAAGTTTAAAAAGTATATATGATCAAGTATTTTATCAGATCAACTATCCCTATTGATTTTTTTTTTCTGGATTTTGAAATAAAAGTCTTTGTTTCATGACATAACGACACATTTCAAGTCATTTCTTATGGAAAATTTAAATTTCATGGTACTTCACGAATATCATATATCAAGCTGATTTCTTTGAGATAGGCAGATACCAAACAATTAAAGACCCATATTTCCGTCGGCAAGGTTTGTTTGCATTCACCCATTGAAAAATTGAAAAATATTAAAAAAATGTTCATTTCTAACCATTGTGGTTGAATCGCCATAGAGGCTAATATTAAAATGTCAGATATCATGCATCGTGCTACGAATCAATTGATGCGTCATATTACAATGAAAATCCACCAAAAACTTCAATAGGGGTAATTTATCTTATATACACTAGATATTGGATATAGTGATAATTTTGTTTGGTTTGAGGCGTTCCTGTCGATGACACATTCGGTACTAATTTTATTGAATACGTATCATGATAATTTAACAAATATTCCCTGCCCCCGGCACTATCACTACATCCAAAATCTACCGTATTTATATTGAAACAGATACTAGTACGTATGTGTAGTAGATCTTGGATATAGCGATGTGCCGAAGGCAGGGAATTTTTGTCGAGTTATCATGATATCCAATAAAATTAATATGGAATTTCATCGACTGGGGCACCTCAAACCGAACAAAATTATCACTATATTCAATATCTACTGTAATTTTAAGTATTTATATTCTAAACAGATATATCCTAAACAGAGAGTAAATACTAAGTTGTACTAATAGTTGCAAATAACTATGTGACCTACTCCAATGAGATAAACTAGAATACTTTGATACAGTAGAATGGCATGCAACAAGAAATAAATATATGTTCTTTAAATAGAACAACTCCAAAACACTCTCTAATTGTCCAGATTGTGTTTACAAACAAAAATTTTATCAGAAGATATAATAACATCACGTGGAGATGTTAACATTCCAACTCCTAACTCACTCACATAATTGAGTGAGGTAGAATCATACACACACACTCGGTTGTTAGCACTGTCTGCTACATAGAGCAATTCATCTTCACTTATTGCCAGGCCCTATGAGAGGGGGGCCAGCAGGGCCATTTGGCCCGGGCCTCCATCTCTAAGAGGGCCTCCTCACCCTCCAAGGTCTCACAAAAATAGACAGGGTTCATGATAATAATTAATTATACGTATATTATATTTTACAATATTTGGATTATGTAGTGTTCCTGTTAACCAATAACAGTAACTGTATTTTCAAAATTTATTGAAAACCCAGTACGATTTGATTATATTGAACGGACGGACGTATATACTACTTTATTAGATACAAGCGCGCTTGGCTCGCTTGCCCTGCGCGGTTTGAGGACACTTTGTGTCCGCAGAGTCACCTGCGGGTGCCTTGAGTTATTTCCAACCTATTTTGGGAATTTGTTTACTGTAGTATATAAATATTGATAACAAAATTTAACAAATAATATATCACATAGAATCAAAAATACAATATTCGAACTCTACACCCCTAAAAACCCCATGTCAACCGTTAGAAACTAGTCTCTAGCGATTTTTAAAAAATTCATCAAATGGTGTTAAAATATGTATATAAAGGCTTGAAAATATACACAAAGCCTTTTTTATTGCTATACACTATAATATAATTGAGACATCTATATAAGTTACTGCTCTGAGGTATTAAAAACAATGACAGCCTACAATAGTTTCGTAAATGATTTCTATTGTGAGAGTGAAGCCGTACTTACATAGTGTTGTATAGAAAAGGTGTAAAAAATTGTTTTCCATTTTTTTGCAGAGGTGTGAAAATTTCGCTTAGATCTTAATCATGGATTCATCATTTGACAGCTACATCATGGGCGTAGCGACCAATTATTATTTGGGGGGGGCCATTATTTAGATCAAATTTCAAATTTATGGTATAAATTTTGGGGGGCCAGCCCCCCCATGGCTACGCCCATGACCTACATGCCAATTTTCGTATCCTTACGATTTGCCAATTCTTCAATCAATTAGGATAAACAAACAAAAAAACAAAGAAAATCCTAGCGTTTTAATATATAGATTATACGGGTGCAATCCAAAGGAATTGCTTCGAGAAATATACGAACTTGGTTATCTGCAATGTTTCCCAATACCATAATTGCACTACGTATTTTTGTTAGTTTGCCTGCATCAGTGGGTTCAGGGAAAGGTACCCTCAATGTTTTGAAGCAAGTTAAAATTACCACCGTTCAACTATGCAGAGCGTTTAACTAGGCTGGTCATGCTTAATATCAATTATGATATTGGAAGATTATATTTTACCTCATTAATAGATGCATTTGCACAGAAAATGACTAGGAAAGTATCAATTAAAGCTCGTTTGTATTCACATAATTACACTTATATTATTGTATAATATTTATCACTTCTTCTCATGTTTTAATTTATTGGGATCGTAGTCTAGATTCTAGCAGCGGCCCGGGCCTCTCTGATTCTCTCATAGGCCCTGCTTATTGCATACTAGCTGGTTCATCAAGATATTTATTAGAGCTACCAGCTCCCTGACTAACCTTAACTAAACTATAATCTCCAATTCTGAATTTCAATATTTTGTTTTTAATGAAATCCGTTACAAAACAGAATTTATTATTGGCTGTGATTCCATTAGGTGTAGTAAACTTAAATTTACCATATTGAAACAAAAATTCCCAATTCTCTGCATCAAACACTTGAACACGTTTATTAGCTCTATCTACAACATAGAGTCGACCTTTATTACTTACGTACATCCTCAATGGATTTCGGAACTCACTATTTCCAGTTCCTCCCTTCCCGATTGTCCTCTTTGCTAGAATCTTTTTAGAGTAGTCAATTCGCTGTTCATTCGAGGGTTTCACATTCACATTCACCTGCTCGTCCATGATAGCTCCTAGTGTCTCCATCTTGTCCAGCATCCCAGTGAGAGGACACTCAAACCTGAGGAGAGGTTCACTAACTGACTTCTCTTTCAGATCATTGATCTGATTTTCAATCGGAGCGAGAGAAGCTTCTTGGACTTTCAACAGAAAGTTCTGCTTGACACTCATTTCCATTATTTGTGTTTGCATCTGTTCCAGTTCTTTCAATCCAGATATTTGAGATTGTATCTTCTCTTGAATCTGAATTCTGAGTTCATTCAGTTGAGTGAGTAGCTGATCTCTTCGTTTTGTTGTTTGTTCAATTATTAGATCTCATAAGCTATTCGATCGAAAACTGATTCATCTGATTCGATATTCTGAGTAGCCATTAATCAATTTAACAATGCTTGAAATAATATTGTTCAATAAGTAAAGTCTATATATACTACTAACGAACAATTCTGTGACAATAGTAATATGATACAAAATGGATATTAGAGTATCTATGAGCATTTTAGTATAATAGCTATGCATGTGTGGGTTTAAGGCAAAAATATTTTCAGTCAAGGGGAAAAATGTCCTCTGAGTGATGTGACCCTATTAAGCGGAGTCAACTGTACAAGTAATAAGACACATACTTGTATATATGAGACATAATGCTATAGCAGGCCTTTGACCGTAGTTGGGTAACCATAATGTGCCCCCCTGAAATGAAGTAGAGTAGAACATCTATAATCCGGTACTTGTACAGTTATTCTGAATTACCTCTATAATCTGACAATGTTTCATATCCCAATGAACTTCGTCTCATGAAATTTGTACCGCATAATCCAACACTTTTTCGTTTCCTAACGAGCGGGATTATACAGGTTCTACTGTATTAGTTTTACTTAGCACGCTTAACTCATCCAAAAAAGTTGTCATGACTGGTTCGGTCAAATATTGGAATGCTGTTCGTATAGCACTTAATATTCAGAAGGCTACATCATAATGACAAGAAATAATAGTGAATCAAAATACAATAAAACAAATAAATCACATTGGCTAGCAAAACAACAGGGCAATATCTAAACTACTGAAGACAGGAATATTAACTAAACTAAATACGTATTGAGGGTTTGTCTAAATAATACGAATTATGGATGTGGCTTGATCAATATCTTCATCACTAAACAATTATCTTTATTATACTTCTCATCCAAGAGAACGTCAAATGGTATATCCGCTACATTCATTTCTCCTCCTCGATCAACTTGAAAGTTCATTTCATACATCCAAGGATCCTTCTCATTTTCATGATTTACGAAAATGATCTTGCATTTTCCTTCAAAAGGCCAAATAACATATCTATCACACTGTTTAATATTATGTGAAATTAACTGCAAGTTTGCATTTGGATCATTTTGAATGGTTAATCGAGGGTAAAAATAATAGTAAGAATGGACTAGAAACCTTGGACCATCCAAATAGGGTCCATCCCAATTTGATTGCACAGCATCTCCTTGATACTTATCTGTCCTCTCGGCTTCCATTCCTGCTACAGCATTTTGCGGTTGACCCCGTACCCCGTAGATTTTGTTTATTAGATCATGTCTGTTTTCTATCCTCCAGGTTGTTCCATTGATTTTGATATATTCTTTCATTTGAACGAATTCACTCAAAACTAATTGCAGATTTTCAATAACTTTAGTTTGCTGTCTCTTCTCTTCTTCCAGTTTCTCCACTTTATCTGCCATAAACACACTCACCACTTCTGTGTGGTATTCCTTCGCCTCTTTCCTGTGTTCTTCCAACTCTCCCCGTTTCAACTCCTTCTTACATCCATACTTTACGAATGGACACTGCACAATAAACTGGTTACATTCATCAAGATGGCAGTCCATCTCTCCCAAGGTTCCCTCCCACTCACACCCTTTCTCCATCCGTGGACATCGACAAGATAGTTTGGCTACGGTAGCTCGGATGGGACCAACTGGTTGAGACTCAGTCTCCTCTCCCAAACAACCTCCACACACCTGTGCTAGTCCTCCCTTAATGCTACACGCATCTCGCATGATACCAGCACACCTAGAACAGACCACGAGGTTCTCTTCCAGGATAGACAGTATTTGTGTGATCAGTTCTCTTCTGTACCCTCCCCATGTTGTACTGCCTTCTCCTTTTAATACAGTGTAAGTCAGTGCCTCCTTCGAATCTAGTTTTGAAATTCGTTTAGCTGCCATTTAGTCGGAATAAGAGAGTGTTCAATATACAGTATGATATCTATATATGCATTGTGCTATAATATGAATTAGATAGCGATATGAAACATAGCTACAAAGTATCAATTTCAAGTGATGTATTGTAGCATAGAAATACTATATTGAATATTAAGCTGGAGTGGATTGTATAATCAGTACTTTGTAATGTCCTAAAACCTATGAAGACCATGAAGAAAGGCTCCTAGTGTCTCCATCTTATCCAGAATCTCAGTGAGAAGAAACTCAAACCTGAGGAGAGGTTCACTAACTGACTTCTCTTTCAGATCATTGATCTGATTTTCAATCGGAGCAAGAGAAGCTTCTTGGACTTTCAACAGAAAATTCTGCGTTTGATACTCATTTCAATTAAATGTTTACATTACAATAGAATCAATAGATAAGCGTACATAAAATAAACAAATATCAAAGATATGCTAGAGATTAGTTTTCAACTTTTGACCTGGTTTTTTAGGGATGTAGATTCCAAATATCATATTTTCAAAACTATATGATCAATATTTTGTTTTTAAATATAATATTCCTACTTGGCTCTACGTGAAGTAGGAATTACACAAGAAAGTTTTTATTTGAACAGGAACAATTGTAGTTGACTAGCATGAAGTATTTCATACACATGATGTTAAAATGGGAATATTTTTATAGATTTTGCAATCAAAACATAGAGATTTGTTAATGTGCTTCCTACTATTTTATAGGATCTTTTTTAACTCAAATTAATTAGCCACATGTGGCATTATCAACCGTGTCATCATACTATGTACAGTGGAATGCACTTATTAGCAACTCGAGTTTCGCTCATAAAATGGTTGCTAATAAGGGAACAGAATTAACACATAATCTTCACCTGGGATCTGAAAATTGGTTGCTAATAGCAATATTGCCAAGCGAATTCTACTGTAATAATGATGGTTGATGACAACTATGTTAGGTTCTACAGATTCATGTTTATGGACAAAAACCCGACTATTTTGCAATGGAGTTGCTACAAATAAAAAAACTTCGTCAGACTGCTCACTGCCACCCACCTCCACATCTGCCCCATAGTCCAGCAAGAACGGAATGACGTAATCGAACCCCTCCCGTATGGCCAGCTGCAGGGCAGTGGCGTCGTAGAGATAGTCCCGAACCTCGAGACCAGCTCTGAACTTCAGCAGCAGCTTGGCGCTCTCGTGGGGTGCAGCCCCAGCTGTCCTGCGCATCGATGTGAGAGCCCTGAGTCAGCAGCTCCTGCAGGATGCGCGGGTTGCATTTGGTGGCTGCGATGTGGTGTGGCATGCGACGAAACCGCATTTTGCGGTTTTTCTCACCGCAGTTTGGGTCCGCACCCAGAGAGAGCAGGTAGCGGACCGCTTCGAGGTGGTTCCAGTAGACGGCCACGTTCAGAGGTGTGTTCTCGTCCTTGTCTGGATGGTTGAGGAATCGGCCCCGCGAGTTCTGGTTGATCAGCTCGACGCAGCGTACGTCCCCCCCTCTCTGCGGCCACGTGCATCAGGGAGTGGCCGGTCGCTGGGTCGATTCGGGAGACTTCCGCGCCTTTAGTGATGTGCCAGTGCAAGTCGCTTGACCTCCCGTCTAGGATTGCCAAGTAGGCACACTTGGAATGGTTCATGCCCATCAAGTGTACTGCCCGGAGAAATATAAGTTTAAGGAGTGGTTCCCAATCTTTTTTGACTGTGGACCCCCTCTTATTAACCATAATACAAAATTTAGAATCTGTGGACCTCCAGATATCTTGTGGACCACTAAGGGGTCCATGGACCTCAGGTTTGGAACCACTGCTTTAAGTATGCTAACTCTTTAGTATTACTTTTAAAGGTTCGCAAACATTTTGTGGTTGTCTACCATCTCATTATCAACTAAACACACCCTTACGAAGTCCAACCATTCTATGATTTTGAAAAGTATATTATAAATTGAATCTATTCATTAATATTTACAATCACAGCAAAAAAAATCCGGAGTGAGACACTTGTGTACAGAGACATTTGTGTACAGGATTAGGAAGACAGTTGTGTACAAGCATTAGAGAGACAGTTGTGTACAAGAATTAGAAAGATACGTAGTTGTAGACAGCCCTAATAATATCGGTGGTTCTCTAACTAGGGTACTAGGGGTACACCAGTGTAACGTAGGGTATTTGGGGTACAGAATTAACCGCTACCTGTGAATATGAGTTTAAAAAATATTCCTACCTGTTTTTTGTTTTTAAACAACACAGATTATTATGTGTTCAGAAACCAAAGAAGTAGATAAATACAGTTCACGATTCAAGTCATACTCACAGGTAGCAGTTAATTCTGTACCCAAAATACCCTACGTTACACTGGTGTACCTCTAGTACCCTAGTTAAAAAACAACTGATATTATTAGGACTGTCTACAACTACGTATCTTTCTAATGCTTGTACACAACTGTCCCACAAATCTTGTACACAACTGTCTCTGTACACAAGTGTCATACTCCCAAAAAAGACGCAAAATACTCTGATTAAGCTAGTAGCGAAGCCCGATTTTTAAATAAAAGGAAAGTTTAAAAGCTGAAAATTATTTTGTCCCAAAAATTCTTAATTAATTAAATGGTTTGACAAAATAATTTTCGCCATAAAAAAAATTAAAGTTAAAATTGAACAAAATAGCTTCGCTACTAGCTCAATCAATCGCTAATAATGATATTTGAACAGTTAAATCAAATTGATCCTAGTCAATAGTGTAATTATCAGGAACGACCCAACCACGGATATTGTATAGGATTCAGACTTTGAGTTACTGTAACTTCATATTTATTCCTAGTTTGAAACTCATATTATGCATTAATTCTTATACTAACTAGTACTATCCAAAAACACTATAACAATGGTTGAATTAAGACTTTGATTTTTTTGGGTTTCGTCATCTTAAATTATGTATAGATAATAAACTACACCCTATTGAGATTTTTTCTGGATTTTGAAATAAAAAGTCCTTGTTTCATGAATTACACGCCGCAAAAATTTTTTGTGTCTTCTGACATAACGACACATTTCAAGCCATTTCTTATGGAAAATTTAAATTTCGAATGTAATAATCATGGTTAATCACAACTACGTGAAAGAGTCATATTTATGGACAAAAACCCCCGACTATCATATAATGGAGTTATTACAAATTACAAATCTGCTTCCAGAGGCCTAGCGACAAAAAGAAAACGGTCAAAAGGAAATGACATTGATTGTTACATCTAAACTATTGAAAATAACAATATTGGTAGTTAGACTAAATACGCATTTAGAGTTTGTCTAATAATATGAACAAGCGCGCTTCGGGAAAAAACATTATATCTATGAAATATTAAAACTCATTTTGTTAATTAAGGTGTCATATTAAGGCAATAAGATCAAACTTATCTATGCTAGAGTGTATTAGTTATGTAAACTTAAATAACCAACCTATATTATTCATTGATGTCAACTATAAACATGTAGAAACACACAACTAGAAATGGTACAAAATAAATCACAAAAATATAAAAAATTACTAATTAATGATTTATGAAGTAAGATGACTTTAGGAAAGCAATTTTAACACAACACGGTGATTATATAAAGTTCTATAACCTAGAATAATAAGAATAATAATTCATTGAGCTCAACTATCAATATGTAGAAACATACAACTAGAAATGGTACAAAATTAATCACAAAAATATAATGGAAAATAAAAGTATTCTAATGAGTATACTAAAATACTTTGATACAGTGGAATGGTGCGCAACAAGAAACAAATATATATTCTTTAAATAAAACAACTCTAAAACACTTTCCAACACTCTCTGTTCCAGGACCATGTTCACCAATTTTATGCAACAACTCTCCTTCTGATGAGAACACTTTCAATGTTCGAGAACCATAGTCAGTGATAAGAATATTCATATCAGAATCCAGACAGAATGAAGCTGGAGTAAGAATTTGTTCATCTTTCCCACAAGTGAGAATAGATCGTAGTTTCATTCCAGACTTATCAAATGTATGTAGACAAAGAGGAGCTCTGTCTAATACAAATATTTTATTGGAAGATATATGAACTTCACGTGGAGATAGTAACATTCCAACTCCTAACTCACTCACATAATTGAGTGAGATAGAATCATACACACACACTCTGTTGTTATCATTGTCTGCTACATAGAGCAATTCATCTCCACTTATTGCAATACCACCTGGTTTATTGAGATTTTCATTAGAGCCACCAGCTCCCTGACTAACCTTAACTAAACTATAATCTCCAATTCTGAATTTGAATATTTTGTTTTCATTGAAATCCGTTACAAAACAGAATTTATTATTGGCTGTGATTCCATTAGGTGCAGTAAACTGAGATTGACCGAAATGCAAAAAGAATTTCCAATTCTCCGCATCAAACACTTGAACACGTTTATTATCACTATCTACAACATAAAGCTTCCCGTTATTACTTATATGCATCCTCAATGGACAATGGAACTCACCATTTCCAGTTCCTTCTTTCCCGATTGTCCTCTTTGCCAGAATCTTTTTGGAGTAGTCAATTCGCTGTTCATTCGAGGGTTTCACATTCACATTCACCTGCTCGTCCATGATAGCTCCTAGTGTCTCCATCTTATCCAGCATCTCAGTGAGAGGACACTCAAACCTGAGGAGAGGTTCACTAACTGACTTCTCTTTCAGATCATTGATCTGATTTTCAATCGGAGCGAGAGAAGCTTCTTGGACTTTCAATAGAAAGTTCTGCTTGATACTCATTTCCATTAAATGAGTTCGCATCTGTTCCAGTTCTTTCAGTCCAGATATTTGAGATTGTATCTTCTCTTGAATCTGAATTCTGAGTTCATTCAGTTGAGTGAGTAGCTGATCTCTTCGTTTTGTTGTTTGTTCAATTATTAGAGAGAAAGCAGTCATTATTTCGGAAGCTATTCGATCGAAAACTGAATGATCTGATTCGATATTCTGAGTAGCCATTTAGGTAGAATTAATCAATTTTACAATGCTTGAAATAATATTATTCAATAAGTACAGTCTATATATACTACTAACGAACCATTCTGTGACACTAGTAATATGATACAAAATGGATATTACTGTATCTATGAGCATTTCAGTATAGCTATGTATGTATGGGTTTAAAGCAAATAAGTATGGTTAAAGAAAAAAATAGGAATACTAAATAGTACTAATTCCTAGTTCTAGTGTTTCGCAGTCTCATTAAGATTTAATAAACTAAATTTGTGGAAATATTGCAGTTATTTTGTTTAAATTAGAGGAGGCATATAATGGAATAAATGCTGTCAGCTTCCTGGAACAACGCTCCTGTATCTCATTGAGAGGTTTACAGCACCCAGGTGGGTGCTGTGTCCCAATTTAGAAAATTCGTGTTGTGTTCGCCCCCCTTAAGGATAAATCCTGGCATCGTCCCTGGTTCCAGAGGGTGCGGTACACGCGATTAAGGTCTCAACACAATAACTTTGTCCCGCACCCTAAATTAAGTTGACTTCACCTCTGCATGGTTCCTGTAGTCGGGGCAACCTACCCTTGAAATGGAGTATAGTAGAACCACTATAATCCGATACCTGTATATTTATTCCGGATCACCTCTATAATCTGACATTGTCTCATATCTCAGTGAACTTCATCCCATGAATTTGTACAGCAAATTCCGACACTTTTTCGTTTTTGCGGGATTATGCGAGTTCAACTGTATTAGTTATACCTAGCATGTTTCAACTCATCCAAAAAAGTTGCCATGACTGGTTCGGTCAAAATCATGGAATGCCGTTCGTATAGCACTTAGTATATTCAGAAGGTTACACCATAATGACAAGATAATAATATTGAATCAAGAATACAATAAAACTAATAAAATCACATTGGCTAGCAAAATAACAGGGCAATATCTAAACTACTGAAGATAGGAATCTTAGCTAAACTAAATACGTATTGAGAGTTTGTCTAAATAATATTAATTATGGATGTGGCTTGATCAATATCTTCATCACTAAACAATTATCTGTATTATACTTCTCATCCAAGAGAACGTCAAATGGTATATCCGTTACATTCATTATTCCTCCTCGATCAACTTGAAAGTTCGTTTCATACATCCAAGGATCCTTCTCATTTTCATGATTCACAAAAAGGATCTTGCATTTTCCTTCAAAAGGCCAAATAACATATCTATCACACTGTTTTATATTATGTGAAATCAACTGTAAGTTTGCATTTGGATCATTTTCGATGGTTAATCGAGGGTAAAAATAATAGTAAGAATGGACTAAAAACCTTGGACCATCCAAATAGGGTCCATCCCAATTAGATTGTACAGCATCTCCTTGATACTTATCTGTCCTCTCGGCTTCCATTCCTGCTACAGCATTTTGCGGTTGACTCCGTAACCCGTAGATTTTGTTTTTTAGATCATGTCTGTTTTCTATCCTCCAGGTTGTTCCATTGATTTTGATATATTCTTTCATTTCAACGAATTCGCTCAAAACTAATTGTAGATTTTCAATCAGATTAGTTTGTTGTCTCTTCTCTTCTTCCAGTTTCTCCACTTTATCTGCCATAAACACACTCACCACTTCTGTGTGGTATTCCTTCGCCTCTTTCCTGTGTTCTTCCAACCCTCCCCATTTCAACTCCTTCTTGCATCCATACTTTACGAATGGACACTGCACAATAAACTGGTTACATTCATCAAGATGACAGTCCATCTCTCCCAAGGTTCCCTCCCACTCACACCCTTTCTCCATCAGTGGATATCGACAAGTTAGTTTGGCTACGGTAGCTCGGATGGGACCACCCGGTTGACTCAGTTTCCACTCCTAAACAACCTCCACACACCTGTGCTAGTCCTCCCTTAATACTACACGCATCTCGCATGATACTAGCACACCTAGAACAGACCACGAGGTTCTCTTCTAGGATAGACAGTTTTTGTGTGATCAATTCTCTTCTGTACCCTCCCCATGTTGTACTGCCTTCTTTTAAAACAGTGTAAGTCAGTGTAACTCCTTCGAATCTAATTTTGAAATTTGTTTAACTGCCATTTACTCTAAATAAGAAAGTGTTCAATACTATACAGTATTATATTTATATATACATTGTATTAAAATATAAACTAGATGGCAAGATGAAATATGGCTACAAAGTATCAATTTCAAGTGTGATGTATTGCAGGATATAAATATATTGAATAGTAAGCTGGAGTGGATTATACAAGTACACTCAGCACTTTGTAATGTCCTAAAACCTATGAAGACCATGAAGAATGGCTCCTAGTGTCTCCATATTATCCAGAATCTCAGTGAGAGAAAACTCAAACCTGAGGAGAGGTTCACTAACTGACTTCTCTTTCAGATCATTAATCTGCTTTTCAATCGGAGCGAGAGAAGCTTCTTGGCTCTTTAACAGAAAATTCTGTTTGATACTCATTTCCATTAAATGTTTGTTTACATTACAATAGAATCAATAGATAGCATACATAAAATAAACAAATCTCAAAGATATGCTAGAGATTAGTTTTCAACTTTTGACCTGGTTTTTTAGGGATGTAGGTTCCAAATATCATATTTTCAAAACTAGGTGATAAATATTTTGTTTTTAAAATATAATATTCCTACTTGGCTCTGCGTGAAGTAGGAATTACACAAGAAAGTTTTTATTTGAACAGGAACAATTGTAGTTGACTAGCATGAAGTATTCCATACACATGATGTCAAAATGGGAATATTTTTATAGATTTTGCAATCAAAGCATAGAGATTTGTTAATGTGCTTCCTATACTATTTTATAGGATCTTTTTGAAATCAAATAATTAGGCACATGTGGCATTATCAACTGTGTCACCATACTATGTACAGTGGAATTCGCTTATTAGCGACTCGAGTTTTGTTAATAAAATGGTTGCTAATAAGCGAATGCTACTGTAATAATGATGGTTAATGCCAACTATGTTAGGTTCTACAGATTCGGGCATGCCTAATTTCGGGGACGGGACCGTCCCGGAAATCTAGATACCTAATTTCTGGGATGGGACGAGTCAAAATGCCTGGGACGGGATCTTGGACGGGATCCGTGGGACGGGATCCGTCCCGGAAATTAGGCATCTTAACCCGTCCTGTCCCGGAGATTAGGCATCTTGACTGGTCCCGTCCCGGAAATTAGGCATGCCCTACAGATTCATGTTTATGGACAAAAACTCGACTATTTTGCAATGGAGTTACTACAAATAAAAACACTGTGTCAGACTGCTCACTGCCACCCACCTCCACATCTGCCCCATAGTCCAGCAAGAACGGAATGACGTAATCGAACCCCTCCCGTATGGCCAGCTGCAGGGCAGTGGCGTCGTAGAGATAGTCCCGAACCTCGAGACCAGCTCCGAACTTCAGCAGCAGCTTGGCGCTCTCCAAACTCTTCGAGTTGATGGCCATCATGAGTGGGGTGCAGCCCCAGCTGTCCTCCGCATCGATGTGAGAGCCCTGGCTCAGTAGCTCCTGCAGGATGCGCGGGTTGCATTTGGTGGCTGCGATGTGGTGTGGCATGCGACGAAACCGCATTTTGCGGTTTTTCTCACCACAGTTTGGGTCCGCACCCAAAGAGAGCAGGTAGCGGACCGCTTCGAGGTGGTTCCAGTAGACGGCCACGTTCAGAGGTGTGTTCTCGTCCTTGTCTGGATGGTTGAGGAATCGGCCCCGCGAGTTCTGGTTGATCAGCTCGACGCAGCGTGCGTCCCCCCTCTCTGCGGCCACGTGCATCAGGGAGCGGCCGGTCGCTGGGTCGATTCGGGAGACTTCCGCGCCTTTAGTGATGTGCCAGTGCAAGTCGCTTGACCTCCCGTCTAGGGTTGCCAAGTAGGCACACTTGGAATGGTTCATGCCCATCAAGTGTACTGCCCTGGGAAATAGAAAAGCTTTAAGGCAGCGGTTTCCAAACTTTTTTCGACTGTGGACCCTTATATCAATTTTCCTATATCTGTGGACTCCCTCCTATTATAAGGTAACTTTAAGGTAACTCTTTTTAATATTACTTTTGAAGGTTTGCAAACATTTTGATTCTACAAAAAGTCCTTGTGACAGTTGGAAATTTTGTGGTTGTCTACTATTATCTCATTATCAACAAAACATACCCTTACGAAGTCCCAACCATTCTAGCTGATTTTGCAACGTAGGCAGCTACAGTTGTGATTTGGCAAATTATAAATTGAATATATATGTTGCAGTGCAAACGTGAGATTGGTGTACACGCGTGTACACCAATCTCGCGTTTGCACTGCAACATATGTTCATTATTAATTATTAACAAAAAGAAATCATGCATCTTAGATGAAAAAGATAAAATAAAATTAGTTACATCTTATAAATGTTTTGCACTTCAAAAAGAAAAAAAACTACTTGTAGCTTTTTCCAAACAGTACTTTTCCAATCAACCAAACAGCCCCTGCTATTACTACTCTTCCTACTGCTCCTGGTATCGTATATGATAGTTCAGGTACTACAGTTCCGTTTTGATATGGCAATACATGTGATCTGTCTTGAACTGTCAATACAGGTGATCTGTCTTGAACTGTCAATACAGGTGATCGATATTGAACTGGCAACACAGGTGATCGATTTTGATCTGAGAACGGATGTGATCGATTTTGAACTGGCAACACAGGCACTGGTCTGTCTTGAACTGGTAATACATGTGATCTGTTTTGAACTAGCAAAACATGTGATCGATTTTGATCTGAAAACGGATGTGATCGGTTTTGAACTGAGAACGGATGTGATCGGTTTTGAACTGGCAACACATGTGATCTGTCTTGAACTGGCAATACAGGTGATCTGTCTTGAACTGGCAATACAGGTGATCGATATTGAACTGGCAGCACATGTGATCTGTCTTGAACTGGCAATACAGGTGATCTGTCTTGAACTGGCAATACAGGTGATCGATATTGAACTGGCAACACAGGTGATCGATTTTGATCTGAGAACGGATGTGATCGATTTTGAACTGGCAACACAGGCACTGGTCTGTCTTGAACTGGTAATACATGTGATCTGTTTTGAACTGGCAACACATGTGATCGATTTTGATCTGACAACAGATGTGATTGATTTTGAACTGACAACACATGTGATGGGTTATGATTTGGTAATACAGGTAGGTTTTGAATGGATCTACCGCGTACTTGTTGAAGAACTTCTCGGCATACTTGTACTAAATCTTCTCTTCTCTTCTTAATCCATTCATTTAAAGCAGTTTCTAGCCCCAACTGAAATTCTCCTCGTTCTCTATCAGTAAGTCCATCCCAAAGCCTAGCGTAGAGATTTCGAATGAAATTAGGCTCTAGAATAATTTCGTAGCGCAATAGTTGGTACTGCTTCTGATAACACTGATCATATATAGTGACTGAAGTACTTCTGTTGTGACTAGTACGATTGTTTATATCAATATTATCACCCAAATCTGCACCAGTGTTGCAATTATGACCGAGTTCCAGACACCTTTCGCACAAACTAGATATGTGTGGTCCTCTTGCACCGACGTCAGCTGATTGCTCTAAATGGTACACTTTTATCGGCCATGAATTCTTTCTACATTTCTTACATCCTTGAGTGTAACCTTGGTAAGTGTTGCTAGATTGCCACCAGGCATTACAGCCCATACACTTAAAGTGTCCATAAAACTTTTTAGTTTGGGATCCGGGTGGAAGTTTCTTCTTCTCGAGGTAACCAGACACTATTTCAGCTCTGCAATCGAATGGTAATTTGTAAAGTATTGGAATAAGGTTGCGATTCGTATTACTTGCCATACTGGAGTAGGCACATATGTGCAGAATCTGCAGATATCAATAAAGCCTAATTCAATATGAATAAATTCTACAGTAGAAAAGGATTAAATGTGGAAAAGTGTCGACGAACAGTTTGATAGATCAACTGCAGAGAACACCAACCAAAGTTGAAAAACAAGATAGGAAATATTCACATTATAACTTCTGAATGCGATCAGATTTTAATTACCTATCATACCTACAGCTGTATTACTGGTCTGTTGGTTGACTTTTATCAAAATTAAATCGCATTTCATTGATTAAATTCCTCAAATGGTCGAATACGGCAAATATATCGGGTTATTAAATAACAGGCCGTCAGGGTGCATCTGATGGGTAGGCATATCATTTTTAAGTGTTGCGAATCAATACACCACGCATGGAGTGTTTATCATTATTTTCACTTTCAGTCATTGTGGAAGCTGGAAATTTAGTGGTTGTCTACCATCTCATTGTCAACTAAACACATCCTTACAAAGTACAACCATCCTAGCTGATTTTGTAACGTAGCACCAGCAGCGATTGGCATATTATAAATGAAAATATTAATTATTATACACAACAAAGAAATTATGCATTTTAGATGAAAAGTACAAAACAAAATTAGTAATATCTTATACAGGTTTATAGACTTAGAGAATCGAAAAAATTAGTTATTTCCAAATGCTTTTTCAAACAACCAAACAGCAGCCTGTGCTACTAGTCCTACTACTCCTACTTCTGCTGTTGCTCTAGTGAATTGTCCATATCTTAGAGTTAGGTCTTGATCTGGCGAGTAGAAGGATATTTCTTGAATTAAGACAATAAGATCAAACTTATCTATGCTAGAGTGTAGTAGTTATGTAAACATGAATAACCAACTTATATTATTCATTGATGTCAAGCATAAATATGTAGAAACATACAACTAGAAATGGTACAAAATAAATCACAAAAATATAATGGAAAATAAAAGTACTCAAATGAAATAAACTAAAATACTTTGATACAGTGGAATGGTGTGCAACAAGAAACAAATATATGTTCTTTAAATAGAACAACTCCAAAACACTTTCTAACACTCTCTGTTCCAGGAGCGTGTTTACCAATTTTATGGAATAACTCTCCTTCTGATGAGAACACTTTCAATGTTCGAGAACCATAGTCAGTGATAAGAATATTCATATCAGAATCCAGACAGAATGAAGCTGGATCCAGAATTAGTTTATCTTTCCCACAAGTGAGAATAGATCGTAGTTTCATTCCAGACTTATCAAATGTATGTAAACAAAGAGGTCCTGCGTCTAATACAAATATTTTATTGGAAGATATATGAACTTCATATGGAGATGTTAACATTCCAATTTCTAACTCACTCACATAATTGAGTGAGATAGAATCATACACACACACTCTGTTGTTTTTATTGTCTGCTACATAGAGCAATTAATCTTCACTTATTGTAATACCAGCTGGTATATTAAGATAGTTATTAGAGCTACCAGCTCCCTGACTAACCTTAACTAAACTATAATCTCCAATTCTGAATTTGAATATTTTGTTTTCATTGTAATCCGTTACAAAACAGAATTTATTATTGGCTGTGATTCCATTAGGTTCAGCAAACTGAGATTGACCAAATTGGAACAAAAATTCACAATTCTCTGCATCAAACACTTGAACACGTTTATTATCTCTATCTACAACATAGAGTAGACCGTTATTACTTACATGCATCCTCAATGGATTTCGGAACTCACTATTTCCAGTTCCTTCCTTCCCGATTGTCCTCTTTGCTAGAATCTTTTTGGAGTAATCAATTCGCTGTTCATTCGAGGGTTTCACATTCACATTCACCTGCTCGTCTATGATAGCTCCTAGTGTCTCCATCTTATCCAGCATCTCAGTGAGAGGACACTCAAACCTGAGGAGAGGTTCACTAACTGACTTCTCTCTCAGATCATTGATCTGATTTTCAATCGGAGCGAGAGAAGCTTCTTGGACTTTCAACAGAAAGTTCTGCTTGATACTCATTTCCATTATTTGTGTTCGCATCTGTTCCAGCTCTTTCAGTCCAGATATTTGAGATTGTATCTTCTCTTGAATCTGAATTCTGAGTTCATTCAGTTGAGTGAGTAGCTGATCTCTTCGTTTTGTTGTTTGTTTAATTATTAGAGCGAAAGCAGTCATTATTTCGGAAGCTATTCGGTCGAAAACTGATTGATCTGATTCGATATTCTGAGTAGCCATTTTGGTAGAATTAATCAATTTAACAATGCTTGAAATAATATTACTCAATAAGTCTATATATACTACTAACGAACCATTCTGTGACACTAGTAATATGATACAAAATGGATATTACTGTATCTATGAGCATTTCAGTATATAGATATGCATATATGGGTTTAAAGCAAATAAGTATGGTTAAAGAAAAGAATAGGAATACTAAATAGTACTAATTCCTAGTTCTAGTGTTTCGCAGTCTCATTAAGATTTAAAAAACTAAATTTGTGGAAATATTGCAGTTATTTTGTTTAAATTAGAGGAGGCATATAATGGAATAAATGCTGTCAGCTTCCTGGAACAACGCTCCTGTATCTCATTGAGAGGTTTACAGCACCCAGGTGGGTGCTGTGTCCCATTTTAGAAAATTCGTGTTGTGTTCGCCCCCTGAAGGATAAATCCTGGCATCGTCCCTGGTTCCAGAGGGTGCGGTACACGCGGTTAAGGTCTCAACACAATAACTTTGTCCCGCACCCTAAAATTAAGTTGACTTCACCTCTGCCTGGTTCCTGTAGTCGGGACAACCTACCCTTGAAATGGAGTAGAGTAGAACCTCTATAATCCGATATCTGTATATTTATTCCGGATCACCTCTATAATCTGACATTGTCTCATATCTCAATGAACTTCATCTCATGAATTTGTACAGCAAATTCCGACACTTTTTCGTTTTTGCGGGATTATGCAAGTTCAACTGTATTAGTTATACCTAGCATGTTTCAACTCATCCAAAAAAGTTTTCATGACTGGTTCGGTCAAAATCTTGGAATGTCGTTCGTATAGCACTTAGTATATTCAGAAGGTTACATCATAATGACAAGATAATAATGTTGAATCAAGAATACAATAAAACAAATAAAATCACATCGGCTAGCAAATTAACAGGGAACTATCTAAACTACTGAAGATAGGAATATTAGCTAAACTAAATATGTATTGAGAGTTTGTCTAAATAATATTAATTATGGATGTGGCTTGATCAATATCTTCATCACTAAACAATTATCTTTATTATACTTCTCATCCAAGAGAACATCAAATGGTATATTCGTTACATTCATTTCTCCTCCTCGATCAACTTGAAAGTTCATTTCATACATCCAAGGATCCTTCTCATTTTCATGATTCACAAAAATGATCTTGCATTTTCCTTCAAAAGGCCAAATAACATATCTATCACACTGTTTTATATTATGTGAAATCAACTGTAAGTTTGCATTTGGATCATTTTCGATGGTTAATCGAGGGTAAAAATAATAGTAAGAATGGACTAGAAACCTTGGACCATCCAAATAGGGTCCATCCCAATTAGATTGTACAGCATCTCCTTGATACTTATCTGTCCTCTCGGCTTCCATTCCTGCTACAGCATTTTGCGGTTGACTCCGTAACCCGTAGATTTTGTTTTTTAGATCATGTCTGTTTTCTATCCTCCAGGTTGTTCCATTGATTTTGATATATTCTTTCATTTCAACGAATTCGCTCAAAACTAATTGTAGATTTTCAATCAGATTAGTTTGTTGTCTCTTCTCTTCTTCCAGTTTCTCCACTTTATCTGCCATAAACACACTCACCACTTCTGTGTGGTATTCCTTCGCCTCTTTCCTGTGTTCTTCCAACCCTCCCCGTTTCAACTCCTTCTTGCATCCATACTTTACGAACGGACACTGCACAATAAACTGATTACATTCATCAAGATGACAGTCCATCTCTCCCAAGGTTCCCTCCCACTCACACCCTTTCTCCATCCGCGGACATCGACAAGATAGTTTAACTACGGTAGCTCGGATTGGACCAACTGGTTGAGACTCAGTCTCCCCTCCCAAACAACCTCCACACACCTGTGCTAGTCCTCCCTTAATGCTACACGCATCTCGCATGATACCAGCACACCTAGAACAGACCATGAGGTTCTCTTCTAGGATAGACAGTTTTTGTGTGACCAGTTCTCTTCTGTACCCTCCCCATATTGTACTGCCTTCTCCTTTCAAAACGGTGTAAGTCAGTGCCTCCTTCGAATCTAATTTTGAAATTCGTTTAGCTGCCATTTACTCTAAATAAGAAAGTGTTCAATACTATACAGTGTTATCTATATATGCATTGTGCTATAATGTGAATGAGATAGCGATATGAAACATAGCTACAAAGTATCAATTTCAGTGTGATGTATTGCAGCATAGAAATATATTGAATATTAAGCTGTGGTGTGTACACTCAGTACTTTGTAATGTCCTAAACCTATGAAGACCATGAAGGACGGCTCCTAGTGTCTCCATCTTATCCAGCATCTCAGTGAGAGGACACTCAAACCTGAGGAGAGGTTCACTAACTGACTTCTCTTTCAGATCATTGATCTGGTTTTCAATCGGAATGAGAGAAGCTTCTTGGCTCAGAAAATTCTGCTAGACACTCATTTCCATCAAATATTTGTTTACTTTACAATAGAATCAGTAGAAACATAAAATAAACAAATCTCAAAGATATGCTAGAGATTAGTTTTCTGTTTTTTTAGGGATGCATATTCCAAATATCATATTTTCGAAACTATAATGATAAATATTTTGTTGTTGTTTCCAATAGACTCAAAGACTACTGCAGAGAAGCGTATATATGTTCCGCGCCAAGTAGGAATTTCTACTTGGCGCAGCAAAGTTGGAATAATTTGTTTTTAAAATACGTATAATATTCCTAATTGGCAGCTGTCATAGAGAAAAGAGTTAGATAGGAAAGAATATTTATCTACATAGCCTCCCCCCCGCCCCCATATCACGCAACAGTGCTATCTATTTAAACTATGGATTTGGACATTAAAGATTATCTCAGTAAATAAATTAAACCATAGCCTACTATATATAAGGCCTCAGAGTAACTTGCGGATTTGGGACTAGGGATGCGGTAGAAGATGGTTGAACTAATACATGAGCTGCCTTAAATCATTAACAAAGCACAATAGAGCTTAGGAATGTATTACCAGCATATATAAATATGGTGTCAAAGTACCCATATCCCTTGTTAAAATTTAGATTAGTCATCAGTATGGTTGCGCAATAGGATATATTTGTGACAAAATAATTTTCAGAGGTCGTTTAAGGGCACTTCTAAGTGTTTTTATTCTAAAACTTTTCGCATAGAACTGAGATGTGAATGGGTTAATACGAAAAATTTGGAATTTTTTCATGGAATGTTGCTACATTCCAGTGTTGCTATGGAAACGTGTTTTGGTCAGTTGGGGTCATATCTTGAAAACCGCGATAGCTAGACATTCAAATGTAATTCCATTTGATAGCCAATAGACTATTTCCTATTAAGCGATAATATAATTTATTCGTCTAAATTCAATGGTTTACGAGTTATTAGATAACAAGCGCGCTTCGCTTACTTGCGCTGCGCGGCTTGCGGACACTGCGTGTCCGCAGAGTCGCCCTGCGGGCGCCTGGAGTCACTCAATCTAACATATTTTGGAATTTTTTCCTTTATATAAATATTGTAAGCAATGTCGACGAATAATTTCTCATAGATCCGAAAATATAATATTCGAAATCTACAGTGCTAAAAACCCCATGTCAACCGTTGAAAGCAAGTTTCTAGCAGATTTTTGAGATTTGTTTACTTTATGTATCTAATGTAAACAAAAGTAAACAACAAATTTATCATATGGATCTGAAAATATGATATTCGAAATCTGCACCCCTGAAAACCCCATGTCACCCGTTGGAAGCAAGTTTCTAGCAGATTTTTGAGATTTGTTTACTTTATGTATCTAATGCAAACAAAAGTAAACAAATAATTTATCATATAGATCTGAAAATATGATATTCGAAATCTACACCCCTGAAAACACCATGTCACCCGTTGGAAAGCAAGTTTATAGCCTATTTTTGAGAGTTGTTTACTTTATGTATCTAATATAAACAAAAGTAAACAAACAATTTATCATAAGGATCTGAAAATATGATATTCGAAATCTGCACCCCTGAAAACCCCATGTCACCCGTTGGAAGCAAGTTTCTAGCCTATTTTTGAGATTTGTTTACTTTATGTATCTAATGTAAACAAAAGTAAACAAAAAATTTATCATATCGATCTGAAAATATGATATTTGAAATATACACCCCTTAAAACCCCATGTCATCCGTTGGAAGCAAGTTTCTAGCAGATTTTTGAGATTTGTTTACTTTATGTATCTAATGTAAACAAAAGTAAACAAATAATTTATCATATAGATCTGAAAATATGATATTCGAAATCTACACCCCTAAAAACCCCATGTCACCCGTTGGAAGCTAGTATCTAGCATTATTTTCAAAATTCTTCAAATGGTGTGAAAATATGTATATAAAGGTGTGAAAATATGCAGATAATCTTTTTTATTGCCAAATACTATAATACCTTTAAGATATCAAACATAAGGTGTGGCTTTGAAATATTAATAACAATGACGATCTATTGTAGTGTCGTACAATGGTTTCTATTGTGATAGTGTAGTCATTTATTTTGTATAGAAAAACGCCAATTTTCATATCTCTACGACCTGCCAATTCTTCAATCAATTCGGACAAACAAAAACAAAAAAAAATCCTAGCATTTTAATATATAAGATACAAGCACGCTTCGCTTGCTTGCGCTGCGCGGCTTGCAGACACTGCGTGTCCGCAGAGTTGCCCTGCGGGCGCCTGGAGTCACTCAATAAAACTTATTTTGGATTTTTTTTCCTTTAAATAAATATTGTAAACAAAGGTCGACGAATAATTTCACATGGACCCGAAAATATAATATTCAAAATCTACAGCACTAAAAACCCCACGTCAACCGTTGGAAGCTAGACTCTAGCCCATTTTTGTAATTTGTTTACTTTATGTATCTATTGCAAACAAAAGTAAACAAATTGATCATCAAATTTACTCGAAAATATGATATTCGAAATCTACACCCCTGAAAACCCCATGTCAACCGTTGGAAGCTAGTCTCTAGCCTATTTTTGACATTTGTTTACTTTATGTATCTATTGTAAACAAAAGTAAACAAATAATTTATCATATAGATCTAAAAATATGATATTCGAAATCTACACCCCTGAAAACCCCATGTCACCCGTTGGAAGCTAGTCTCTAGCATTATTTTCAAAATTCATCAAATGGTGTGAAAATATGTATATAAAGGTGTGAAAATATGCAGATAATCTTTTTTATAGCCATACACTATAATACATTTAAGATATCAAACATAAGTTGTGGCTTTGAAGTATTAATAACAATGACGATCTATTTATTGTAGTGTCGTACTTGTACAATGATTTCTATTGTAATAGTGTAGTCATTTATTTTGTATGGAAAAGGTGCGAAAAATTGTTTTCCATTTATTTTGCAGAGATGTGAAAATTTCGCTTAGATCTTAGAACTTAATCGTAGGCATATCATTTGACACCTACATGCAAATTTTCACACCTCTACGACTTCCCAATTCTTCAATCAATTCGGACAAACACACACAAAAAAAAAAAAATCCTAGCATTTTAATATATAAGATATCATATTGGTCATATTTGGTAATTTGTCGAATATCTCGTAAACCATTTAATTTAGACGTCGAAATTATATTATTGCTTAATAGGAAGTAGTATATTTGCTATCAAATGGAATTACATTTGAATGTCTAGCTATCGCGGTTTTCAAGATATGGCCCCAACTGACCAAAACACGTTTCCATAGCAACACTGGAATGTAGCAACATTCCATGAAAAAATTCCAAATTTTTCGTATTAACCCATTCACATCTCAGTTATTATTCAATAAGTATGTTGCAGTGTAAATGCGAAACTGGTGGATTCGCGAATACACTGAATAGTTGGTGGATTCGCGAAAACTCCGGTGCAAATGCGAAACCTTTTTATCTTAAATCTTATGGTAGGTTAATTATATAACTCAAAGGCAATACGTAGTATTTACACTATTAGTAGTAATACTCAGCTGTTTCATAACTAAAAATTTGACAGTAAGATGATGTAAACAACATGTTTTCAAAGCTACTATACAACTACATTTTTGGCGCGAGAAAGTAAAGTTTCTAAAACTTAAAACATACAAAAAAGCAAATAATATAGCATAGCATGTGGAGTGATGTATGTAATGTAAGAATAGTTTATCATCCTTGAAGATTACATGAAAACGATTTAGAATAAGGTTTTACATTCTTTGATCTTGATTAAAAGTTTTGTTGTAATCTAGTTGTTCTTATGAGAAATATAAATCAACCTTAAGATTTAAGATAAAAAGGTTTCGCATTTGCATTCGCGAATCCACCAACTATTCAGTGTATTCGCGAATCCACCAACTATATTCAGTGTATTCGCGAATACACCAGTTTCGCATTTACACTGCAACAAGTATATTCAATAAGTCTATATATACAGTGCACCCTCGCTAATCCGAACCTCGCTAGTCCGAACCCTCGCTAATCCGAACACTTCATTCTTACAATCCGAACACCCGAAATATAATCTTATTCGCCTCTATGCCTTAAATCAACGTTCATAATATTATATATTTCAATAAGATTGAGAAACCTCATTAAAGAAGCAATTATAACAAATTATTATCCTTAATATTCTAACAATTCAAATTTTTTATAGTTAATACCCCATTGAATTAGTGCTATTTCACTAATCGGAACAAATTCACTAATCCGAACGATTTTTTCGATCATTGGCACAGAGCTGTTCGGATTAGCGAGGGTGTACTGTACTACTAACAAACAATTCTGTGACACTAGTAATATGATACAAAATGGATATTACAGTTACACAAACTTTTTAGTATAATAAAGTATTGGTTTACCCTAATTAGTAAAAAGAAATAACACCATGAACAGATTAAAGCAAATAATAGGGACACACCTGTCAACAAATTGCAGAGTAATTTGTAAACTAATAGAGATCAGTGGTACCGGGGGAGATGGGGGTGGGGTGGGTAGCTGAATCCAGGCATCATGGAGTAGCCTTTCGACACCAAAAATCCTCTACTAAAAGTATGGAATTAAATTATTACATTTTAGTACAGTATATAATATTCTCGAGGCAGTTGTTGAACAAATTTTCATTTACTCTCGGCTTAGTATTCGCATTGAAAAACTATTCTTTATCTCGAATGCTCTTCGACATATTAGTGCTAATGTCTGGTAGATGCATCTTGAAGATATTCTGACAAAATACAAATGCATTTTGTTTAACAAATGTAGCATCCAGTATGTTCAGGGGTTTATAGTGATGCTTGTTTATCTAAGATAGTCACAGAGTAGACTAATTAAGTTGTTGCTGAGTGAAACCTAAATTTACATATTATCGGCTACAAGGAATATAGCACCTCACTTTACCTTTGGGTGCTGCCTAATAATTTGTACACCGCTCGATAAGAACAAACTGAATGGGTTATAAACTTGCAGTCAGCATAAGCTATACTATTAAAATATTACTTCATACTTGTCAACTTGGCCATGATAAAAGCGGGATGAGGCGTTGAATTTCGCGTTTTATGGCGGCACGCAATAGAAAAGTATTGTATTTGGAATCTAAAAAGTAGCACATAATAGGAAGATTTCAATTAAAACGGGACACTCATAAAAATTAGCTCAATAGGAGAGCGGGACGGTTGGTATGTATAGGCTTCTAGAAAATTATACATTATACATGTATGTACATATCTCTTTGTAAATTGATTGAAGAAACTGAGAAATGATTGTATCGAAAATTTGATTCAAAACAAAATTACCTTAAAATTACATTTTCTACGCCTCTGCCTGGTTTAGGTCGGGGTAATAATTATGTGGGCATCCTTGATATGAAAGTATTAATGATACCTAGTACGCTTCAACTCATCCAGTTACCACAACTGGTTCGGGAAAAATATCTTTAAATTTTATCAATATTTTAATTTTATCACTCTTTATTTACATTTTTTCGGGGATGCAATTAAAATACTGGTCTATATAATCGAATGGACTGCAAACAATTGAAAGGTTTTGATAATATTTTAATACGATACGTATGTGTGACATATAAATATTCCAGTTCCAAAGTAGTACGTATATTACTACTTTAATAATAATCGAATTTACAAAGTGGATTTCTCGTCGCACTATTCTTCATTATGAGTAAATTCCGTTCACCTGTCTGGAACCTATTTCTGTGTGAGCCATTAACTCCAAGTATGCATTTACAATCAATGTGATAAGCTAATGGAGTTGTGAATCTATAATTGTCAAAAAGGAATCTAGTGCTTCAAAGAAGTTATATTTAAAATTATTGCTGCAGTCCAAATGCGTTTCGATGCCAAACGCGTTTGGTGGTGTGTTTGGCGGCGAAATGCATTTGGACTGCAACACTATCATCAAGAAGAAGTAGACCAAATTAATCAAGAGTTTCCTTCTGCTATCATTCCAACTATGGATTTGAACATTAGATATTATCCCAGTAAAAATAATTTGAACTAACATTTATCACTTAGATTAAGAATCAAATAACATGAAAGAAGATAGAACTCAAAATACAAATATAATTCGGGGAAGAAAATAATGTTTGTAATAGTAAATACGGATCACTATAAGTATAAACTAAAATATTTTGATACAGTCGAATGGTTCCGCGCAAGAGATGAATATGTCACTTCGAAATAGAGCAACTCCAAAACACCCTCCAACACTCTCTGTTCCAGGAGCGTCTTTACCAATTTTATGCAATAACTCTCCTTCTGATGAGAACACTTTCAATGTTCGAGAACCAACGTCAGTGATAAGAATATTCATATCAGAATCCAGACAGAATGAAGATGGAGTAAGAATTTGCTTATCTTTCCCACAAGTGAGAATAGATCGTAGTTTCATTCCAGACTTATCAAATGTATGTAGACAAAGAGGTCCTACGTCTAATACAAATATTTTATCAGAAGATATAATAACATCACGTGGAGATAGTAGCATTCCAACTCCTAACTCACTCACATAATTGAGTGATGTAGAATCATACACACACACTCGGTTGTTAGCATTGTCTGCTACATAGAGCAATTCATCTTCACTTATTGCAATACCAACTGGTTTATCAAGATTTTCATTAGAGCCACCAGCTCCCTGATTAACCTTAACTAAACTATAATCTTCGATGCTGAATTTGAATATTTTGTTTTCAGTGCTATCTGTTATAAAACAGAATTTATTATTGGCTGTGATTCCATTAGGTCGAGTAAACTGAGATTGACCGAATTGCAACAAAAATTTACAATTCTCTACATCAAACACTTGAACACGTTTATTATCTCTATCTACAACATAGAGTAGACCGATATTACTTACGTGCATCCTCAATGGATATTGGAACTCACTATTTTCAGTTCCTACTTTCCCGATTGTCCTCTTTGCTAGAATCTTTTTGGAGTAGTCAATTCGCTGTTCATTCGAGGGTTTCACATTCACATTCACCTGCTCGTCTATGATAGCTCCTAGTGTCTCCATCTTATCCAGCATCTCAGTGAGAGGACACTCAAACCTGAGGAGAGGTTCACTAACTGACTTCTCTTTCAGATCATTGATCTGATTTTCAATCGGAGCGAGAGAAGCTTCTTGGATTTTCAACAGAAAGTTCTGCTTGACACTCATTTCCATTATTTGTGTTCGCATCTGTTCCAGTTCTTTCAGTCCAGATATTTGAGATTGTATCTTCTCTTGAATCTGAATTCTGAGTTCATTCAGTTGAGTGAGTAGCTGATCTCTTCGTTTTGTTGTTTGTTCAATTATTAGAGCGAAAGCAGTCATTATTTCGGAAGCTATTCGATCGAAAACTGATTGATCTGATTCGATATTCTGAGTAGCCATTTAGGTAGAATTAATCAATTTTGCAATGCTTGAAATAATATTATTCAATAAGTAAAGTCTATATATACTACTAACGAACCATTCTGTGACACTAGTCATATGATACAAAATGGATATTATAGTATCTATGAGCATTTCAGTATAGCTATGTACAGTTTAACTTGTGAAAAAGAAAATAACATTATGAACATGATAAAAGCAAATAATGGGAACATTAAATAATACTAATTCATAGTTTCTAGCCTTTCGTAGAATCCATCAAGATTAAATAAATTAAATTTTGTTACAAATATTGCAGTCATGTTGTCTAAATTAGAGGAATATATGCATACGTATAATGAAACATATGCTGTCTGCTTCCTGGGACAGTGTGATTTACTATCTGTAACAATATAGGATCTAAGTCAAATAAATTTAATAGAACCTAGTGCCAATTTTTAAACAGTGTCATCATTACGTATCAAAAAATTTAAAAATGGACAAATTTGATTATTAATAAATAATATTTATAATAAATAGAGATTATAAATGAAAGCAATTCGCTCGAATTGATTATTGTTTGTGTCTGTTGCTCTTCGATGATGTCAATCAGCAAGTGCTTGCAATGTTTACGTCTGGGTGTGAAGCAATCTTCTGATCAATGTGAATCTCAATCAGCTTGTGTAATATTAAATCGTCATCAAAACATATTCTAATTTTGATTGAGGAATAATACAGAAACAAAGTCTAACACCAGTCATCCCAGTTACATTCTGATTGCACATCACCGTGAATTATTCTAAGAGAACAGATATTGTACTACGTAATAAATATTAGTAACGTAAACTAATAAAGAATGAAAAGTCTATCTCCCACATATATAAATACTATATGCATATTTCTCCAACATGGAGTATTATATATAAATATTCATAGTATTATTAAAGCTTACCAAGATGCTCTTCATATCTTTGGTTATTCAGCATTCAAGCTTGACATCTAGGTTGAGCTTTAGGAGTTTAAAACACAGGTTGGGGTGAGGAGTGCACTAATCTAATTATAATATTAAGCTATATAGAGGTTATAAAGTATTGAATATATAATAATAATAATAAGAATGGATAAGTACATCAATATAGAGACAAACAAAATAATCTAAGTCATTTTATCAAGTATTTATGATTGAGGCCATGCTTGGTAAGGCGAATCAACAAAATGAAGAGACATTTTTTAAATGCATTTTTCCTACTTTGTGATTTATTAATTTTTTATTTTTATATTTAAAACAAAGGACATATGTAAAAAGGCCTTCCAATTTGGAACTAAACAAATTAGTCCAATCTTTTGAAAAAACGATTGAATCGCCTTCACTCTGGGTAATACTACCCCACTCATCTAAACTGAAGAAAAATTCACCCCTCGTCTCTTCACTAGGGGATTGTTCAGCTATGATTTCATTAACTATAATATTCTCATCCACTGTCGTCACTATCATCTCGGAATCCGGAACAGGTGTATTAGCTGTAACATTATGATCTGATGTCATAGTGAATATATATATTATGGAGACCAAAATGTAAATCGGACAATATTTTAGTCTTGGCTCAGCCAAGATTCTCTCAAATCTTGGCCGATTTACACTTTGGTCCATAACATATATAGTTAAGATAACTCAGCAAAATAGTCAAGACTTAGTTTTAACTTAGTTTAAGTTTAAGTTTAGTGAATAAGGCCCCAGAATACAAGAATTTCCTGTACAAACTAAATGGAATATTTAATAAATTGCTCCCTTCTTTAAAATCTCAGACTCACCATGGGAAGCTAGTTTCTACTCTTATTAGAAAATCTCTTTTCATTCTGTAAAAAGTCTAATAGTGGATTAGTTTCTTTAATTAGTTTCTAATTGATTTTGATTTGGGTTTTCCAATTCAAAATCAATTAATATCTTCTCTTCATATTTTTGAAATTCGGGAGTTGAATGATTCTAAAAGAATAAATAAAGGAAAATGGTCGTTGTTTTAGAAAATGTCAACAGTAGTAGCATTACGAATCGAAATACGCAAAGAGATTTTAGCCACTCAGTGGCATAAAAGGGTCCACGGAGCTGCATTACGTGGAAAGAGAGAGACAAGCCATCTTGGTGGCCTAATAATCTAGATTTTATAAGCCCAAACCACTTTCGAAAGCCACAACCACTGATTTTAATGACGTTGTCTTCCAAACCGTCGCCTCCACCCCTACAATTTCCCTCAATTAATTCTAACACATCTTCTTCGGAGTTAGAAAATAGCATAATTATTATTTCAAGTACTATTTAATTTTTTGTCTTCTCATTTATTCATTAATTAATTGTTAGTTTATTGTTAGTTAGTTAGTTTTTTTCTTTTAAATTAAAATTAAGTTTGTTTCAATTAATGAGTCAAATGTATTTCGGAGCAGTCTGTTTATTATAAGATTATTACCAAATAAGTTAACCTAAAAGCTATAACTATAGAGTTGGATTCGGTTTCAGGTTCAGGATCCCATTATGAAATAAAAACCTTAGTATTATAAGATTACATTTATTTTTGTTAACTCCACATTTAATTAGTGATAATTAATCGGAACACGTTCACTAATCCGAACGATTTTTTAGATCAGCGGTCTCAAACTGCTGGCCCGCGGGGCGGATGCGGCCCGCAAGCTCACTTTTTTTTGGCCCGCGAAGCCGGATTTGGAGCAATATATGTGCACTTTCGATCACTTTAATTATCTTTTAAACCTACATGCATTTCATTCGTGATTGCCTGTTATGTTTTCCATTTATTCCAGATCCACCCTAAAATTTATATTTCATACGGCATCAGACTGAGTGTTTGTGTCATTTATGCATTAGACCAGTTTTTTTCATTTCAGAAAAATGAACCGATCGTGTGAGATTATATTTGTTTTAAAAAGTAACCAAGTTTGTTTACATTATTTTTTTGACACATTAGATTTTACCATAGCCTACTCAATATAAGGCAGGGATCAACCTCAAAATTTTGGACTAGGGATGAAGTAGTGGATTGTAATTATTAGTAAACCACAATTATTTAGTATGAAATTAGCATGGTAAGTATAAGCTCCACAAACTTTCTACAACTTTTTTTAAAATACGTATTTGATTATTTTACATTACGAATCGAAATACGCAGAGGTTTTAGCCACTCAGATGGCAGAAAAGGGTCCACGGAGCTGCATCACGTGGAAAGAGACCGACAAGCCATCTTGGTGGCCTAATAATCTAGCTTTTATAATCCCAAACCACTTTCGAAAGCCACAGCTGCTTATTTTAATGGCGTTGTCCTCCAAGCCGTCGCCTCCACCCCTACAATCTCCCTCAATTAATTCTAACACATCCTCTTCAGAGTTAGAAAATACCATAATTACTATTTCAAGTACGTACTATTTAATTTTTTCATTGTTTGTCTAATCATTTATCCATTCATTCATTGTTAGTTTATTGTTAGTTAGTTCTTAGTTTGTTTTTTTAGATTAAAATTAAGTTTGTTTCAATTAATGAGTCAAATTTATGTCGGAGCAGTCTGTTTATTACTAAGTTGACTAATTCATGTATTAATGAATAATTCGAATAATTCATAATTTATCAAGCCTGAGAAGAATTATTCAAAATTGAAAGTTTTTTACAAGAAAATATCATGAATTATATGAATAAATTTTTCGAAAAATTCATAATTTCCGAATTATGAATTATTCGAATAATTCATAATTCTTTACCATTTTTTAATTAATTGGCTAATTAATTAAAAAATGGTAAAGAATTATGAATTATTCGAATAATTCATAATTCTTTACCATTTTTTAATTAATTAGCCAACTTAGGTTTATTATAAGATTATTACCAAATAAGTTAACCTAAAAGCTATAACTATAGAGTTGGATTCGGTTTCAGGTTTAGGTTGGGCACAAATCCTAAAGGAGTGAGAAACTTAGTAAAACCAGTCATAATGAAATAAAAACCTTAGTATTATAAGATTACATTTATTTTTGTAAACTCTCCATTTAATTAGTGATAATTAATCGGAACAAATTCACTAATCCGAACGATTTTGTTTAGTAAAGCCTGCCTCCTGTGACGATGAATAAAACCTTCAAACATATCTTGGAAAGAAATGCCAGTCAACTCTACTACTGCCGATTCGTACAACATGCCAACTCGCACCAGGTCACAGAAAATCCCACCTTTCGCTGTGTTCTTAGATATCTCATGGAGTTGACTTGGTGCTTTTAGAAGTGTTGGTATTTGGGATGGGTTGACTGGTTCCCTTGGGAACCACTGAAAGCATTTACTTCCCGAAGATTATACCTGCTGAAGTTATAGCAATTGATGATATCTCTATGACAGGGGTTCTTAAACTAGGGGGGGCGTAATAACGGATGAAAATGTGAAGTGATCAATAATAAATTAAGTTTTCTTCAAAACGTGAGGTTAGATATTCTTAATTATATTAGAAAATAGGTGTGTTCTCCGAGTTTGGTAGTCTGAAAAAGTGTAGGTGTAGCCGCGTAGGGGGCATGATAATTCACAGATTGGCCAAGGGGGGGGGCATGGGGTCAAAAAGTTTAAGAACCACTGCTCTATGAGAAGATGACTACGATATCTTGTATATTTCGATTGTCTACAAGCAAACAGGCTGATAAGGAGGGAAAAATCATAGTAAAACATGTGGCAAGGCCTCTAATACTTGGAATATAATTAAAGGATTCATTACCCTGTTTCATAAATCATTCTACTGAAATCATATTGAAAACTCGGGATTCTCAATTCAGCTCTTGATGAAAAGTTGACAAGATTTCCTCAACTGTAGAAACAGTTCTGTCTAGTAGGATGTGGAAAAAGTAAACATCGCAGCAACACAATAGGAGAAAAGAAGTCCACACAGCTTGGCGCGCGGGAAAAGTACGATGTGTTGAACGAAATCAATGCTGGAGAGGAATTAGCCGATTTCTTATTAAATCGAATTTGTACTCGAAAGTAACGTTTTGAATGGGATTCATGCTAGTTTTAGGAAATTGTTGTGACATTATCCTTACTAATAAAACTCGATTAATGTGTATTTATATACGTATATACTATATACGACCGCGCGCTTCGCTTGCTTGCGCGCTCCGCGGCTGGTAGACACGCCCTTTGGGCGCCTGCGGTCACATTGATTAATTATAAGGGAGATAACATCTCTAAATACTACGTCTGTCCTACTGATATTATAATCGAAAAATCACCAAATTTGTCAATTTTTAAAAATTTTGATGCGTAATGATGACGTCATAACAGAGTGATGAGCCATCATTTTTTTAAATGATGTATCATATATATTAATATAGACATTCTATTAAAATTTCAGCCTTCTATCATCTAAAATGAATGAGTTATTGTGAAAAAACTGAAATTTCTAATTATAAAAAGGTGACGACGATGACATCATAATTCCATGACGAGTAAAAATAAAAGTGCCAGTCAATGTAGTAAACAGAAAAAAAGAGCGCCGGGTCAAAATAGCGAATGAAAAAAATAAGCGCCGGGTCTAAAGGTTGCACGAAATAAATAAGCGCCCCGGCGCTTATTCGAAGCAATACGGTATATATAAGGTTATTTTTGGCATTTGTTAGGCTATGGCTCCTCTAAGTTCTGAGCTCAGACGAAAATGTCGAGTCATCATGGAATTATGACGTCATTGTCACCTTTTATAATTAGAAATTTCAGTTTTTCAACCATAACTCAGCCGTTTTAAGTGATAGAAGGCTGAAATTTTAATAGAATGCGTATATTAATATATCTCACATATAACAATCATCAAAAATGATGGCTCATCACTCTGTTATGACGTAATCATTACGCATCAAAAATTGAAAAATTGACAAATTTGGTCATTTTTCGTTCGATATCGATTATAACAGTAAACCAGACGTATTTAGAGATGTTAACTCCCTTATAATTAACTCAACGTGGCTTGGCAATTGCAGCAGCCGAAGTAGCACCGAAACAACAAAATCTATTCTCAACAATCAGTCTGACCCCTAATACCGTGGCGTCTAGAATTTCAAAAATGGGAATATACTTGACAAACCAACTTGAGAAGAAATCTGAAAGTTTCAAGTCTTTCTCATTGGCATTTGATGGCAGTACGGATGTCTCTGACACAGAACAACTTTCTGTGCATATTCGGGGTATCTCCTCTCCATTTGAAATCCGCGAGGACATTATTGGATTGTTCCCAATGGATGGGAGAACTCAAGGAATAGATGTCAAGGATACTGTTAAGAGAATCATGGAACGACTTCCGTGTTTATCATGAAATCTTCTCTCTGCGATTGCAGATGGAGCTCCTAATATGATTGGGAAGGAGGTATGAGCTGTGAAAGTTGTTGAATGAGGTGGCCCCACCTCAACAAGACTGTCTTTCCTTACACTGCATAATTCACCAGGAGTCCCTCCACCTAACATATAACTACTCTAGGGGTCCGAATAAACAGGGGGGATCATGCTAATAGGATTTCATTATTAAAATCAACAAAAAGAAATTCGAGCATATATTTACGCCTACGTAATTAGAATAAAGTACAATATTATAGTAGAGAATTCTAACTGATTCTGAACATCAAGTCAGAAACTATGGTTTGGTAAAAATTCAAGTTTTAATTAGTATAAAAATTATTAAGCGGGGGGGGGGGTGGAAATTTTTTCAAAAATTAATAAGCGGGGGGGCCGTTTATTCGGACCCCTAGAGTACTCATTTCAGAAGTTGGTCACTATACATAGTATAGTCGGCAAATTAAATATGTGATTATCGGGTGTGTATAATATAATCGAATTAACTCGATTAGGTCGAATAAAATGATATTGATCGAATTGCAACAAAAATGTCCAATTCTCTACGTAGCAAGAGTTTAGAAAAAGGTCTACTAAAATTTTTTTTGTGAAGGTGGAACAGTAGTATATGAAAATTTGCATCTAACCTGTTGATTTCCGAATTCTGCTAAATCATCATGATTACGCCATATTTTTTATTTTCCATCCTGAGTTGGTGACGCAACATAAACTATTTGTCTCTTCAACTACTTGGGTGGAAGTACACTCCCATTAGACAAACCTATCAAATATATATATAAATATATATATTCAATCACGAAATTGCATCATTGAAAAGGAGTAAATAGCAGAAATTATACACACATAATATCTAGTTGCAACTATGAGAAGATTAAAGCATTCCCACTTCATTAGAAAATGCTCACTACACCGCCTGGCATTGCACAAACGATTTTATCATTCGCTACACAAACCGACTTCGGGATTCCTTCTTTCTGTCTCCCTATTGTGCAGAAAAACTCTCCTCCAGACGAGAATACCTTGAGTTGAGAGTCAGAACACTCACTCAGAATGAAATTACCAAACGAATCAATGCAAAAGTGTACAGGTGTGCTATTATCTTGGAGGTAGGCGCGGGGAATTAGAGATTGCGTTGACAAACCATCTGTTTTGAATGTCACCAAACACTTGTCATTATCACCAGGAGCCATAAGGAAGAGAACATTGTGGTAGAGTTGAATCTCCATAGGAAGGTTTAAAGGTCTTGAAAATTCAATGATTTTCATCCTAACTAGCAGGAAATTAAACACGCACACACAATTAGCGATAGGGTCAGTGACGTAGAGTTTCTGATTCTCGTTATCTCCAACTATCCCGCGAGCGGCAAAAGAATGGATTAACTGCCTCGCCAGTAAACCTCTGCTTGAAAAACTACAAATGCCTAGCAACGATTCGTCAGTCACGAATGCGTTGTCGTAATTAACGAATATGTCACAAGGACGTTTCAAAATTTTATCTCCAAACTCTGAAACGAATCCTCCTTCTAAGGTGAAAGACAGAACTTTGTGCTCTGACTCTGATACGATGAACAAGCGATTGTTCGTTTCGCAGAAGAACAAATTCTTAACGTCTGTAAACTGCCCTGGTCTACAGCCTCTATTTTGAATGGTCGACTCAGGATGGTGCTTGGTTCTGTAAGACTTTAGTACTGTGCTAGCAGGATTCATCATAATTCTCCGTTCAGCTACTGTTTTAGGCAAAGCAGGTTCTGTTTCGCGGTCAGTTATTCGCAATTCACCTAAATTATTCGTCAGTTCAATTATTGGTTTAACATCGCAATGATGAAGGAAGATTTTAGGCTGTTTGATCCTATTTCTATGTATGGCTAGCTCTTGTAGTACGGGGTTGAGGGATGCATTGTGTATGTGGGAAAATTGGTTATCTTTAATGCAAAGTGCTTCAATACCCTTTCTCATTGAATCTAACTTCTGAATCGCTTGGAAGTGCTTTTCTGTTTCGAAATGCCATTGTGCTTTCAGATTCTTCAACTCAGTTATTAATCTTATTCTGCGCTTATTTACACTCTCAAGTATCAGGTCGAACTGTTTGTTGATTAGAAACTCAGTCACCTCAAAAATATCTGCACAAGACACAGACGATACGGAACTTGTCATTGAGTAATTTAGAAACAACAAAAAGTTTATATGTAATATTTACCCGAAGAAACTTAGTAAATAGTATAGATGCAATTTCCCATGCAAAAATAACTTGAAAATTGAATGCTTAGATATAAATACTACATTTAGATGTATAAGCAGCAAAATTAATACGCAATTAATGTATAAAGCGTATATGGTACGGACGTAGTAATTTAATACATTCCTCAATCTAGCCATTGCATCTACCATTAGTGGACACAAATAATAATTAGCACCAAAAGTAATGTTGAATTAGTTCAATATCTGGGAGCGTATTGGCCAGGAGATTAAAGTTAACACTGTGTGTTCGAAGAAACTCTGAATTATGTAAATATGCTGCATGATCAAGATAGAGATAATTAATTTCATAATGTACACACTTGATTGCTTTCAAAACTGTGAAACTACTTACAAATGTCAAGAATTATAATTGCAGCATTGTAAAGAAATATTAATTAACAACATTAAAATAATAATAATAATAGCTAGTCATTCAGTCGCAGGAGTAAAATCGCAATTGTTAGGACTTACATTTATGAAATAGGGCAAGGGGACAAATAGCATGCATCACAAAAGTCACAAAATCTTATATACAAATTAAAGCAAATTGCGTAGTTATGAAAGGATTGGGAGATAAAAGAGAGGGGATTAGTAGAAACATAGAGCGTTATCTCCTTCACTAAAAGCGCAGACAACTCTCCCGTCCTTGATCACACAGACACCAGTAGCTCCGTTAATGCTAGGGTTCCATCGCTGAGTTTGATCTCCTACCAGGTTACATAATTCCCCGTCTAACGTGAATACCTTTACTCCTTGAACCTCAGCATCGGTTAGAAAGAGTTGTCCCGCGTGATCTGTCGAAAGGAATGAAGGGAAAAACACGTCAAGGCCCGGGGCTACCACGGACTGGACTAGATTCCCACACTTTGTGAAGCTATGAACTGTGAAATCAGTGCTTCGATCCAAAACGTAGATCATTTCTTGGATCATTATGATATCTTGTGGAAGCTGAAAGAAATTTTCCAAAAAAACTTTAACAAAGTCCAAATCGGCGTTGAGAATACAAACTCTGTTGTTGATGCTATCAGCAACATATACATTGTGCATTTCATCAATAGCGATACCCCTTGGTCCATTTAATTCAGAAAAGCCTCCACCTTTGTTAAACAGCCCAATCTTAACGAGAGTAAAGGTGGTGAGCTTAAACTTGACAATTCCATTCAACTCTTCGTCGGAGACGCAACAGAAATAATCCCTCATCGCGATCGAGTGCGGTTTGCGGAGGATATTATGCCCAAACTCCGTATCGAAAACACCATCGCTAGAAAAGACCACCACTTTATGCGATCCTTGGTCCACAGCATACACTTTCTCCTCAACAGGATTGTAAACTAGGCCCAGAGGGCTGTCTATGTTTCCCACATCACTACCACGGTTACCACTAGAGTAGATTGGCATGTGCTTAGCCCTATAGGAAGCAGGTCGAATTGGAAGCGGGGGTTTGTCGCTAGGGATAGTTGGGAGTTGGGGTAAGGGTCCATGAAAATTACTGTATAGTTTAGCGGGCAGTGTGGAAGCATCTCTCGATTGGAGACTGTTTGATCTAGCGGTCAACTGAGGCGTCTTTTGAAGATACAAGTCCGGGCTGACAGAAGCACTTCGCACGCGAGGAGATCGTGGAGGGAGTGGAGGAGGCATCAACTCGTCCTGGACTAATTCCCCGAGACTAGGAATCATGCATAGGATGGGGGTAATATCGCACTCGAGATTGAGTTTGAGACCAGCTTCATTCATTTTTACTTTGATTGCGTCTCTCTCCTTCACGATATTCTGAACAGCTGACTCGTGAATCTGCGCAGCTTGGTTCTGACGAATAAATATATTTTCTAACTGCGTTCTCATTTTCTCTAACTCCTCGAGTGTCTTCAGATTCGAGTCGTGTTTTGATTTATAAGCTGAATGGATATCAGCCAGCTCACTCAAGAGCTGCTCACGACGAGCATTCAAGCACCTGAGTATCTCTTCAAACTTCTCATTGATTAATGTTTCAATTGAGACAAATAAATCTTTCGAGTGAGACATTAGTCTTTTTACTGTTTCAATGTATTACGTTTGAGCATATATAATTCAAACTGGAAAGAGACTTAACTATTACAGTCGTATATTCATGTATATATATGATATTGACCTGAGAATGAGAGTATAAGCATAAATATATATCTGTGGACGAAGGTGCAGAGGACAAGTTACTGAATAGCAAATAATGCTTTCTGTCAGAAAATATTTAGTTAAAGAAAATAGTAATGATAAATCAGCAATTACTAGGTACTATAACATGGGGCATCATGTGGGATGGGTGGTGGGGAATAACAACACAACGAATGGTAGGTTGGACATTTTGTTAGCATATTACTTCTGTGTACTGATATATTTCCTTGCAGATTTAGCTCAAATCATTTCTGATCGTGACGAAGATATAAAAACAAAATAGAGTAATCATACCCATCATGATGAAATACTACCTAAACTTAACATTGAAACATTTCTAGTTTTTCAGGAAAATGTAAGATTTAGGTTAATTTAAGAAAGAGTTTTAATCAAATTTACCATTTTCCAGAAAATAATTAGTCACTAAAAATTTGGGGTTTATTAATCTGGAATTAAGCAGATTCTAATAATTTAGAAATGCTGCACAACTCTGCACTGATTACAACTTATACAATGACAAAAAAAAACAACCAGAAATAAATACTAACACCTCGAGATTTTGTCAAATTATTTGTCTCAGTTCATTCGAGGGTCCCTAATGCTAATGGAAATCACAAAGAGAGCACTCTCATATTAAAACAGATAGTGACTATTCAATACATCAAATTATGATAATTCCACAATACAATGCTAGTATTAACCTAGCAACAAAGATCAAATCATAAACAATAGAAATTGCTTTACATCAATAATATAATATTACTAATCACATTTCACGTGCTAGCTCTTCATAATCAGCCTGAGAAGATAAGCAGACACGAGGACGAGGAGAATCATTTAATTGGAAAAGAGGAAGCGTGTGTGTAGCTGAGGGTGAAAACAGCAACTCTTCATTACAGAGAATTCTGAAATCTTGTGAACTGTCCATGCAAGCAGAATTCTGAGAATTTGGTTTGTTTTCAAAATAATTCGGCAGTGATGTATTAGTGATGTTAGGAGGGGAAATTTCAATGTTTTTAGGAGATAGAATATCTATATTAGGGGTATAGGCTGATACTAGAGGGGAGGAGAACTCTTCTGCTAAAGCATTAAACTCCGTGTTTCCTGAACTCTGAGAATGTTTTTCAGGTTTCTGGGGTGTAGGGGGTAATGAAGAGGCATCGAATAGCGGGGATTTCAAAAGCGAGTTCGAATCTGGAGATTTGATTTGAGAGATGCTGTTTCTACTTGTAAGACTTGTAAATGGAGAAAATTGACATTTTTCGTGTGTTAATGGTATCTCCTGTAAGTAAGTATAATCCTCTTCTTCATTGTAATGTTCCAGAGCCTCGAATGCTTGGTCAGTAACCTGTCTCTTGGGCTGTGTGGGTGTGAACTGATTTCCTCGCTTGTCATTACTCTCACTGTTAGGTTCAAACTGCTGCAAATGATCTTCAAAGTTAGATATTAGTTTTTGGTGTAAAATATCGTGAGTTTGTTCTAAACTATTGGTCTGCAAAGTATTTAGGTAATCTGCTTTTACCTCTGGATTTGTACTTCTGTGAACAATCGAGTTTATTGCATTGCAAAGTTCTCCCAGTAAAAATGAATCGTCTTGCTTCGTTTTAACAATACTCTGATTCTGTATCAGCTTGGATAGGAGATTCTCACAAGAAGATTGAATGAAATTCTCATTAGCTTCGACAATTTCTGTGAAATTAGAAGTTAAAAAATGAAGTGAATCAGCTTTTTTGCTAAAATCTTGTTCAGAAGGATCGAGATCAAGCCCAACTAACAAAACTAGAGTATTATCAGCAGTGATCCCTTCCAGATTATTCACGTAGTAGAGTGAGCTTATTATCGGAGAGTTCGAATTAGATTTATTAACAAGCTTAACAGAGAATTTCCCCCATTTAACCCAGGTTTTGGGAGGCAAAACTGGAGCCGTTTCCGGAGTAAATAACAGCGTATTGTTCGGACCTATCAATATAACATTAACATCCAACAAATCGTCTCCTAATATTTTGCTTCTAGTCTTCAAAGGAGGTAGAAGACATGCGAGAAAGAAGATTTTCCAACGACATTTCTTGCAGTTTTCAACACAGATCGTCTGGGGCTTTGCAAGTCTACGATAGTTTGGCGGGGTTATATATGAATTGACATTAGGAGTGTGACATTTTCTGAAACTATCTACATCGTTAGTAAAGTATTTTCCGAGCTGGTAATAGTTAAACGGGCAAATTATTCTTTCATGTGTCCAGTTCAAAACCAGCGAGCCTTCATGAGTTAATTCCAAACTCGTATTTAGCTTGGGACTTATAATGGAGTGGAAATGAAGAATTTCTTTTATTGAATCGAAAATTTTACTCGAATTGGAATCGATTGAATTTAAAATGAAATGAGGTGTGAATATTTGGAATAAATTCTCCTTTATATCAGTACTTTCGTGTGATTCGATCATTTTCACACCTTTGTCTGAAACAATTAATTTCCTAACTGATTGGGAATTGGGAGCGTAGGATGAAATGAATACGAAACAAGGGTCATGCGAAATTTCACACCTCTTATACAACTCAACCCATTGTTTCTGAATCGCGACAGTACCACCAAACACGTCCATGACGTCATCAACCAAGGCCATTTTATTCCAACTCAATTTACAGTGCAAGGCTTCACCACTCAATTCAGGCGTTGTGTGTGTGTTAAGGTTTTGATCGGAAATATGAATGGCGAGTTTAGCATTTTTAAGTGATTGGGTTGTGAGCTGGGCAGAAGTTAGGATAATCAAGTTGATCAGTTCGTTTATCGTTGAAGTGATTACAGCCATTCACTAATATCTAAAAGTTAGTGTGAAAGAAAGAGAAATACAAATAATAATAAAAATAATGTTCACTACGTGGATTCCAAATTTCACTCTTAGAAAGCCCTAATATGAATATTTGTTATAAATGTTTTGACTCATTAAATTTTCCTTAATTGGCACGAAGTTATGCTATGAAAATATCGCAGAAGGCGTCTAAAGGAAACGGAGAAATGTCTCCTCTGTTCCGGCATATATTTATGTGCATTTTTACGAACCAGTCAACAACGACCGTCACACCTCTACACATTTCTACCAAACTTGTGAAGTTAAGTGATTGTTCAAAATTTACTTCGATCTGTTTACTTTTATTCATGAAAAAAAGAATTGGTTAAATGTTAGAAATAATATTCCCTATCTTCCTTTGAAATCTAACCTGACTCTTGTTTACGATTATTTATCACAATAATAAAATAGCTCTTCAGACTAAATAATTCATCCAAAATATGTCATTAAAAATTAAGTTAGAACACAAATATTCAACCACACAGCTTTAGTTCGCACTGCTGTATTAATTAGATTTCGGTTTAGACTTGGCCTGCTTCATCTTCTGTCTCAAAATCCGGGAGAGAGTTACACAATTTCCAGTGCAGAGAAACGCGAATAACAAAGAGAGAATCGGTACCTGATGCTCCCAACAGTCCCCGACCTGCCAAGCTCGAAACAGTCTGAATGAAGTGTAAGCTTGCACAATCTAATTATAGAAAAATAATCATACTATAATCATGAAATTATTTGAAAATAATTTTAAGATTATTTTAACATAACTTACATAGAGTGCTATCAACAAGGGTACGATGTAGGCCAAATCATTCAGTCGTTTAGATCTTATTCCCTCTAGATTAGAACACAATTAAAACAATCCATATTCGAACCTGAAATAACAGAATCCTCACCATTCGTGGTACTGAGTATTTTATCCTTTCCTAGCATGATGTTCTTATCAATCGTCTTGCGTTGGTAGAAATATTGAACGAGCTGGATAAAACCTATACCAGATTATGCGTGATTAACTACTACTACGGTATTACCGGGGTGTTATCTAGTCTCCTTCCCCTCCTCCCTCTCCCCTGAGATCCGGGGTTAGTTCCAATCCTGGTATCGCTGCTATTTCAGACGCATAGATAATATCTCGATCAAATCAGTTAGTAACGAACTTGTCATGAGAATAGAGAACATGAGCACATCATGTAATTGCTCGTAGCAAGATCCGGCGGGCCTAAATCAGATATTGATATTCTAAACTTGTTTCGGAGGAAAATAGACAAGATACAAAATTAAACTGAAGAAACAAAAATATGAAAATACTCATCCTTACCAAGTAAGCAGCAATAGTGTGATCACAATCGTGATGTAATGGTGTATGAGCCACCAAGATTGGATCCTACAAACACAGTAGCATCAAATAGTGTCTCATCACTTCGCTTCTAACGAGTGGAATCAAGAACTCAGAATGTGCAAATGACTCACAACAAAACAATGAAAATACAATGTGATTAACTGTGGTTAAAACGCAATTGAATATGCTCTGTAGGTGTATTAAACTTCATTTTTACAGTAAAAAATGTAATAAATAATGAAATTTTGAAAATGAATTATCTCAATCTCGTATCTTAAGAGAACAATAATCTGTTATAAGATTTATTTCCAGAAACTCCTGGCAGTTTTCGCTTAGAAAAATTGAAGTCAATTGCAAGTTGTTTTAGAAAGTATAATCACTTTAGTTTAGCACATGTACAAGTAATTGTATATACATGTATTATACAGCAGAACCTGCAATCAGACGGTCGTTGCAAGACGAAATATTACAACCTAATATACACTACAGTGTTATTTGCAGTCTTAGCTAGTTATGATAAAGCAGATCCTACGGTAGTATGCTAAAAACTTGCTTTGATCCATTCTTCACGAGAATGTGCTCTCGAATGGTGAGAGTGAAGTAGTAGTAGACCAAGAGAGAGTAGAGGATGATCTGGGGCAGGTAGAAGAACCAGGTTAAGAAGACGGTAGTCAGTGACAATGCATTGCAAACTAACTTGAACCGTTCATAGGACCATTTGTATTTTAATCTAAAATCACAAGATACAGTAATATACTTATAGAAATGGAACAAAATTATACTAAAAACTCACTTCAAATCCAAATTTCCGAATATCACATTGAGTTGCCCAACAACGATCCACAGCAGGAATCTAATTATTTTATTAAATAATCAAGCAAAACATGTCTAGTCATCAAGAGGATGAGTTACCCATTCTCAAATGAAGGCAGCCGTATCAAGACGTCATTGCAGTACGATTGCATTGCGCTTAGAATGTGCTCTTTTTCTGGATTCTCATAGCTAAATAAGTATAAAATGAGCAATTGTAGGGAAACTAAATTTTGTCACACATAAGTAAGATTTATTAAGATTGGATGGACTATAACCTAATTAGATCTTTCTTGAGAGAGTTGCAGCTTTTCGACAATTTCGTTTCAAGTTTTGTTGAGTCTTGTCTCATTTTGAGGAGATCACCATAGTCCTCCTAAAATGAAATTAATGCGGTGGTAATAAAGAAAAAATTAATAATTTTTAATATAAACTACGATTATTTCTTTAAACTACGATCATTTCTAAGTTTTATAGTCATATAAGAACATGAAGGGAGGAATAATATTGTTCTTTTAAAATTTGCAGATACATTCTTTCGGAATAATCCAAGGTCCTATCGATATTTTAAACTTGGACTAATACTCGTAAATTTGCAAAACTTAAATATTGAAAATATAAATGGGTCGAAATTTTATTTTGAAATGACTGTTGCAGAGAATTAGGGGCTTAGCTTAGGGTAAAGTGAACAAACATCGTCCATACCCCATGGTACTACGCATGCCCATACATACCACTATTTCTTTGTATTTGTCCTTAAACGTAGGCCATATTGTATCCACAGTATCGTCCTCATCCTGCATTATCATCTCGTGAGCAGACTGGGAGCTCCTCGAACCAGAATTCCTCGGCGTAGAGTTTTGTGCAGACATTTTTTGAGCGAAGTAATAATCTTAGAAATACACTTGTATGTATAAGAAGTCAGTGGATTGACATAATGTATTTGAAACTTGAGACTACAGAGAAAATTATGAATATTTACAAAACAGAATAAGGATATCCCAGTCAGTTCTATCATATTTCAAAGTCCCAATTAATTATAGAATTCTGCTCATATTTTCCATGTGCAGATCTGGGGAGGGGCAACAAGGGAAATTGCCCCTCCCCTCTCCCTTTGTCGCTAAACCTTATTTTGTTATATATTCCTTCGCCTTAAACAGATATTTTGCCTCTCACCTTCCCCATTACTACCACTTTGTTGTAATGATCATATTAAGGAATTATGAAATTCTTCAGGTTTCTATTTAGTATAATTGCCGTGATAATTCCTTAATATTACGCATCGCGAATTTTCATTCTATCGGGCGTCCCGCTTCAATAGTTAGGGATTTTATGATTCATATCATGGAGCTATAAATAAAATATTACAAATGAGATTAATTTAATATTATTACTGCATGAGTGTTGGTGAGAATATTATAAATGACTGTAAATGGATATTTGAGTATGTAATGTTAAAAAATTTTAGAGATTAATTAATATTCTGAATAGTAAGCAATTCATTTTGAATTAAAACAACTAAAATAATATCCAAACTACTGCATCCATTCCAATGTAAGCAAGAGACCTGTCAAAAACATATTATTATGTAAATATTCAATGCTTCCGAAAATGTCCACGGTTAGTAGCAGCTCGCTTTCTATCAGACCAAGTCTCGTACTTTTTGAGAGCCATTGAGACGGAGAGGTTTAACTGCACCGTTACCTGTTCCCCTGCCTGTCCATACTTCTCTATAAAGGGTTGTAAGTGTGTGAGGGGAAAGTTTTTCAAGCACTCTGTAAGTCTGTGAAGTTTGTTCTCAAAGGCAGCTGACTTGGCAGGGAAACAACCCCAGAAGTGTCTTAAAAGCTCAGAAGAATACTGATACAAGCTGACGAGGTCTGATTTCATTGAAGGAGAGAGAGGAGGGAGAGGGGGCGAGCTTTGCATAAGAGCCCCTCCAGGACTCAACTCTATAAGCATTTGTAGAGCACTGCCTGGCAATACCGGATCCATCAACTCTGGTGTCCAATCTTCAAGAGAGGGGAGAGTGTAAATATTCTCAGATTCCATCCTGTTTTTTGATGATTGAGTTTGTGTTCGGGTTAAATTCAAAGATTTGTACTGTGGTTCACTATCACGGGTGCTACTAGCATTTTCACCTGTCCTGTGCGTTGTATTGTCACCTACGATCATTCTGTTCTGGTAGTTACAGTGCATTATCCATGGTTTGGTGTTGCGAATTTGTTCGTCTACTATCTGCTCATTTGATAAAGGAAGATAGTCTGAGTCTTCACCTAGGAGAGACGCGTCAGAAAGTTTGATACGTTTCATATCATTTTTAAGTCGATGAGACTCATCATGTTTAATCGAATCTAACACGTTGGAGTTCGAAGGCATAATAGAATCAATTCCATGAAATCGCAATGACTGAAGGATTTCTCTCCAAAATTCTTCCTCAGTGTATCTTTCAGGCACAAGTTCCATATGTTTCTTCCTCAAAGCCGGGTATAGTTTGAATATGGACATAATGGTGTCCTGGTTGAGCACGTACTTCTGCTTATCTCCGTCCTGTATGGCCTGAATCTCGGTGAGGAGGGAAGTGGGAATGCCGGTGTCCTGTGCAGGCTCCAGCCGCACAGCCTCGCTATGTATAGCCCAGAATTCATCAGCTCTCAACACGGGATTATTGGAAGCAACAAGCTCCTTGTATAGCTTCCGGAGATGTACATCCTCCATCAGTTTACGCTGCTTGGCTAAGAACTCTTCCTGTTTCGTTCTAGCAACAGAAATCATTTCTTGCAACTTATCTTTGAATTGGTTACGCTGTTCTAGTGCAGACATTGAGTGGAAATAGAAGGTGGGAGAGTTATCATTTTCTAGGACGAGTTGGAGTTTCACCTTCTTCGTGTTGGCAGAGCTTAGTTTCTGCACATTTATCTTGGTGTAAGGAACGGTAAAATCGGGTTCATTTTTATCCTCCGGTTTCCAGATAAGACTTGCGTCTAGTAGCGAGAGAGTCCCGTTAAACTTTTGGTAGATGACTTGAGGCACTTGCAGAATGCAATTACTATTAGTACTAGCATTGGATGCCATGTCTGAACTATTTCTTATTCCACCAAAATATATCTCTATAGATTAGTCCACAAAGCATTCTTGATAGTATTAATTTCTTTATCACTGATTATGGCTAAATAAGAAATAGATGGTGTTGGAATGCTGTAATAGTGTCATTATGGCAAGTTTCAGATGAATGTACAATATTATTGAAGCTATTCCTAGTCTATTCTCTTAGTCCGGGAGTATAACAGGACAATTCAAATTGAAATAATACTGAAAATGTAACTAAAATTTGTCCATATGCATTTTTATCTTTTACAATCCTACTTTCCTTCTGAAAGGGAAACAATAAATTCGAACAATTTCCTCTTTGATAATACACAAATTATCGGTTTCTTTCTTTTGAATTTAGATCAATTGATATGGTCAAAACAATGTAATTAAGAACTACATGTTTTGTACAAAATAAAATAATTTTACAAACCAAGTACATAAACAAACATGTATAATATGAATTACTTTAAACCGATGAGCAAATAACACGATTAGTTCATACAACTCAACCTAGGCTTGTGGCAGTCAATGAAATTAGCTCCTATTGAGATAAGCTGCTTTTATTCTTCTTTTTGGGCATGAGCTCTCGCAGCTGGGACCTGTGTAGGAACAGAACATCAGAATAAAACTAGATACAAATACCAACGCACAGCCTCTATCCATAGTACAGTCAACTCCGCTTAATTGGGACACATCGGATCCCGATTAAGCAGAGTTCCCAATTAACCGATGTAATTTTGTCTTAGCTTCTATGTATCATAACTTTTTCGTTTTCCGGAGACTTGTCCCAATTAAGCGGAACCCTAACTGTATTCAGCAACTACTCTACGTACCACTTTATAGTAGTAGTATAGTTAATTTTATCAGTAGCTACTACCTCCCTATGTACTCTATACTCATATTCAAAATCTATCATCTAAAAGCTCTTCACAACTCTCTCACACACTCTCACACAATGAGATACAAATAAATTCAATCTTAGAAAAAACTCCGTTAAAATTAGACAAAGTATTTTAATTAATCTACAAAATAGGAATATATCAATGATTATGTACTTGAGTTGTTCTTGTCTCTTGACCAGTCTCTCTCTTACAGGCCCTGCGTCCTGTCCATGCAGCTTCCGCTCAACTGTAACTAGCTCCATTCTAAGTCCGTGGGGGTTGTACCAAATGCGAGCTACGCACTCCTCGTTAATAGAACTCATCGTAATGAGGTAGAGTCCGTCAGGAGAGAAACACACTCGATCGATCTCATCTGTACAAAATTATTGGGTATATTTAAACTATTTGGATTATGAGATATATTTGAATGCAAAATATAAATTCTATTTACTCACTAGCTCTGCTATCCTGGCTCAATTCACAAATCAAATGATAAAATTAAAAGTTTTCAGATTTATATTCAATCAGAATATGAAAGACGTAGACTCTTATTTTAATAAACCCCCATGATATCCTGTAGGACTGGAACCAGATAGTTATAGTCAACGATCCTGATTCTAATTTTCTTTATAATATTTGTGCGAGTTGACATTTATTTTAAACAACAGAGTTCATTAAAATGGAAAGTTCAATTACGACCGCCGTTTTCTGAAGAGTTATGGTGTGTTATTTACCACGAAGAATCGAGATATAATCGTACGCATCTACAAACAGAACTATTCCTTAATTGGGAATCTGTAAAGGCCAACTTCCAGCGTCAGTTATGATATAAACGGATAAGACAGATGGTAATTAATAATTAGTGGCAACTTGAGATGTAATCTTTTAAAAAGGCAATAGGGACTTCCACAAAGAAATTAGTTCTGGTGATACTATATTAAATCATTCAAAATTATTTTCTGTTAACAGAATCACAGTAGTATCTCTGATAATGGAACTTTGCGGGAGTATTAAGAATATGGTTCCAATTAAAACAATGAGAACATTCCTATGTTGTAATTTCCTGCAGAATATATTATGGCAAATGGTATAGTACCAATTATATAAATCTGTCTTCCATACTGTTCGGAAATTTTAGGTTATACACATCATTATATGCATCTTCCAACCATCATTATGGCGACATTGTAGTGAAGGAAATATGATTAATGAACTGATACTAACCATTCAAATTGAGAATTTGAAGGTAATTTTTGTATCGATGTGAATCATGATTATACAATTGGTACTATGTCATATATTCAGGAAAAATTATGCAGCATTTGAATGTGCAGTATTATCATAATCAGAACCACCGTCTTTACACCCCCACATGGTTCTCATAGCTCTCATAGCTCAGACACAGCTGCGACCAAAGCACAGAAATTCACCTTCAAGCTAATTCCAACTCAGGAGGATAATTAATATCACAACTGACACCAGAACCATGTTATTGGTGAATTCCTGCTTGAGATTCTACTTCCATTATATCTGATAATTATATCAATTATTGCATACAAATTCTTCCACGCAGGTTAATTACGTACCATCTGTGCTGTATTATAACCAAGGCAGGAAGTTTGGTTACTTAGTTTCTTGATTAGAAGATAGTTCCTGAAGTAGCTAAGTATTTCCTTACAAATATCTTCTTATTGCTACTTTGTGGTATATAATATAATGATATGTTCCAATAATAATTTATATTCTGTTTGAACTTTCCCTGCTCAAAATTTCCTTTCTTAGTTCCAACTCACCATATTTAGTCGACTCAATCGTCTCTAACAATTCTCCATTTTCGGTTTGGAACAACCTGATCACAGACTTCTGCACGACTGCCGTAACCAGTGTATCTGGGGATATAGCGATGTACCCATTCAGTCCGACCTGTGTCCTTCCCCGCCTGACTGCAGAGGCAGAGAGTGGGGGAGGAGCTTTCGCGAACTCAAATACTGCTATGCACTGTTTGGAATCTTTATCTTTATAGTCCTTCATCGCATCCCACACCATCCACTTCCCATCTCCGCCGAGGCTTATCAGCCTATGACATACGACATAATAACGTACAGTTAGAGCTAAACAAAGTTGAAACAACTCGAACTGGATATAAGTATTGGGACTAAATTGATAAATAATTATCTAAAAAAGTTTTTGACTGAAGCGATTTTATTTGTTATACAAGTATTAAGATTCTCTGCTAGCTTAGCTCAGCTCAGATTTATAGTTTTCACTCAAAACAAGTATTGTTTCTCAATGGTACAGAATACAACAACTTAGTCCTACTTCTCCTCATTTTAAGTGGTATTTTTAGGTCTTGTTAATTAAGATAAAACAAAAGTGGTTCAAAACTTGAAGATCATGATTGAAACAAGAAGTCAGGTGAGTTTATAATATACAACAATTTGGACAAGGACGTATCAACAAGGGCGATTGAGTCGACTAAAATGGTAAGTTGGAACTAGGAAAGGAAAATTTTGAGCAGGAAAAATTCAAGCAGAATCTTATCATTGGAATATGAAGACATGATAAAGAAGGAACTGTATTAGGAATACAGGAACAGGGAGGGCATAAGATTGAGAATCCCAGCAGGTGTATAGTCCCACGTGGCAATATTAAGCACATTCCATTTTGAATCTTGAGGACAGTTAATGACAAAATATTACTTTGCAAAGTGTGCTCTGTGGAATAATGCTGTGGGAAGTCAGGTGCAATTGGACAATTGAAATCAGAGAGAAAGAGCTTAGCTATGAAACCCAGCAAGCATGGAGTCATCTCAATACTGCTGACAACATACTACATAGGAACAAAAATAGAACTGAAATGACGTGCAACACATCCAGGTAGGAAATTCGTATTGTATTGCTTCAATAAAAGATCACAAAGTTTCACTGGTTAATTAGGTTTAATATGTTAGTTTAAAATACCTACGCATATCTTCAACACGCTGTGAATGTCTAATTATTCGTTCATCCGAATTTCCTGTAATTTTATAGATAATTCAGTTAAAAGTGTTGGAACTGTGGTTCCAATAAATTTTTGGTATCACAAAGCCATCAAATATTGGTGACATAAGTCATCTTATTTGGAATAATAATCTAAAATATTTCGAGATACCCTATACTGAGAGTCTAAAACCAATTACCTCATCGTACCTATTGTAATATTATAATTGTAATATTAATCACATTAACATTTCATTTGAGACTTATCCATCAGCAGATGTTGTTCATTAATATATTTTTGACGCCATAGCAACTATGGCCTACTACCCCAATAGGCGATGGATAATCCAGTTAGTATATGTAAATGATATAATTCAACCTTGTTGTGTCTCCTGAAACAGAAATGTCTAAGATAGCTTCTGTGTGGTGCTTCAAACTGCCTTCAGAGGAAATCTAAATGTAATTGAATGGGTAATTAAAAATAAAAATAATTAGAAAAGCTAATTTCTAACATGAGTGCAGGATTGGCTGGAATTTGATGTCATATATCGTTTTAGTAATCTCGCTTTATTCAGACATAAGCTTTTATGGTCAATTCTAAGCAAAAATAATGTACATAAAAATTTCCAAAAACCCCAAACCACTGACAGTATAATCAACTCACTGAGTGGAAACTTTTGGATTGCGTGAGCTTTACAGCGTAGATCAGAATCTGTCCGTCAGCAGTACCAAAGAAGATCCTCTCTGAAGAAGGACTCAGCTCCACCACAGTGATCATAACCTACACACAGCAGTTCATACAAGGAGATACACTCGAATGATATCAGAGAAATTCTGAACCGTTAAAAATGCTCGCTTTCCTTCTACTGATAGATAATTATCTTTAAAAGAGACCATTGGACATTTAGTTGTATATATACCCCCAGGGATTTTTCTAGAAAAAAATCAGGGGGGCAATTTGACACTCATAAAAACTAGGAGGGCAGGAGTAAAGTTAATTGTTGAGTCTAGGTACTGTATAGGGGGGGCAAAAAAATGTTCAGGGAATTCAGAGAAAATGGACATCCAAATTTTAAATCAAATTTAGCATAGGTAATTTAAATTTATAGGAAGCAGTCTTACTAACACATGAGGAGGTATTACCTTTAAATCGCTGGAGTGCATTGGCTCTCCCTTCACTGAGTATATACTGACATGTCCGTCTTTATAAGCAGTCAGGATATAAGTGCCAAAGCTAGCCACATCAAATGTTAATAAGTCAGCATCATGTTCCTATGAATGAGTGATAAAGTTACAGGTGTATAGTAATTCAAAGTGTATGCGTATAGTAGCTCTTTAATTGAGAAACAGATCTTTTATAATAAATATGCAAATGATTCTTGTTAACTTTAGCATACATGTACAATATATTAATCGAAGACGCTACTAATAAGAAAGAAAGCCCTAATGAATTCAACAGGTCATACCCATTGTCACAGGTTTTAAAAACTTGACGCAACTGTGGATCCGTTCTTACATCATTTAGTAGACCACAAGGACATGTTTGTAACCATTGCACGTATAAAATGAATTATGAACTGAGGTACATTAACCCTAACTTTCAATTAGAAGTATCCTATCTAAGTACAGGTTATTATTTACATAATTAGATACCAATGGAAAATCTCCAGCATAGGAAGCAGCGATGTGTCCTTGTGAATTTTTGGTCAATCTGTATATCATCAGGTTACGAGACTCATTGGAATAGACGAGAAGAGCTCTATAGCAAGATTAATCTTTGAATATTGAAACTGGATGCAATTACAGAATGCAATAAAACTTGAACTTGAGCAAGGAAATGGTAGTGACAGTCTGTAAATATGGAATGAATAGAAACAGTAGTCCATTTTCTACTAATGACAATGATGGCTAAAACTTAGACAATGAAAATAAATTAAATCACTTTTTTTCAATCAAATTCTAGATAGCAGATACTAACTAACTTGGAATCTGGACTGATTCTGACTTTGGTTGCGAAATCAAGTTCAACTGTGGTGCGAGCATATCTAAACGAATAAAGAAAGTTCTAAATTCAAAGAAGAAATTGTATAACGTAAATCCGCAATTAAGAAAGTACCTATGGTCATTCGTGTTAAAATACTTCACATTCCAAATACGAAGCGATCTATCTATAAGATCAGAAAATAATTTGTAAACAATTACCAGTAAACTACCCCAATACTCAAAACTCTACAGAAGACAGGGCTAATACGTGTGCAACGTAACATACTCCTCTTAGCTAGTTTCTGATGCATGCATTGTTATCAGTAATTAAATGATATTGCAATTAAATTGGTCAGCGTGTAAGTGAAAGTGTAGCTGATGTGTCAGTCGTATGGCACAGTAGATTTGTTTGAGATCTTTAATCGAAACAAGTATATTTCCAGTACATTTCTAGTATATTTCCGTAAACACTAACCCTGACTCGCTGTGACCAGATATCGGCCTCTATTGTCAAAACTAAAGTCAGTTAGGCACTCTAAATGCCCTTTAAGATGACCAGCTAAAGAGGGGTGCGAAAACTGGACTTCGAATCTTTTGCTCCCTGCTCTCCCCATTTTGAGGAGCTGTTTTTTACTCAACCCTTGTTCTTGAGTTTTTTTCTTTTTCTTATGAGCTGGCATCTCATCAATTTCATCTTCCTCTACCGGCTGCTTCTTCTCTCGTGGTATCATCAGCCACACCACAAACCCTACGGCCATTATGAAGCCCGATAGGAACCCGATCGTTTCCTTAGATATGATGAAATCCTTCAGGAATGTTGTGAAATCCTGATCAGGCTGTGACATTGTAATGCTGATTGAAAATAAGAATTAGAAAATATAAAAAACCCAGAGTACATACTATGAACTTTAATTAATATTAATTTCAAATACTACAAATTGGTGGAGAAATATAGGTTTAATTTTCAATAAGTATATGCTAGCTATATCTATTCAGCTAATGTATTACAAATCTTTGAAATGACCACAAGTAAGAGTCTGCGGAATTTATAGAACATTGCCACAACCTACATTAACACATTGTAAGAACAGAATAAATTTGATGTTCTTATAACAAGATGCTGAAATACGAGTGTAAGAACAGAGCAGAAATTTGTTTTGATAGCAAAATGATATCGCTAATCTCTCTGGAATAATTCGGTTGTGAAAGATCTTCAGGCATCAAACCTTTGAAATCATTTGAGTGGATTTTAATTGATTCGTTTTTGATGCAAAAAAACCATACATATTTCAAGGTATGTTTGTTGATATTTATAAAAAAGTTAACAATTATGATATAGACCTATTGTGTGCAGTAGTATGAGGAGTGAAATCTATCTCATAACATGTGTGAATTCACTATACATAGTATATGTGATTATTTTAAATTTGGCTATATTATTCGCTTTTTACATAATTTGTACATAACTCTTGTCTATGATCTGCTCGAAAAGGAAAGATTATAACTTATGCAAGTTAATACGAACTTGGAAATAAGGTATGCAGTTTTTAAATCACCTGGTGGATAATATTTCGAGAAACTTTCCAACAGATGATTAATTAGTAGTAGAAAGTATAGGAAAGTTCAATTCAACATCATTCTATGAAGACTATTGGGACTGTCAAAATAAAAGCTTACAGCAAATTATATTGGAAATTATTTAATCAGCAAAAGAACCACTAGATAATGATTTTGAAAATATGAGCTAGTTTCGGAAAGAATCTAAACTCGAGAAGGAGATACAAAACCAAAGTTTCATATTATGCATCCTCTGGAGTTACGAATTATTCGCATTTGGAACAATCTGATAGCTATAAGGACTGAAGCAGAAAAAAGATTGCTCAAAGGAACTGACACAATCTTGTACAGTTTGTCAGTTTGTATAAGGAAAATAGGAGAAGTTAACAAACTCCCCATACAACATGTCTTATAGGTTATGTATCAAGCAGATATACCAATCAATGCTATAACACAAATTGTTAAATTGGATTAGTGAGTCAATATAAGGAATTTGAAGTTATACAAATCTCGTCTCGAGTAAGGAGAGGAACAATGTGAGAATGCATTGTTACAGGGTCACGCTACAAGTAAAAGTTTATAGATTTCAGACAATAGCTCATGTGTATTGCAAAAGAGGGAAGAAGTCTTTCAAGGCATTACATAATGTATGTATTGTTTGGCCTATTATTATTACTAATGGAATATACTATGAAATAATCAATGGGATGGCAAATACGCATGGAAATTACGTGGGAATTCTGATGAGTTGAGTTTTGAGATAATGGACACTCGGGAACCATCTGATTCATAATTCAGGTTTCACTCAATCAAAATTCTATTTTGACAAAATTAAAAATCCTGGGCATTAGATTTAGGAAGCATTACAAAATTATACTGGAATACAAATGTAAATTTTATGCATAAAAATAACCAGCTTCAATGTCAGTACCAACCAACACTGCAATGAAATTGAACAAAAGAAAGGAAATGTATTTCCTCCAAAAATGTTCAATCATTTTCATGTAATCTGTCCGTATATAGAAATGTGCCAACATGAATGCGGTCAAATTCAGCTCAGCACCGGATGAATGTAGTTTCAGTTCTCTGATTAAGACTGATTGCTTACAAATAACAACTTAACTGTTTGTCAGTAAGTATAAATAGGATTCACTCAACTGACTTTACAAAAATCATAAGTTAGAATTTGATCAGAACTCAGAGTAACACAATGACTACATCATTCAATCAGAAAATCAGAGAAAATTTCAATCAGTTTGCGAAAGGAGACAAACTTAACAGAGAGAACATCGACGTAGCATTCGGGAGTCTGCAACTACATCCGAGGCTTGGAGAGATCGACCAGATTTTGAGTGCAGCGAGTCAGTCAAACCCAAGATTTTCAAACGACTATCTAACATACAGCGAATTCGCACTGGTAACAATGGAAATAATTCAACAGAAAAGAAATGAAAAAGCTACAAACCTCATAGCAGCACCAGATACAGAAACGACGGCAGTAATGAATGAATACGACGTATTCCTGGGCGGATCCTGCAATCCCACGACGTGGAGACTCGACACAGCAGCCCCCTACCTTAAGAAGGAAGGAATCTCATTCTACAACCCACAAGTTGATGATTGGTACCCGGAACTGATCGAGATAGAGGAAAATGCAAAGAAAAGTTCAAACATTAAATTATTCGTGTTTGACAATCAAACGAGAGCTCTAGCCTCTCTTGTTGAAACAGCCTTTATGGCGAGCGTCGGCTGGAGACTGATAGTGGTACTGCACTATCTCCCTGAATCGAGAGAAGTCGTGATAGGAGGTGAAATCTTATCCAAACAAGAAGTGAAAGATTTGAACCGAGGGAGAAGTTTCCTCTGTGAGATCTTAGAGAAGATGGGAGTGCCCATTTTCTACAACCTTGAAGAAGCACTGAAATGCACGAGTGACGTCATACACGGTAGAGTTACGTACGAACGGCTTCTTATAGAGAGGAAGAGGACAGGCTACCAGTATGGGACCTGGTTAATCGAGTTACGAGAAATATTCAACAAGCATTATCTCCTCTCACAAAAGAGAATGTCCAGCACGAGTGCAAGCAGCGATTCGAGCCCTTTGGAAGAGTCGCCATCCCCGACACCCGATGGAACCACACTCAAACCACACACAACCGCATCAGCCCTACTCGAATTTCTCCAAATACAAACACTCCCATCCACGACGAAAGACGGCCTACGCTACCTCGACCTTGTAAACTGCAATGTCACCTTTGATATGTTCTGCCTTCTAACTGCAGAAGCAATTTTCCAAAACAGCAACAGTCTGTGGACATGGGGTGCATCTTTACTGTCAAGTTTCTTCAATTACACCGGCTCTCTCCTAAAGCAAATCACCGAAACAGAAACCAGGGAGAATACCGGAACACAGCAACCTTCCTATGACGTGTTCCTGGGCGGGAGCTGCGGGAATACTTCATGGAGACAGGATATCGCAATCCCGATTCTAGAAGCGAGCAATGCAACCTATTACAATCCGCAAATAACGCCAGACAAGTGGAGCATAAGGAAAATACCGGAAGAGAACCTAGCTAAAGAAACTTCGAAATCAGTTCTTTTCGTAATCTCAAAAGACTCTCCTTCCATCGCTAGCATAACAGAGGCGGCATTCCTAATGGGGAAGCGAGGAAATCTATACCTGGTGATTGAGGATTTAGAAAACACTGACAGTCAGATGTCCTACACAATGACGCGTTTATCAGAAAAAGACAATAGAAGAGCGAGATCTTATTTAAGAGAAACAGCTAAACTACACAACATCCCAATATTCCCGACAATCCAAGAAGCTATATCAGCTCTTCTAGTGAAATAACTTTATTAACTTTAACATTCATAAAACCAAAATGCACGTATATGTTTTATGTCTTACTAAATCAATTTGATAACTTTCTGAATTAAACTACCTTGCATAAATTGCTCTGATTCATGAACTAACGCTGAATAGTATAATATGTAAGAGACGGCAGATCTAGTTGTGCTGCTTTAAAAATTGACACTATTGAAAGTATAAGCCAAAACAGGAAATATTAATTTCAGCGCACAGCTGATGGTACTAGACTACTAGGACGGAATTATTATGGTGTAACATTTCATTAGCGGTTTAATCATTTAAGCTGACAAGGATAGTGCAGTTTTAATTCGCACTGAATTAATAATTCGTAAGCAAAACGATACTTCTACAATAACTTATCATTGTCACTGCCAAACTATGCACACAAAAGCTCTTTGATTCATGGAAAATTAGGACGGATTAGTATAGCGCACATATGACACAATAGTCAGAACATACTACTACTGTACACCTGCATCCACTTAAAACATATGCTTGTATCGACATGTGGGGTTATAATAAGCTGTGGTATTCCCAATAAACATCCAAATGGTTTATGTGGTTGAGTGAAACGAGATTTTAATTGAATTGCTTTCAGTGAAAATATTACTTTTAATATTACAGGCATCTCGTTAGAATGGACAGTTTACTTTGCATATTAATTTGGGAGCCGAATCATCACGATTGTTAGCTCAAAGCAATTTTAAACCAAAAAAGATTTGTATATTATGTATAAAAGTATTTAATCACAAAAACAATACAGATTTAAGCATAAATAACATCTACATACGTATGTGCAAGGAATTAATGTGTAGGGGGAGGAAAGGATTTTAAGATTAGTTTAATAGTATCCTCCACAGATGTAGATACTGGGACTTTAAATAGGTCGGCAGTTTTCTTCAGGTATGCTCTACCTCTGTTATAATCTTTACAAGCGATAGCAGTTAGTGGGTAAACAAATTCACTTTTAGAGTGGTGGATGTCTTCAATGACGAGGTATATCGGCTTTCCAGAGCTGATGAGATAGGCAGCTTCAGTCATGCTAGCTGTGGACGGAGAATGGGTCGAGATGACAAAGATCATACATTTACTCGTCTGTTTAGCCAAGTTTTCTTCTGCCATCTTACGAATACTCCACTCACCCGGCGGGAGTTGAGGGTTGTAGTATGAGATTTGATGCGCTTCAAGGAGTGGAATAGCAATACTTCCCCTCCAAGTTGTCCTGGAGCAAGTACCTCCTAAAAATACGTCATAAGAAACTGAATTCCCTGCAACTTCATTCCCAAATGGTTCAGTATCTGATTCTCCAGATAGATCGATCGCATTCCTCACGAGAGAATACGTGTAGTGGAAGAGGTTTGTCAGGATAGAGGAACCCCACGACCAAACAGTGTTAGCGCGCTGATACTTTGACTCCGCAGCTAATAAACAAAAGATTTCATAGTCGATAGGCACTCCGATCAAGTCGAGGAAAGTGAGTCCCTCTTGAATGTTCGGACTCAAACTTCTGGTTTTCATGAAGGCTTCGAGAGCTGTTAGAGCTGAATTAGGATGCAGAGTAGGTTTAGGTTGCGAGGATGTCAAACTATCTATTCCGAAATCAACACTTAAAATGTGCGGGAGAGAACCCCTCTTTACAAGTTTTGATATTTTCTGGTCAGCATCGAGATTTGGGGTGGATTGTCTATGTTGTGTGAGGGATGTAGAGCTGTGAATGTCGAATACCTCTCTCAACTGAATCAAACAATTCCCGTATTGGTGCCCGACGCCCTTCCTCTCCTGTAGCATTCTGTCGTAGGATATTTCACCCTTAATCACGTCACAAGTGCACTTCAAGGCCTCAGTGAGGTTATCAAAAACTGGGATGCCTAGCCTCTCTAAGATATCGCACAAGAAACTTCGTCCACGGTTCAAGTCCTTCACTTCCTGTTTCAAGAGGGTCTCCCCTGCAATTGTCACTTCCTTCGACTCGGATAGATAGTGCAGCACAACGACCAGCTTCCAGTTAATGCTGGCCATAAACGCTGTTTCTACTAGAGAGGCTATGCCCCGTGTCTCAGAGTCGAAGACGAAGAATTTAATGTTGGAATTTCTTTTCGCGTCCTCTTCAATTTGTATCAATTCTGGGTACCAGTCGTCCACCTGTGGATTGTAGTAGGTAACGCCTTCTTTCTCCAGATAAGGCATAGCAGTCTCGATCCGCCAAATGGTTGGGTTACAAGAGCCCCCCAGGAACACGTCAATATGGTTGGAATCACTCGAGGCCTCCGACTCAACGTGTGAAATTGGGACTAGACTGTTCTTAAGAGGCGAGTGCTTCTCCCGTTGGTACTGCCACAGCTCTACGACGGAGAGAGCGAACTCCCCACAAGTCAGAAAGTCGGCCTCCTTCCTCTTACTGGAAACACAAGCCCCGGCCAAGAGTTGATCCAGTTCAGAAAAACTCAATTCTAATCGCAATGAGTGAAACGCGCTAACAATGTCGGACTTGTAGAGTAGGTTTTCTTTCGCGAATGTGTTAAAGGTAGCTTTCGCAGTTTGAAGTAGAGACATGCCGAATTGTGAATTGATTGGAGTGGTGTTATTCTCACTGGCCATTATATACCTCTTGAAATATCCTGTATTTTATCTTTTCTACTAAGCATAAATATTGAAAGCACAATGAGAAGTATCCCGATTTTATCCTACGCAAATGTTGGCCAATTATCCTACACAAATCCTGGAGATTTAGTTCATTGAAACTCAATACGTATAATTACAATCTGCGAATGAACTGACTGGTGAAGATAAATTAAGAGTGTTAGTAACAGAGAAATAAATACACCAATTTGCATGCAGTTGATGAGAGGTGGGGAGGAGAGGGGTGGGGGTGGGGGCTAGCTACTAACCAAGAGATCATCGTCTGAGATTACTGGTTCAGGTTCTCTTGCGGCAGCGGCTCGGGCAGCCCGGTTCGCCGCTCGCAGATTCGCTGCTCGCGTTCGACTGATCTCCTGTACGTTGTCCTCGTAGAGCATGATGTTCAGCGTCTCCTCCAGGATTCTAGCCTCAGGAAACTCAATTTTAGTCTGTTTCTTCTCCGTCCCGTAGGAGATGGACTCGCACTCAACTTCTGACACCTTCTTTCCGTGGCCGTAGAAGGACCAACAGCAGATCTCAGCTCCGTGCGCCGAATGCCCCACCACATCCTTTATAAATAGAACGCGACCGCAAAACCTCAGAGAAAGCTTGTCGAACAATTCGATGTTTCTCAAAAAGTTTTCATCTGAATTTCTAGAAAAATGTTAATTTGAATTTGAATATCTTGAATTCCTAGAAAAGTTAATATTTAATACCAGTTTTAATAGATAATAGGATTTAAAATTTGAATTTCTAATCTCTAAACAATTCTGATATCCAAATTGGAACTATAATACAATAAGACGGTACTAAATACTTGGTAACAATTTGCATGCGGATTAACGAATCTATTGTATTAATTAATATTAATTAAATTTTCTATAATTTGGATACATGAGCAATTTTTAAAATTCTGATATCAATTCAGAATGCTCTCTGAATCCACTGGAACTAAGTCACCACTAAATTGCTCAATCCTTTGTTATTCATTGTTAAAATGTAAGTATAGTTGTAAGCATTCAGGGAAAAAGAAAATTAAGAATTGATGTAAAATGCTGAAGTATTAATTCTATCAAAATTTGTTAAAGACACACTGAAACGTAACGTGTAGCATACGTGGTGTAGGAGTATTTGTTGTTGTTTCTGTTGTAGAGGAACTTGATCACAGGCTAGAATATTAACATAGGATAGAGGTTAGTTGAAAAGAACAAAGTAATCATTATAAGCAGTGTAATCAATGCAAGATAGTGAAAATATCGTGTCACCCTAATGCAGGGCAGAATTTACAATTGATTGCTCAACTTATTGAAATATAAAAGAACTATGGATTGATGGAAGAAAAAGATATCTCCAGGGCCATAATTACAAAAACGCTGCAGCGTCTAATCTCCATACAATATACGTATGTATGTATGCATAATGTTATCCATGAAACCGGCTAATCTTAGTTCTGGGATTTCTGCAAATATAATTTATTGAATTTGAAAATAGATCCACTAATGAACAGCTGTTAGATATTGTGTGTGAGTAGAAGCGGTCTCGTAACCTACCCTGACAGAGGAGGACAAGAGGAGCTGCTCTTCTTCAGGACTAGAGATGACTGGGACCTTACAGATAGAGAGGTCTTCTAGCAGCTTCCTGCAGTGGAGTGACAGTATCTCCACCAGTCTCTCTAGCAGGTAGTACTTAGCCTCTACAGATATACATATGTATGTAGTAATGAAATAAGTCAGTTGTTTCAAGATGCCTGGAAAGAACAGTGGAGAGTAGGGATCCGACCTTTCCTCATATATCGAAATAAAATTAGCACTGCCTATGATTTAATAATTTTGTTTCCAAATCCTAGATCTGTGAATTGTTGATTATAGCTCAATGACGATCACTGATTTCATTTTATCAGTGTCTCTATTAATTTCATTAATTAATAGAGTACCAGATAGCTCATAAGATATTCAAATGATATATCCAAAATATCCAATTTAAACGAATATTGCTGAATATTTTTTCAGTTCAATGATATGAAATTCTTCGCTCTCTATAATCGCACCAACATGTCCAGTTTGGGATCTCCACTGCAAAACTAAATTCACTTATAACTATAGCATCTCACCCGTTAGTATCTCTTCACACTGCTGTCTTGATTCGGGAAGAGAGATGTCTCCATTCCTCAGGTAGTTCAGAATGAAGCTGAAGTGTTTCCCATCTCTGTCTATTAGTACCCAGCCTAGATAAGAAATGAACTCATTGATCAGTTTCTCGGTATCCCATTATGTGTAGTAGGTATGCAGTAGTAGCGCCACAAACGAGTGAAAAGAGTGTAAAATTTCGCAGGCTCTTTATGCTAGTTTGCCTCCTTACACGGGAATAGATTCCAAACGGATTTTATACACATCTTACACAGACATATATTTCTCACAGCGACATCAGTTTAAATTCGTAAATAACGAATTAGAAATCAAATTTAGAGAATATTTTACACTTTTAGTGCGAAATCTTTCAAAGATAGTAGAATACTTCTGTCCGGGTAGAGCGAATTAAATTAAATAATTGAAGCAGAGCGATGGATTCTCAATTCAATTACGGAGATTCTCTCTTTCAAATAAATGACTACTGCTCCATTGAACTTCGAAGTAGACTAATGCCCATGAATTATAACTGTGTATCCTCGAAGTATGATACTTGAAACAAATTTTAAATTCAGTTTATTTATTCGAAAATAATGAATCTAAACACAAAAATAAACAAGTAGTACAACTCATTCCATGATCAAATAAACACCCCCCGCTCTAGATATACATTTCCGTACCATTAGCTACTTGTTTACATACGATTACCGTCTTTCCCTGAAAAATTATTTTTTCGTGCTCAAAAGTTCAAAAATTTAAAACGCCGTATCGGTTGAAAAACAGTAGCATTAGGAAGAGATAAACGATTTCCAATCTCATTACTAATCACTAAGATCATTCATAAGTACAGCTAATGGTTTACCTACCTTAAAATGTTCGCATCTTATCTAACCCCCGGCGCTTTATTCGGGGAAAGACGGTAGCTATAAATTAGTTAACACAATAACCTTCTTCATCCTTGTCCATATTCATGCGACCAGAGAACATTGCTCTCAGCATGCTATCTTCCCTGGTCAAGGTATCTAGCGTGGTGACATACAGCATTCCGCCTATATTCAGTTTCACGTACTTATGAGTGTGCGTCTTGACTGGGGTGGGGGCGGCGTAGTGCGAGTACCTGGAGGGGGTGGTTGGGGCGTGCGGTGCGTGGTAGTGGTCCGAGTAGGAGCTGGACAGGTGCATGCTCTCTATTCTACTCACGCGGTTTTTAACAGTGTCAAGAGAGGCAGCATTACTCGCCATCGAGTGTTCAAAACTCAAAAGCTCACTAGATTCTGTGAAGACTAATCTTCAATATATAATGCAATTCCTGATCTAAATGTCTTGCATCGATTTCTCGTATATACTCATTAACCTATATTTACTCCCATTGAAATCCCCCTCACAATCATAATATGTATAAATCAGACCATTTTAATTCTGAAACATAGTAATTTTATAGACAGTCAAAACTGAAATGACAGTTTTAGAAAGTGAAATACAGTCGTATATAACACCTCGAGAGGTACGTGATCACTCCGGAGTTGTTATATAACTGCATTATATCACACATTCTCCGTACTACTACGACCTATTAGAAATGACTTCAAACCTCAGAGATTAAGAAATATTAAGAAATAGATAAGAGTTATCATCTTGTACACAATTCATCATTGAACAATGCAATACTAGGGTATTGAGTGAATGCAGCTAGCTAGATCATGCCGAAACCTTTCCCGAAGTGTAACGCCTTCAACAGTCTTTCTTGGAGTTTGTCCTTGGAGGAGTAGTTGGGGAGGAGGAGAGCATTGAAACAGGTGTGTGCTGAAGGTAACCTTGTAGATAGATAGATAGGGATATGATTATCTTAATTGATAGATACGGTATATACTCGAATAGTAGCCGGGAGATTATTAATTATTAGCCTCATTTGCCATCTGAAGAAAATTAATATTGCAGATTTAAGAGAATTTTGAAGGAAATAATCGCACCAACGATTCAACAAAGAGTAGAAGGGAAGAATTCAACATTAATCTTTATTCAAAGGAACAAAAATACTTTAGCACCCTCTTTGGGGGCCGATTAATCGAGGAGGGGGGGGTTAATGGTTGGGCAGAACAGGTTACTATACGATTTTGATCCCACATCGCGACACAATTATGTACTTGTGTCTTTCTGCTTATAATTCGAAATTTTTTCCCTAAACTCGATGCCATCAGATATAGAAAATGATCCAGAAAAGTTAACATTTTTTCCAAAAATCTCGTATTAATTTGGGCTCATTAGAGATGGCAATGGTGGTGGTGCATACCTATCTGAATCTGGCCCATTTCTGACAATAATCAATTTGATCTGAGAGAGACCTCCAACTGGCACTCTGTCTGTCCCAGTGATGAACTGCAACAACTTCCTCTTCCTCTCTTCCGGGAAACTGTGCACTAAATCCCAGAAGTCTCTACACGCCAATTAACAACATTACACACACAAGAGTGAGGATGTATTCTATGGAACGGAACCAATAGACTCACATCATTAACTTCTGATTGTGAGTGAATCCTTCGTAACTAACGGTTTTCTGAAGTTCTTTGAAATCAAATTCCTACACAGCAAAAGAACAAATAAATTACAGATATAATATATTCCCATTTTCAGAGGTTTAGTTATAAAAAATAGTTGCACACCTGACTCCCACATATTAGCAACTCTACTTCTTCCGCAGTGAACATTTCATCGAGAGGGTTTGACTTGACAACTAGATCGAATCCTGCCTTGAAAGCTGAGAACTAAGCGAGAAGTTGAGTAGTAAATCCACCAATCAATACAGACATTCAATGAAATTAGCTTACTTGAGATTCCAAGGATTTGTTCAGCAGCCAATCTGTATACAATTCAACATACATCTAAATTAAACATTCAATTATCAAGGTATAAAAAGACAGTTAATTTTATGAGACATACCTTTCTGTTCTCCTTAGTTACAGCCGTGTCCTCTTCATTTTCCATCAGGTTATAATTCACCGTTTCTCCGAACTGTCCCGTGTAAGTGATGTTGAATGTGAGCATGAATGTGTCCTCCAAATCCTCTCCTTCATAGCTCAATAGGTTTTCAAAGCCCCGGGCCATTTGCTAATGAACAACAGGGGTTAATAAGTGAATAAGAATTAACAAAAAAGATTCTCTAAAGTAGTTTTTTAGTTTAAGAAATTAGAATTTTTAAAAAAGTTAGATAATGAGGTGACTATTATTGGAGAATATATGCTGTGGGCGTGCAGCAATCTTCTCTTAGGAGCGGTAGCAGGAACTTACCAAGCCCAGGGCGAGGCGGGGCCGAAGGAAAATATCCGTGGGCCTTACTATGATTTGGCTTAGGTCGGTCCAACGAAATCCGGGGCCGCAGAATGAAACTCGGGGCTAAAGCCCCGGATCCCCCTCACCCCTGGGACCGCCCATGGGAACATGTGGGTTTGCAAGATGGAGGAATATGCAAGCAGAATGGTCGATTATACCATTGTGATGGAGGAGGTCTAGACTTACAGGATGAGAGGCGTGGAGGTCGTCAAACGTAGGAGTGCAATTGAGCAGTTTCCTGTAGACAGTCATAGGGAAGTGTACGTCCAGAATGATAGAGTTGTAAATAGCCAGTCCGAAGAGAATCCCAATCAAACGGAAGTTAGCTTCGTTCTCAAAAGAGAACATATTGAACCAGTAATCTATTCCGTTATCCAATACGTAAAACATTCCTATATGAATGGAAATAAATATAAATAAAGTTCATATTCTGACATCAAAATATCTGAATGAGTTTGTGAAGAGGTACTAGTAATTATAGGCTAACTTACCAAAGTCAGGGTTAAAAAGTTCTTCAATTAAAAGTTGAAAGAATTCCTTCTGAGGACCTCCCTCGTCCAACCCATCTTCTCCCTCGAACTTGATACGGAGCTGTTTCTTAAACATATTCGGATCCATGTCTGCCACTGCTTCTATCTATTGGAGGTGAGAAATGTTGAATAATGAATTCGCATCAGCAAAAAGTTAATAACATCAAATACGTAATAAATTTAAAAAAATCAGCAAAAGTTGTTGATACCAGAATTACAAGGAATGTTGAATATTTCTCTCGAGCTCACATTTCCTAGTGTATCCAATAAAAGAGTATTTCTGTTAACTTGAAGGTTGAGAAAGGGCGTATCAAGTCCACCTGAAAACAGAATGTTGAAAACCGTCCGTCTCCTCTCTTCAATCATCTCAAACTTGTTGTCACAGAATAACTTGAGTACTTTGGTGGCCGCGTTTAGCACAAAACTATATCTGAGGAAAGAGAACTTCCTGGAGCTGGACAGGTTCATGAGGGCTCGCTCTATGTCGTGCACGTCAATCACACTGTTGAGTGTGTCGTTGTAGAAATCTTCAAAAGCTGGAGAGAACGAATCATATCATAAATTTTGTGTCATAGGAAACGTAATTGCGCAAATTTCTCTACAGAAAATTCAATATTGGATACGTTGAAATATGTAGGTTCATTGAAACTACGAAGTTGAGTTTTAATATCAGGCGCATCCCACAGATAAAATTAACTAATTTTAAATGGAATATACAATACATTTCAGTTACACAATGAATTTCACCGCTGTATTTGAACCCTGTAGAGCAGGGGTTTTCAACCAGTGGGTCGCGACAGATTTTTTAGTGGGTCGCGGAAGGTGGGTACTAAATTACTTGAATAACGAATATTCTCTTATTAAACATTTACACAAACTAACTACTATCGGTCTTGGAGTTAGTATTGAATTTCAATCAAATTTGGTTGGTGTTAGTGTCTAATTGTGAATTAGTAAACAATATTGTAATTATATACCAAGGTATTGATAAATGAAAGAATAGAGAAGACATATTGAAGTGTGATATTATAACTGATTAATTATTAGAACCTATGATAGTGAAAACCTGGTACTCGTATACACAACTTTGTAATATGTATATATATTCACATATTACATATGTGTTCATTAGCTTCAATACTTCTTTTATTTTCAGTTAAATGGCAACAAAACGTGCTCCTAAGCGAGCCTATTCAGATGATTATCTGAAATTTGGATTTACCAGTATCTTAACGGAAGGTATTGAAAAGCCACAATGTGTGATATGTCTTAAAGTTTTATCTGCAGGCTTTTCCTCTACAGTGTAGAGGAAAAGCCTCGCTTTGCTTCCCACGCTCGTTAACACCTTTATACTAGCATAAATAAACTGACGTATCTATCCTTGCCTTTCTGATGAACTTACGTATAGTGGGTTTCGTAATAGAGTTCGGATATATTCCAAACTTGACAATGAGCGGATCAATAGAAATGGAACTCAGACGGTTCTCCTGATCATCTGCGGATATGCGGTACGGACGTGTGAAGCCTCTGTTCTTGGAAAGGAGCAGACTGGCCAGGTAGAATATGCGCAGAGATTTGACGGCTGCTTCCACAACCTCGTCACTGTGTAGCTCGTAGTCCTCGTTCTCTTGGGTTCGATCCAGAATGCGATAAGTTATTAACTACAGGAGACGATGGACGCAGGTAAGAGTAACAGCTCAAAATCTATGCTTAATTATTCCCTCCGATGCACTTGGGATTTTTCTATTTCCAGTAATTACTCAAAACTTACATGGCTTCCCCGTTAAAATAGCTTAAACCGGAAATGACGCAACACATTCCTCTGGCAACGAAGGGTTTTAATATATAACTAAGGTTCCAAAGTGAAAATAATTGTTATAACATTTTCTAGCCTGAAATAACGAAAAATTCCAGAATCCATTTTTGTGTGAAGCTGTTTCGATACCTCTGTTATAACAAACAGTACAGTAAACCACGCATGCATCTATCTTATAACTTATTACCTGCTGGAAGGTCTGTACGATTTTGAGAAGATTTTCGTCAGAGTAGCTAGAGTACCAGACCACCAATTCCTCATTGTCATGAGTCCCTAGTGCAGCCATGGCTTGACAGAAGTAAGGAAACCCGTGATAGAGGAACCGAGGAGTGGACAGCAGGGGGCACTCCATCATTATGACGTACACGTTAAGGAGGTGGAAGGGCTGTGTCATCGAAGTTCTGTGACTGCGGTGGAGTTCCACGTTAATCCGGTACAGTTCTTTCCCCATCTTATGGAGGGACTTGGAAAGGCATTCTTCGAGCCTGTCGTCTTCCAGCAAACAGATCCGCGAGAAAGACTATCGAAATAAATGATATCTCAGGAAAGCAGTGAACGAGCGAAATTGAGATTTCTTGAGAAATTTACTGATAAATTTATGAGAAAAGTATTCATACATGCCTGCATACATGTTTGAATACATTAAATTTATCCTGAAATCTCCCAGATTTCCACATACAAATGAAATAGAGAGCATTCCTAACCCTCACCCTAGCAACAGATTTAACATCAACTCCAATCCCAGGCAGAAGTTTGTGCTTAGAATCAGCAGGGGAGGAAGGCGAGTCGGGTCTCTCTTCCATGGGTAGCTGTAGTGCCATTCTCTTCAGGAAGCTCTTGGAGAGAGCGTAGGGATTGGAGAACACGGAAGTGAGTATTTTACTCGCCTCTGTCCTTCTAGAAGGTGAGAAGGTGGCCTGTTCAGTGTCATTATTCGGAGTGTTGAGCATAGAGAGAATGTGCGGTAGCTTCTCCTCGTCAAGATAGGGCAGCTGTGAGATCTCATCTATGGGAATATGGACTATGGATGAACCTTCATCAAAACAAATGAACATCGAAGCCTACACTCTTGCAGAACATTAGTGAGCTGAATGCACTAAGGATGTCATCTCGTTAAAGTCAGGTGCTATCTTTCTTGCCTACTAATAGCTGAGTTTTTCTCTGTAAACAGGCTATCATATAAACACACACATGCTGCATACACCTCACTCAGCAGCTATCAGTAGGTTTAGCACCTCACCCAGATTGTAAACCCCCTGAGAACATATCAGTATGGATTCGGGCGGAATATACTAAATCAATGAACTTTTTTACTTTTAGTCATTTCACCGACCTCTTCTAAAAATAGCCAAACTGTACTAATACTTGTACTAATGATGGTACCTAGGGTACAGAGACGGTGCTCCTTGTACTTAATCTTCTTAGACTTCTTCTGCTTAGATGAGATCTCTACTCCCAACCCTCTCTCCATACTGAAACCGGAAATGAGATTCCGGATCATCGCCTCTGTTATTCCCATATCCACACTGCTGCCCTCCCCGCTAGACCCGGTAGGCGCCCCCTCGCTCTCCCTGTCTGAGTCTGAGCGTTGTCCTGCCGCCACTGCGGTAGAAATAGTTCAATTAAGAAACCGCACATCTTGAATAATAGCCGGGCGATTGTTAATTTTTAGCTAACCTTATTTGCCACCAAATGGAAAATTAATGTCTCAGATATAAGAAACTTTTCAATGAATATATCACGCGAGTATTGGATAAATCATAGCCGACTGTATATATACAGTAGGCTATGGATAAATAGATAATATCACACAAGTGAAATTTGTTCAAAATTCAGATTCAGATTCTAATTAATACAATCAATACGTATATGATTGAGCTAGAGAGTACAGTTTTAATGGGTATAGAAGTGGAGGCAATTCGTAACTCACGAGCTGGTATCAGGAAGTCGAGAGGAAGAGGATGAGAGAGGGAGAGAGGATCCTCACCCCCTAAGGATGTATCCGCATCCTCTGAATCCAGGACTGTAGCCTCACCCGTCTCTCTCCTGTCCACTGACTCCCACCTCCCCACATGGCGTGTAGACCTGGCGGCTCCATCACTAGCCTATGGGTAGGAATGATACATCAACTCTACATCTGATAATATTACATTCTTTATGCTGGATTTGTATTTTAATAATCTATCTCCATACCCAGGGCATTATTGTCATTTTCGTCCCGGAAATATTATATCAATTCCAGTCGATTCAAATACTTTCTCATCGTCTAAATAATTGTCAATGTACTCTAACATAGTTGTATGCATACTATTTTATTCATTATTATTATTATTATTATTATTATTATTATTATTATTATTATTATTATTATTATTATTATGATTATTATTATTATGATTATTATTATTATTATGATTATGATTATGATTATGATTATTATTATTATTAATAGCAGGGATTCAAATTTCGTCGCTACAACCAATCGATTGTGTTCTAATTCACTAAAATCCGACCAATCCAATGTATGGATACAATGAGAAAGGTAGGATTCTTCTACGATCTTTCAAACTAGTTAGCTTGCAATATATCTATTGAGAGATAGGAAGTAGTAATTCTGATAATAACAACCTGATTTCTCCCGGAGTAAGAAGAGCTGAGTACGTTGTTGTGTGGGTTGGAGTTCGTGGGAGTAGTGTCAATATCCATCGGTGATCCTCTCCTGAAGAGAATAATATTACAAAGTTAAAATTTATATATTAATTACAGCTTAAGTTAAGAACTAACACTCTCTAAACATTTACGCGTAACAGATCATACAGTGAGATCAAGGATAAGAAATCTTGGTCGATTTATAATTTGGTCCATGACATAAATAAAAAGTTTCTTTGGAGAATAAACAAATTATTCGTTATTTAGTTAAAAATAAAAAAATGCTAATTGTTAAAAACAAGATTAATTTGGAACCATTAGTCTTATCTTTAGTCTCATTTTCAGGGCAATATTAGTAGTCGATTCCGCTTAATAGGACACTTTTAATAGCTCTCACATATAGAAGCTAATACAAAATATTTTCGGTTAATAGGGTTTTCCGCTTAATCCCCTAATAAGCAGAGCTGACTGTATTCCCATTACAAGTTAGCTGTTAACCTTAGTGAGTTCAACTTTGCCCCCAAAAATATTTCAACCGCTTAAAGTGGTGAATTGCGTGCTTATCCACACCAAAACAAACCTGTTATTGGATCTGTTCTTCTTGGCTGGGGCTCGTCTCTTGCTCCCACTCGGCTTGCTCCTGTACTTCTGACAGAGCGGGGCTTTAGTCCTGAGCAAGGAGACAGCCTTCACAGCTGCTTCGTTCGGATTCAACTTCGCATCTGGAGACGCAGTACTGCAGTGTTCTGAGTTGGTACAGGCGGGATCCCCACAGCCTTCAGTCAGCATCAGGAAGTAGTTCTGTATCTGTACCTTGGCAGCTGTCTTTCTAAACGGAAATAGTCTTATTGAGATAAAGTAAAACATGATATCATTGTATACCATGGATACACAAACTCAATGCCGTGATAATAAGTACTTGGTCAACAAGGTCTGATCAAAATTTTAGAAATCATTTAGTTCCGTCAAGTATAAACAGTCCTTCTCTAGTTGTTACGGAGACATGGGCGTAGTAATCCAGCCGCATCCGGTCACTAGTGGCGTGGACACGAGGGGAGCATTTGCTCTCCTCCACCCCACTACCCCTAATTCCCAAATACAGCCCAATAACATGCAGATATTATGCATAGCGTGTATCAAGAGGAAGGTTACAAATGAGATGTACAAGTAACATCGCTAGAATAGCTGTCCCTTCTTATGTTACGGCCGTAGGACGCGGTCTGGGCGGATGGGACAGCAACACATCTAGCTGCGCATTTACGCGTTAGGATCATAAGCATAATTATTTTAGAAAAAAAAAAAAAATGGGGAGGGGGGTAGATGGAACAATGGCCCCAGGGCCCGGAAAAAGATTGGAATTCCATTCAAAATAAAATGAAAAATAATTTTGAGGGACCCAATAATCCTCTCGGCGGCCCTGAACATAATAGACACGTCCACTCACTCCAAAAAGTGTGAGGATTCCTGCCATTCTTGCCCATCGTAGACAATGAGAAGAGACTGTTAGGCATTACTACACATTACCTTTTGCTTTCTCCACTCTCCACCATCTGTACTTCATTACTCACTACAGGAGTTGCTTGTTCTGTGTCCATCTCTAACAAACTCAATACTGGAACAAGAAACATAAATACTTCACAAGCAGAGAGGAGCTGATGGCTAGCTCAGTAGACAAATGTCAATCTTGTCAAGTCAGTTCAATCAGAATAATTTATGTTAACATTGAACTAATCCGTTACCGCCAAACCTGCCATTTTATTCATTTCCTTTTTCTAGGCACTTTCTGAGAAGCAAACATCTCTCTTCAACGGACCTAAACTATGTCCCCAATGTGTCCGTTATTCCTAGAGACGCAGACTCCACTGTATATCATGCATTCCCTTAATTCAACGCCAATTTATGCCATATGTTCAGCTAGTATATCTTTGGCAGTTATCCAACATACTATTGAAGTTTGAAATCATCACCATGTTGAGTTTATGACAACTAAGTGTAGCAGATGTCAATATATTTCAACTAAAGGTGAATCCACACTACAAAGTGATAATTATACTAGGATGATTCACTATAATAATTCTAAAGTCATTCATTTCGAATTAAAATCCTTAGAGGGGTCATACTAGTAGGATGGATTTAGTGTGATTAAACGCCAACGTACGTATGTGGTAAATCCATTCCGTTCCATGATGCTTGTAGCCTCATTTCCTCATGGTGAAAAAATATCATTTTAGGTAAACTATTGCTATTTCTATGATGAATAAAGCTACTTTAGTTTACTTCTAATAAAATATTGTTTGTTGAGAGACTACTTTTGTGCTGGTATAGTGTAGTATACAATAAATATGCATTCAATACGTCTAGCAAGCAACTTATAGTGCTGCGTAATACTCATCTATTAATAAATTATTGCTCAATAAGATGACTTCAGCGTACTCGTTGCTTTACAGATTTGAGGTGCGTAATGATCTCTTCGTTTCTCTGTTCTGGAGCAGAATTCAATATTTAGCTCAATGACTACAAATGATATTACATATCAGAAGTTGGTCGAAAACGGAATTTTGTCAAGAAAAGACCTCAGTTGGTTGATAATAAATTCGTTGTCGTGATACTGCTAGAGGGTCAGGATGGTGGACTAGGGATGGGGATTGGTAGCAGAGTTGGAATCGGGGTTGGGTTCAGATTCAGGTTCGAGTCTTAAAAGTGGACCAGATTTCAACTCTAATTAGGATCTTTAGACTGTGGCTGGATTGCTCAGTAAGGATATTTAGTACATCTCGTACGAGGCATTCTTATTAATCAGAATGTTAAACAAAGCTTTGCAGTGGAGGTGTTAAATATGAATATAAGCCAATAGAAACCGGAAGTGCTGAAATTTTGCGAAAAGTATTGACGGTGACACACAATAAAAAGATCCTACTGCGAAATTTAGTAAAAATCAGAATATTAGATTTCTCAGTAGCACTCTTACGGAAATACATGCATGAATAGTACATAGTACATACTGATAACAGAGAACGTCAGAAAGTAAATAAAGTTAAAAAAAGATAAACAATAACATTTTTAAGAATATATTTATACAAATTCTAAGAAATTCAGTATCATAGCCAATAGGAGAGTATTGGTAGACATCAAAATAGTTTAATACAATTAATTGGGTTAAGAGACAAGACTATTATCTTGTTATCAGAATTCAGAGTTATTCCCCTTGGCGTTAAGAACTCTCCTCTATTCTCTCCTTCTTTACCGAATTTGTGAATCAGCTCTCCTCTGATCGAGAAGATAGCTATACAGTGAGAGGTGTCATCTGTTATGAGGATATTGTTCTGCTGATCTAGACAGAAGAACAGAGGTTTAGCGAGAGGAGTGCCTTCTCCACAACGTATCATCTCTCTAACGAACTGATGCGAGTAATTGAATAGACAAATGCAATGATAGCCTTCCTTCAATACTACAATCTGATTAGTTAGTTTGATGTCTCTAGGACCAAAGATATGAAGAATGAATGAGTTGAAAGTGAGATTCAAATTCAAACACTGAATACGATTATTCGCATTTTCACAAACATAGATTAGATTCATCAAAAGAGAAACTTCGACACCACATGGTTTATCAAACTCTAGTTCTTTTCCTCCTTTCTCTCCAACTGACTTTAATAACTTCCCTTCAACAGAGTACACATTCAGACAATTGCTCTTAGCTTGTGCAACATATACCTCATTTTTATTGAAACAGATTCCACGAGGTCCATGCATTTTCTCATTAAACTGAAAAAGAAATTGGAATGAACTAGTGAAGACTTGTACACGATTGTTTCCATGATCACAAATGTAAACATTATTTGTTTGAGGATGGATAGAGATTGATGAAGGATAAGCGAACACTCCAGGTAATGTAGATTTCTTATAACTGTGCGTACAAGCAGTAAGAATAGGTTCTCCTTTCTTCTTGTAGTCTAAGAGTCCGATGATCCTGATCTTTCCAATCTCACTCAGCCTCTTATTCAGTGATCCATCCCACTCCAGCTCTACACGCCTCATTCTAGTCTCAGTTGTCCCCATACTCAATTCAAGCTCTCTAATACGGGCGTTTAGTGAAGCGATGCTTATTTCCAAAGCTTCGTAGTTTTCATTTCCTTTTAGTGCAGATATGATACTCTCTTTAGAGTTAGAAAGTTGTTCGATCTGTTCCATAACTCCATCCCCCTTGTAGCTAGACACCAGCTGATCCAGCTCTGACAGTAGAGCAGTTTCTCTCTCACTCAGCATTTGGTGAGATTTAGAGAACTTATCTCTTATCTCTGTTCTCACTCTCTCCACCTGAGAGAGGAATGGTTCACTTTCTGACTCATACAAACTTGCCATGAAATGAAACTAACAGAATTACAAAAAAAAGAAAAAATATAAGGAGGCATTAATTTCAGAAGTTGGCCACTATACACAGTATAGTCGGTACTAAATATCCGAATAAAAAGGAGATCAGAAATACTTAAATTGTATTGCACTCATGTCATGGTGATAGTGAATGCAAGGTAACTGGTTATACTAACACACTCTACTGTATGCAAGCAAGTACAGTAGAAATAGCTCATTTGTATGAAAAAAATTGTTTAAGAAAGAATTACAATTAAAGAACTGCAAAACTCAAATATTACGCAATATGCCAGCTGATATATTGGCAACCTCGGGGTCAGAAAATTGACCTCCAGGGATGAAGTTTGGAAAATGGGTATGGTCCCTCGACCTAGACTAACTATAATTATCTAATTCGCCCTAGATACCACCTCGCTATAATGTCGGATAGTCAGTGGATTAGGTTTCACCATTCCTGAACTGATCACAACACAGACAAACCAGAGAAAAAGAAATGGTCACCAAATCCTCTAAAGAAGCAGAATTGGAATTGGACCTAGTTGAGGTGGAGATCCACCAGTGTTTCGATGAGCTGGTCATGGTTGCGAACCGACGCGTGAAACTCTCCCCGCCGAGTACAGAGAGAGGAGGAAGGAGAACGAGCAGGGAATAGGGAGCGTCAAATCGATAGAACAGCTCCTCCAGAGCAAAGTGCAGATCTAGGAAAAAATGACGGACAAGGTGCTCTATGCGGGGGAAGATCGATGAGATTGATACTCAGCTGAGAAATTGAGATGTGACTGCCCCAAATACGGAGCTGAAGTTCCAGTGCAAGAAAGGAGAAGTGGAAGATACCATCTCCCAGGTGGGGCAACTGATCCAGAAAGAGGTCTCCCCTCCCTTTTTCAGTTACTCCTCATTCACGCAGTCGCCGCGAATCTCTCTCTGCAAGGGAGGGAGTGGACCGGACAGCTTCTTAATCCTCTTGCTATAGGATATAGTAGCCACCTCATGTTCATAGCGCATTCTGATCGAGTTTGTGTTCTCTGAAGGAGAATACATAATGTCCCATCACAGCCTCTCAACTCTCACGATCTCGTCGTGTGTCTCACGATTTAGAACCACTATTCGTAATACTATATTCCCATAATGATCTGTCACTTGCCATCACACGATTTAGTTAAATTACAGGTGAGAGGCCTGCCGTCATAATATATCGGTTTGGCAGACAGCAGGGTTGGCAGGTTTTGTCCATTTGGACAAAACCTAGTGGTTTTAACCAGGTTAAAACCGTCCTGTCCAAAACCTCTTGGGTGGACAAAACTGGACAAAACCTCAAAATTTAATTCATATTCCTCATTAACGGTTTTGTCCAAGTTTTGTCCAGGTTTTGTCCAAGTTTTGTCCAGATTTTGTCCAGGTTTTGTCCAGATTTTGTCCAAGTTTTGTCCAAGTTTTGTCCAGGTTTTGTCCAAGTTTTGTCCAGATTTTGTCCAAGTTTTGTCCAGGTTTTGTCCAAGTTTTGTCCAGGTTTTGTCCAAGTTTTGTCCAGATTTTGTCCAAGTTTTGTCCAGGTTTTGTCCAGGTTTTGTCCAAGTTTTGTCCAGGTTTTGTCCAAGTTATATCCTAGTTTTGTCTAGGTTTTGTCCAAGTGTTGTTCGTGTCTTCCATGATAAATCGAATACAAAATATAGTTATGGTAATAAACAGGCGTTAGCAAGAAAATCCATTCATTGTCCTCGCTCTCTTTCCATCCTAAACTGTTTCGTACCCACTGCAATGATTTACAGTTTCTATTAGGTTTTGTCCAGTTTTGTCCGGTTAAAACCAGGTTTTGTCCACTGCCCTGTCCAAAACCTGTTTTGGACAGACAAAACCCAACCCTGGTTTGGCTACGTTTAGGCATAGCATTCTATATACTAAGGCAATGGCACTCACCAAAAAATTAGTACCATGGATTGGTTAAATACTTCAAAACCAATAATTTTGATATTGTAGATACGTATTTCAATTTTCCATCAATTTAGGCATTCACCCACCCTGACAAACTAACTATTATTTCAGAACAATTGAAATGAGATATATTATTTGGTTTTTAATGCACATAGTCGAATTATTTAATACTTAATACATATAAAATATCAAAAGAATAGTTAATCACAATATTGAGACTTGAGGGACAGACTTGACTTAGCTTGAGGGACAGACTTGACTTGACTTGACTTGACATGACTTGACTTGACATGACATGACATGACATGACATGACATGACATGACATGACATGACATGACATGACTTGACTTGACATGACTTGACTTGACATGACATGACATGACATGACATGACATGACATGACATGACATGACATGACATGACATGACATGACATGACTTGACTTGACTTGACAAATAAACAAAGAATATATTAAATTAGTTCTTGAATTTAGCCAGTTTACTATTCTCTTGTTTCAATACTAGTGCATTATATATAGGTCTTAACTTTATTAGAAGTGTATACAATGTTTTAGTTCCATAGTAGCACATGCCAAATGAATAATATTAGTACGGGAAGAGCCAGAATAAATGTTTTAAATTTCTGCTGAGGGTGCAGATACATCGTCGTCATAGGTGTAACTCCAGGGGTGGCAGGGGTAGCGTGCCACCACAGACCTAAATGTTATGTTGACTTGGGGTGACATGCCACATTAGTTTGATATATGTTTACAAATCTCGCCACCCCAGCTAACCATGAAAAAATCAAAATAGTTACGCCTATGATCGTCGTTAAATGACTATTCTTCCCTACCCAATTCACATTGAACATCTCCTAAACATCATTAACGAATTTCAAGAACTCAACAGTTTAGTTCTGGTCTACACTGTTCTTATCCATCATATAAGCTAACAGTCCGGCTGAAGTTGACTAATAGAAAATCTTAAGGGCCAAAATTACATTTCGCCTTTCCAACCTGACAACCAGCAGGCTTGTTAGGTTGGAAAGGCGAAATGTCCCGATGTTAATTTGGAGCACGTTTAGTTAAATTGCACTTGTCCGAATTTTAAAAAAGGTATTTATGCCCACGTTTTTGTAGTAACGAGGATTGCATTTACTAAATTTGGGGAAGGCAACACTTTTTCTTGGTCTTTTAAATTCAGTCAATTGTTTCTACCCAACTTGAGTATGTATATATGCATGATTCTAGAATAATGAACTACATTACTTAAGAAATCACTCACCCGTGATCTTGTTGTTCTGGTAGTATTCACACGTCTTGGAATGGCTCGATACCATTTTCACGACGAGCACCATCTTTAGGAAATTGAAAAACTTCATGAAGTGTTCTACTCCTCTGTAATTGGAAGTCGAGTCAGGCACGAGACAAGACATCTCGTCCAAATGATTTATGCAATTAGTATTGTCAAGTGAGGTATTATAAATGAGTAATAGAAATAATATGCAGCAAAACAATACATTATTGTAATCCACTAGTGTTGTATGTGAAGTAAATATAAATATTGTGGTTACATAATATTTTCAAAATGAATATTTAAACAACCATGAACTCACAATATGAGATAATTATATAGTTGATAATAACAGTTATTTAATTAGCGGTTTTAGGATTGAAGTATTTAACCAATCCATGGTACCAATTTTTTGGTGAGTGCCATTGCCTTAGTATATAGAATGCTATGGTTTAGGCTATTATTATTATTGCATTAGCACAGGCGCCCGGAGGGTGACTCATAGCTCATGCAGACACGAAGTTTACCTGGCTATTAGCAAGGTTTTATTAATTTCGATTCTACTAGCCCATTGAAAGATGGATAAATGTTATAAAGTACGTATCATTAAATACAGATTTTGTACGGGAAAATAATATACGTAATTCTAGCAATCTAACGATTTGTTGTTGCGAATAACAAATTGAATATGGTTCCAATCTCAAACAATCGTCTTAAATCGCGCCTTTTCTTGCTGTGGTGTCGCTACCTGATACTTGTGTATTGGGTCCACTCTCCCTAGAATCTGGTCAATGTTCTTACTCTCTTTATTCTGCTTTCCGAGACTGAAATCAAAAGCGTCGCGACCCTTTTCTAGCTGTTCAACTGCCTTCTTAATCTTCCCTTCAGTCAAGTAACACAACCCTAACTGTCTACAGAGGTTCGCAACCTCTCTGCTCATCTCACCGAATCGTTCAGTACAGATGTGGATAAGGCGAGTTAATATTTCGTACGTCTTCGATTGATTACCGACTTTTGACAGAACTAGAATATACTGCTCAAAGTTAGCAACAAGCCGCTCGAAATATAAATCTGATTTCTGCGCTTTTTCAATATCTACTCTCTCAGCCCATTCATCATAATACTTCACAGAATTCTCAAAGCCTTCTTTCGTCTTTGCAGCGAAATGTAGTTTCGCTAGAACCAAAGCAGAATCTGCCTTCAAATGTCCGAAACCTTCACAAAGTTCATAGCACTTGACTGCATAACCCATCGCATTATCATACATGCCGAGTTCACCTAACACCTCCACAATCTCCATCAGGACCATCACCACGTGCTGATCCTTTGCTCCGAAGATATTCGCTACCCCGTCAAGACTTTCTCTAAACGTTGCTAGTGCAAGTTTATATTTAAACGTGGATTTCAGAACCTGCCCTTTTATGTAGTGAATGAATACTATATGCTTCGTGTCACGGAAATTCGGATTCAGTGTTTGTATTAATTTTGAGTCCGATTTTGCTTGCTTTAAAAAATTCAAACTCTCATAAGGCTTCTGTTGGAGTAGAAGGGATTTCGCGTATAAAAGACAAGCGCGAATGTTGAGTAAAACCGCGCTAAAGTTGTCATTTGTTTCCGAAGATAATCGATGTGGGTCGATAATCTCCATAGCGGTTCGTATATGTTTTATTGCCTGAGCAGGGCTGTGTTTCAGTTCCAAGTAAGCGCATCCAATATTAAGATGGAAAGCTGCTACTTGCAACGAATCTGGTTGGTAGACAAACCGAGACAGAGCGAGGCAGCGGAGGAGAGTATCTATACAGATCTCTGAGTTATCTGGGGTGAAAAGGGCTAAGAGATCGGGTGTTAGCTTGTTTAGGAGGGATTTGGGGGAGGATTGGAAGGAGGGGTGAGTGAAAGGAGTGAATCCAGGGCACTCGATCTCGTCAGCAGGCGATTCTGAGTTGGAAAATAAAGGCAATTCCGCGTGATTTAAAATGAAATGTATCCAAAACTCTTGCCAGAGAGCACGAGCCATTAACTAATGTATAAACGCATTAAATTGAATATCCTAATTATAACATTTGCTTAATGCAACAATTTTTATTTAACAATACATTCACTTTATTAATAGCTTGCGAATAATTTTCACATCTCCTAACCAATGCAAAGCATATAATACAGAATTAAAGTCTATTTTAGATCTTGACTCAATCTCTGGATGAGATCATTGGAAGCTCGGACAGCAAGTGCTACAGCAGTCAGTGTGGGATTGCAAGCAGTGGCCGTCGGAATAACTCCGCAACCTCCAACATACAAGTTGTGAAGTCCGATAACACGTGAATAGGTGTCCACTACGCAGTCCCTAGGTGGCTCCAGCTCACTCTGACCTGGACTACCCATACGTGTTGTACCCTAAAGATAAACTAACTCCAGTCAGGGTCGCTTATTGTGAACCACTAGGGGACCAAAAATATGTTCATAATAGTACGTACTACTAATTTGTATGTTGATAAATATAGATGTACTCAAATACAGCTCTGTTAAGTCTCTAGGAATTATTCTTATATACAAAGCTATGAAGAGACATTAAGACACTGTTAATGAGGAACTTGTTTCTGGTCCAAATAGACCTCCAGTGGGGATTCGGGGGGGCGGTATTTCATTATCATTATCTCATTATTTGATTGATGGCGTGGTGATGAGGATTAATCTTTGAAATAAGCTGCTGTATGTTGTAAAGGCATAATTAAGTATTGGTTATAGCATGCTTTATTTTAATAAATACTAAATAAGGGCTATTATTAACAAGTGCAACCAATTTATATGTAAAATATATGAGAAAAAGGTACAATAAAAACAATAATGACATATTAAGGCGGGCGGGGAGTTGAAACAAGTTTCTTATAACAGTGGCCTTAGTTAATTGGGAATTCCGTTAATCGCTACAAATGACATAATCTGAAATGTCCTGAGCGGAATCGGCTGTATTCAATAATTAAGTTCGGATTTTGCGGAATAAAAGTGTTGCTTACCGTAATATGGACCGCTGTCCCTGGTTTCATAAACTTGGGTTCAGCCCCAGGCAAGTAGCCACCTAACGAGGTAGCAATGCGACACATGTCCTCCATCAAGAGAACTCCCTCTTCCGAATCCTTCTCACTCAGTTCAAAATTAAAAGTTGGTTGAGGCATACCGAAAAGATCTTCACACGATTCATCGAAAGTAACAGAGTTCGTTTCTGAAGGTCTGCAACGTCCGAAACAACGGAGATCTAAGATAAGTCTGGGGTCCACATTAGGAGGAATTCTCTCATAGAAGCTAATATTAGCTTCTCGCTGTATTTGACAGTGAAATGGATGATCTTCCGTTACAGGTATCCTTATCTAAACAGAACTCCCATATGTTATGAGTTGTTATATAGAGCTCTTTTAATTGCATATCGGCGAATTATTTTTGAAATATGGAATTATTTTGCAATCAGAAATACAAGTGCTTGACAGTTGAGAAACTCAAAAGGATACAGAATACTCAAAAACTTTGAAGCATAACTTACTTGTGGAGGCGGATCATCGATTGGAATCGGTATTGGGTCGTTCGGATTCTCTTCAATAAGCTTCTGCACTAATTCATAATTGGAAACTCGTATATCTTCGACTATCTTAGAACTCAGGACAACTTGACAAAATGTCATTGCCTGCTCGCAGAGATATTTCCCTAGAGCAGGAAGCCGGATGTTAGAAGCATATAACAGCTGAGGCGTTAGTACGGCACCAGCAGCGATGACAAAAACCTTGGCTTTAATCAAGAATATTTTGCCGGTTTGAAGATCCTTAATACATGCTGATTCTATTTTGTTTGTGTTTGTCTGATCAATATTCAGCTTGAAGCAGAGGTGTTGTGACTAACATAATATAGGGAGGAGGGTATTTTAGAAGTTGGCCACTATAGTATAGTCTCATCGGTAAACTAAAAATACTGATATCATATTCTTGAAAAAGAATTTGATTACCTTGATGCAGAATCTTGAATTTTCGTTATTCAGTAACTTGATATTGTTTTCTCCGAGCACAGTATCAACTCCTGTCCATCTCACTGAGAATTTATCTGAACTAACTCTCTCGGCTGCAATTGGAAGTGTAGTAATACTTTGAAACTTTCCCTCTAGAGCTTTTAAGATGGCTTTCTGTCGAACTGACTCATTAAAAACATCATCGTTCTTATTCAACAATCTCTCAGCCTCTTTATAGAGATGTTCCCATTCTGGTACTCCTATCAAGCTACTAAGTTCCGGAGAGCTTCCCTTAGCATTTCCTCTCGGCACGCAACAAGTCCAATGAGTGGCCATCCCTCCCACTGCGTAGGTGGCCGCTGCATTGGGAAGGTTTAGCTGCGGATTCTGTTTAGGATTCTGTCCTTTCTGCACATAACTAAATCGATACGGCATTCATTGAGATACTTTACAAGTTTTCTTTGCTTGTATTTTGGAAATATGTGTGTTTAACTGAGAAGTTCAAGTAATGAAAGCCACAAATCACTATGGCCATTTTTCTTAAATTATAAAAATATATAGTAAAAAATGCGTATTTGCCTCTTAAATCTTGAAAATAGAATTTACTTAAGAACGCACCCAGGATATTTCTTAATATCGAAGTGGAAAGCACTCGGGTCTAGAGTCAGCACAGCTGCACTCGATGGGACTGAGAGAAGATGTTGATGTGCCTCTAAGATGCCTGAGAAGTTGTTGATTTCTCTTTGAAAATAAGCAGAATTTTTCAAATGTTCTCCAGGTTTTGCTGATAGTTGCGCACCGATCTCGACAATTGTCACCGAGCAATCCGTGTTTCTAAGGATATTTTGCGCAAACGTGCACCCTACTGGTCCTGAACCCACTATCAATACATCCACTTGCTCAACGGGACCTTCCATTATCTATTAATATAAACTTGGTGTTATTGTGTGTGTATCAGAATTCACTGACGAAATGCTCCATTTACTGGCTCTGTTTCAATAAAATAGTTGTTTGTTGTTACCACTCTATCTTACCTAAAAACAGAAAGAGAGAGTGGCATAAAATTCTCTCTATTCCCTCTCAATTTGATTCAAATACGTATATTATGCTAAGTTAGGATTGCCTCTTCGACTGAATCTTAGTTAACGACTGTATAATATTGTGATAATTATTATACTGCTGAAGAGTGATATAATTATGATAGCCTACCATTATAGTATATTCGTTTTGTTCGTATTTAGCTGAATAGGCCGCTAAGTATCAATTCGCTACAGTACCATGAAATAGTATGAAAAGATTCGGAGCAGATGCATTGTGGATGTGAGAGGGTGTAGTTCACCTCCCCACGCTTCCTTCTAGCCATTATTCCTTGGAATAAATCGTCATTGATCCCATAATTTTGATAAGTTCGAACTTTTGAACAACTTAAGCTTAAACGAAGGTCGAACTTAAATTAAAAGGCTACAGTAATTTTCCTCAAGAATTCAAGGAAATTTCATATAATATATATACGACATTAAGACAGAACCAAGAAATAGTACAAAACACCTAATAAATAAACCTAAAGTAGAGCGAGAGAATGAAAGCTAAAAGTGAAAAAGAAACAAGAAGAAATAAGCCAGGTATTCCAAACTTGTCAATATGCATAAGTGCACCATTGCAAGTTTATTCGTCTCTACTCCACAGTGACAGATTTCGCGAGATGTCGCGGGCAGTCTACATCATAGCCTTTAATCTTGGCCAGATGGAAAGCGAGTAGCTGTAGCGGTATGATGGAGAGGATAGGCTGGAGACAGTCGATAATATCCGGGATTTCAATGTACCATTTCGCTTTCTCAATCAACTCCGTGTCTCCTTTAGTACAGAAGATGATGGGGTCGCTAGATCGAGCCATCACCTGAGCCAATGCGTTCTTGCACTTAACGTAGGTGCTATCCTTGAGTATTACCATTATGACAGGCATGTGTTCATCTATCAAGGCTAAAGGTCCATGTTTCAACTCTCCTGCTAGGATTCCCTCTGAGTGCATGTAGGAGAGCTCCTTGATCTTAAGAGCGCCCTCCAGACACGTGGCAAAGTTGTACCCACGCCCCATTAGGATCACGCTCTGCTTCTTGTGCAGCTCTTGAGCCAACGCTTTTATCTGATCCTCTATCCCTAGCATCTCCTATTAGAATTAGTTTCATTTAAATATACGTATGATGAGTTTTCTCTGTTAGTTAGTAGTCACAATAATCGAAAAGATAAAAATACGTATATCATATCAACCCAAAATATGAAGGTTACCCAAGAAAATTTACCGCAGAACTTGACAATTCTAAAGCTAGAATAATTCATAATCCAACAGTTTCCTTGTCCCAATGAATGGATAACGAAGGTCTATGAGTGTATATAATATTCCTTATATGGAGTTAGAACAACCAATTAACAGTAATTGAATGTACCTTAACTAAGTCTGGTAGGCTCCTGAGACCTGCGATGATAGCAGCCCTCCTCTCACTGAGAGAGATCCTATCCTCTGACATCATCAGTGCGAACATGACCAGCACCACCATCTGGCTGGTGTAGGCCTTGGTGCTGGCCACGCCTATCTCAGGCCCGGCGTTTATGTGTGCCCCGCAGTGGCTCTCCCTGGAGATGCTGCTCCCCACCGTGTTCGTGATCCCCACTATCAGGGCGCCTCGCTTCCTGCAGTAGCGCAGTGCACACAGAGTGTCTGCTGTCTCTCCTATGTACCACGATTCAGAATAAAAGCTAACACGGAAGAGATAGGGCCAGTGGCAGCGCCAGAGGGGAGCAAGGGGGGTATGTACCCCTTGAAATAAGGGCACCAATTTTCGTCAGGGACACATTCGTCATTCATTTGTCCATGCATTGCACTTTTTCACTATTTATATAAGCTACGTACTTATACTACTGTGTTCTTAAGAAGGGTAGATAATTTGAACGTATTGCGAATTTGCAAATGATAAAAGAAGTCAAAGAGCAAAACTTGCTTGTAATGAATAAGCATGCTTATTTCATACTACAGTATATGTCTAGTCCAGTAAGTAAAATACCATTCCCCACTAAATGCTTGCCACTGGATAGAGGTAGATGGTAACAAGTCTCTCTCTAACCTGATTGTGAGATAAAGAAGCAGACATCGTCCCTGAATATAGGCGTTCCTCGGTCGAGGAAATCAGAAGACAGCTCTATCATGACAGGCAGCTCCGTCATCTCCTCAATGAGTGTTCTCATGGCCAGGGCTGAGTGGTAGCTAGTCCCGCAGGCAATGAACAACAGGCGGCGACACCTGCGAATGCTGGAGATATGTTCCATTAGACCTCCCAGTCGGATAATCTTGTCATCAAACTTGACTCTACCGCGCATCGTGTTGGTTATGCTGTCTGGCTGCTCGCGGATTTCTTTCTCCATGAAACACGAGAAGTCCCCTGGATTAAGAATTGAGATTATTAAGTTTAGAAACTAAACGATTTCGTTCCAAAAATTCTAGTGTCGAAATGCATTGTCGAATAAGTAACGTTAAGATTAACATTCAGTAAAATTTTGAAATTTTGAAAAAAGTCTTGTTTTGGGCAAGGAACTTTTCTTATTCTCCAGCTAAAAATTGTCACATGGAACAACTTGTAAATGGATATGTTTGCAAAATTTCCAAACCCCAATCCTTTTCTGCAGCATAATTCAGCGAGTTTTCTTGCTATCCTGATTTTCTTGATGGGAATCGACGCAGAATGATTTAAACGTTTTTTCGAGATATTACAGTGTATTATAATGGGATCATGGTGAAACTTAGAACAACTTTCCATCTAGAAACTACATAAATTGACATATCCAACTCGACGTAACGTAACGAGGGGAAGTTAACTTCCTAGCTATAGTTAGTGCTTAGTTTATATTGGTGATTCTCTACCCTTCATGATCTGCATTATTTCCATGTCCAGCGTCTGTACGGCTCTAACAGGTGACGCGGAGCTGGTGGGGTCTCGCTTCATCCTGTGCACACTGAGAGCGCCCGTCACCTCCACAGCTGCTACGTCGTCGTCTTCAAGGAATATGACTCTGTTTGTGTGCTCTATGATCGCACTGGCGTCGGAAGCGAAGAAGTACTCCACCTGTTTGTCTGAGTCGTCCGCTAGGCTGAAGTGAGCGCTGCTTAGACGGCGGAGAAATCTATCAAGATTTAAAATGTAAAATAAACAAAAGCAGATGAACATTTGAAGACATAAATATGGAAACAAAACAAAGTCTACAACAAACAAAATAAAGATGGGAATGCGTTTCCGCTCTTGGATGATGGAAAATTTCTTGTAGCGTTATCATCCCAGGAACAGACTAAAATCGCATGCTTAATCGGGACATTTAACCATTCTGTTCCTGGATACTTGTCCCAATTAAAAATCGACTGTAAATCAAAATGATATAGCTGCAGGAAGAAGAGCATTTTGTCAAGAAAAATTTATCTAATTAAAAAACGAAAAAATCACACCTTTTCTATACATTATAAAGCTTCACTACACAATATAAATCATTGTATGACATCACAAATTCATAATAATTGTCTTTGTTAATAATACTTCAAAGCGATAAAAAAGATTTTGTTTTGTTTTGTTTGTGTTTTACTGTATGTACATGTATTTTTGTTAAATGTATACAGAGGCCCGTGTAGAATATCACCTTGTGAACAGGCATTCTCTCAAAATAAAGTTTATCTATCTATCTATCATAATTTTTATGTCTCAAATTATGTATAAAAGTATAAATGGGATGGAAACAAGAATGATAATAAAAACAATAACAACAAAATAATAATAATAAAATAACTAACGGTTGGCCGGGAGTAGTTTCCAGTTCAGCAGTAGCATGCACCTGTTTATTCCTCTCAGAGCTGTAGAACACAGGAATGTGGTCTGTCGTCACCTTAGTGTTGCTCTTGATCCCGATCAGCAGAGGAGAGCCTCTCCTAGTAGCCACTACTTCCCCGGGAAAGTTGAAACTCTTGAATACAAGCGCGAATGCTCCTTCCAAGTAAGAGACAGTCAGTTCGACTAGACTCGCAAAAGAAAGGTTGGTGCATTTCCCTGAGTCCCAGAGGTATTTCATCAGCTTGGGGATCACCTCAGTGTCTGTTTCAGATTCGAATTTGTAGCTAAAGGTTGAACAGTCAAGATACAAAGGAGTTAGGTATATCGATATTAGTTCAGATACAGAAATTGCTGATTGTTTACAATATTTGAGTGGGCTACCTTTCTTATAAATCATCACGGCCAGTAATAAACATTCCAATTACCTAATTTGTAACCTTGTGTTCATATTCTGACATCTTAATTTATATTAGTAATTATCCAGGATAGATCTGTCGATCCCATTATGATAAAGACTACAAATTAAACCTAAATCATGAACATCTGTCACGTGATATAAATCAATATATGACATTTTCTAGCAGGAATTATCGTGAGAATCTTAGAAAAACGAACATTTCACTGCTTAGTTATCGAAATATCACACTTAAACGAGCCTGTCGTGTACGGTTAATCCGTAGTATGAGTATTCTGATTGGGAATCATATAAATAAAATTTAACATATACAGTCGACTCCGCTTAACCCGAGCACGTCCAGGAATGTTGAATTGAAAGTGAAAGTTAATTGAAAGTAAACTGAAAATGAAAGTGAAAGCTGGGTCATTTCTATTTATACCTTTGACCCCAAGTAATCCTCGGGTTAATAAGGTCATTGTTTAATCGGGTCAACCGCTTAATCGTCCAATTTTGGCAGGACCGGAATAGATCTCATACATAGAAGCTAGTACAAAATACTTTCAGTTAATAGGGTTCTCAGCTTAATCGGGGCAAATGTCCTCTGACCGATGTGACCCTATTAAGCGGAGTCGACTGTATGATCAATCACAACTCACCCTTTCCCAATGAGCAGAGTCTTGATATCGAGATAGTTAGTGATGATGCCGTTATGTATCACTACAAACTCGTTATTGGAGCCAGATCTCTGGGGATGGGAGTTCACTTCGTTAGGAACGCCGTGAGTTGCCCACCTGGTGTGTGCAATTCCGATATGCACGTTCACATCTGCGTTCAGGTCGATATCCTTCAGCTGTGTCACCATATCGCTCAGGACTTGGACCTTGCCTTGCCTCCTTATAACACGGGTAGACGGGACGTCTGAATCCGTTAGGGTAACGTCGTCATCAAACGCAACACCTGCGCTATCGTAGCCGCGGTACTCGAGCCGCTGTAAACCGCGAATCAGAATCTCGAGCACCTCACGGCGCTTCTTAGGAGTGAGATAGTTCAGATATGCAAATATCCCACACATCTTGCTAACAAATTATCTAGTGAATGATTGAAAGCGAAAAGTTCAGTGACTAGAGTGAATTAGAGTTAAGATACTTCAGAGCAATAAACATATCATACCGTCTCTCCCTGAATTAGCGCACCGGCGCTTATTTTTTCGTGCTCAAATTTAAAGCGTCGTATCGGTTGAAAAACAGTTGCATTTGGAAGAGATAAACGATTTCCAATCTCATTACTAATCACTAAGAATATTCACAAATACAGCTAGTAATAATACATTGTTTAGTTGCCTTAAAATGTTCGCATCTAACCTAACCTTCTGGTGCTTATTCAGGGAAAGACGGTATGTATATTTTCACACCTTTTGACGATTTTTTATAATATGCTAGAGACTAGATTTCAAAGGTTGATCTAGGTTTTTATTCGTTTTTGGTCACAATATGCTCATTAAAAATTATTTTTCAAAAGATGTTAGTACTCAGGCTAGTAAGGTGCTTGTAGACTGATAAATAGGTACATATCTACTTCGCTACCCAAAATGCTTTTTTTCAATTGACATTCGTAGTTAGTGATTAATGCCAGTAATGTAATTATAATTATCTTAAAGATAAGTCAGAATATTCGCTAGAGAATGTAATCATTCAGATATATAATTACACTAACAAAATTACCTAATTGGTTGACATTCCATACTACACTATTAGTAACTAGGCTAAGAGTTCGTAAGGTATAGGACGGAGGAGCACTGCTTCCTTTCCCTTCATCTTGAAAGTGAATCCCTTCCTCGGACCTTCAGGCTAAAACGAGAAACAAAATAAAATTTATATTTCAATTCCATATTTCGATGTACAAGAATATTACCTGTCTTTTCATGGGATAAAACTGGCCTGTTTTCTTATGGAGTTCTTTCTTCTTTTCATTTTCCTTAACACGTCTAAGAAATTTGGAAATTATTCAAGCTACTCAGGTGATATATATATATGAGTATTTATGCATATAGACTACTCACTGAATGAAATCATCTCTGCACTTGGAGTGCTTGATATGTTCAATACGTATGTTAACTCTCTTGGGAATGATTCGATTACTAGAAAAGGTATCTCACATAATAACATGTAGGAGAGTTTCCTATAAATATCAGTGGGATAGAGTAGAGTTTGCACTTCATGATTCTAGCATGGCTATGTACCAGCAATACATCTAGTCCACGAGATACAGTTGCTGCAATCCCATTGGCTACTGTGCTACTACACTTACCCCACTCTCTTATTCACGATCACTCCAACTGCTCGTTTGGTCACGTTGTAAACTTTACCCGTCTTACCATGGTAACCCTTGTGTGGCATTCCCTTTTGTATCGCAGCATCAGCCTAAATAAGCGCATTATAATAAATTGAATCGAAATATTGGTCAATCTATGGCAGGAATGCCAAACTTTGGGGTTCATTAGCAATTGAAAGGGCTTCTAGGGGGGGGCAAATTTTTCTTTTTTCCAAGCGTATCCCCATACTGTTTTTGAACTTTATTTGTACCCTCAACAGTTAACTCATGCTATTATTAATAATATGTTGAGATATAACATTTATATTTTTCGGACTGACTCAATGAGAGAACCGGGGTATCCCAGTTTGAATAGCACTGATCTAGATGAAGCGTATCATATTAGTATTGAAGAGAAGTAATGTGTAGTGTGAGGCTCACCTTGAGGTCTACTATATCTCCTACTTTGTACACCTGCATGTACGTGGATAGATGGAGAACTCCTAGGATAAGAAATTGAATAAATAAAGTAATGGAAAAAATTAATAAGGAGGAGGATCTGTGACAAATTAACTGACCATGCTTCTTGAATTTTCTTGAGAACATATAACGAGTTCCTCTTCGCAATCCGTGTGTCTTACCCATCTGACTAAACTGATAGCAATCTAACTCTGAAGGAAAAGTTCAAGCCTATTACATAACCTAGAGACATGCCAAATTTTGCATAGAAAGACATATTTTTCAGTTTGTTATAAAATTTTACAAATCGTCAAGAGGAAAATTACATTCTAAAATAGTCAATTGTGAGTAAGGAAGCGATTTGGTTCCACACAAACCCATACGACTCTAAATGTTGAAATCACTCAGTTACATCTACCCTGTCGTGTCGTAAGAAACGCCGCGGGGGGGAAAAAGCATGGAATAAATAAATATTCACTATAGCATGCACCGACATGTAGCATAATCTATCATACAAAATTCCTAAATTGATCCTACTGATTTACCTAAAATGAACCTATTAGCCAACGAACTAGTCAGCATTTCTAAAAGTTTATAAGCTAAAGCAGACTTGAGAGAGAATATCCAAACAGCACGTAACGAGATGGAAAGCATTTAGAGATACCAATGAAGAAGAATTGATTGTCAGTTAAGATAGTTTGGTTTCGTCTTGGATAGAGAGAAGCGAGTTTTTCCATTGCTCTAAACGAGCATGTAGATATCTCCATTGGTCTAAATTGAATATGCGTGACGGGACGTGTAGAAACACGACTGTTTCTTCAAGTGAATTGATTCGCGCTTGGCATAAACCAAAATTTACCGCCTGAATAACGAGCGTATCAATCTGGCTTGTATTTAGGTCCAAAGTACGTGCGATTTGGTCAAAAGTGACAATAGTGGATTTAGCGCCTAAATCCACTAGAGTAAGCAGTTTAATTTTGTTCTCAAGTATGCCAGGGTCTAGTTTAAACTCGGCGAGGAGCTTCGGGTGAGAATCTATGAATTTCTTGTAATCAGAGTATTGGTACGTTAGCAGTATCTGGAAGAGCTGGAAGAGGTGAGGATGGTTGATGGTCTTCTCTTCCTGCAATGGAGGAAGTCTGCTGTACTTGTCCAAGTAGAATTCATCAGGCTTGTTCAGGACAGTGCTAAACACGGTGCAATATTAATAATTTAACAAGCGCAAAGAAACGGTTGATGTGTAGCTACATATGTAGCTACATGTGTAGCTACATGTGTGTCTACACGTGTAGCTACATGTGTAGCTACACGTGTAGCTACACGTGTAGCTACATATGTGTCTACACGTGTAGCTACATGTGTGTCTACACGTGTAGCTACATGTGTAGCTACATGTGTGTCTACACGTGTAGCTACATGTGTAGCTACATGTGTAGCTACACGTGTAGCTACATGTGTGTCTACACGTGTGTCTACACGTGTAGCTACATGTGTAGCTACATGTGTAGCTACATGTGTAGCTACATGTGTAGCTACATGTGTAGCTACATGTGTAGCTACACGTGTAGCTACATGTGTGTCTACACGTGTAGCTACACGTGTGTCTACACGTGTAGCTACACGTGTAGCTACACGTGTAGCTACACGTGTAGCTACATGTGTAGCTACATGTGTAGCTACATGTGTAGCTACATGTGTAGCTACATGTGTAGCTACATGTGTGTCTACACGTGTAGCTACACGTGTGTCTACACGTGTAGCTACATGTGTAGCTACATGTGTAGCTACATGTGTAGCTACACGTGTAGCTACATGTGTGTCTACACGTGTAGCTACACGTGTGTCTACACGTGTAGCTACACGTGTAGCTACATGTGTAGCTACATGTGTAGCTACACGTGTAGCTACATGTGTGTCTACACGTGTAGCTACACGTGTGTCTACACGTGTAGCTACACGTGTAGCTACATGTGTAGCTACATGTGTAGCTACATGTGTAGCTACATGTGTGTCTACACGTGTAGCTACGTGTGTCTACACGTGTAGCTACATGTGTAGCTACATGTGTAGCTACACGTGTAGCTACATGTGTGTCTACACGTGTAGCTACACGTGTGTCTACACGTGTAGCTACACGTGTAGCTACATGTGTAGCTACACGTGTAGCTACATGTGTGTCTACACGTGTAGCTACACGTGTGTCTACACGTGTAGCTACACGTGTAGCTACATGTGTAGCTACATGTGTAGCTACACGTGTAGCTACATGTGTGTCTACACGTGTAGCTACATGTGTGTCTACACGTGTAGCTACATGTGTGTCTACACGTGTAGCTACACGTGTAGCTACATGTGTGTCTACACGTGTAGCTACTTACATGTAATTATGGCTGTAAAGGATATAATTTTGAATCCTTCGCAAAAAAAGTCACGAATTCATATATTTATGTCCATTTTTGTAACTAAACCCACCATATGAGTTCTACAGCTGGCTCCTTGACCCTAGTGGGAGGAAAGGACGCGTTGATCTCAACTAGAACCTCCAACACTTCCTTATCTCTCCCTGAAGCCTTCATCACCTCCTTCACTGCTAGTAACAGATCATACTTTTCTCTGTCCACTTTCAGACCCCAATGCACACTCCAGCGCTTCAGAGCGGGAACGGTGAGCCAGGAGAGACGGGAGAACTCCTTGTGACGGAGGGATAGGTCGAGGTAGGTACGCAGGAGCTGTGCCCTCCCTTTGTCAGACTCGTGAAGAGATAAGTAAAACATTTCTGAAAATGGTAAAAATAAAAGTTAGGGGGAAATGATTTTAAAATAATTATACATTTTATGTTTGTATGAAGTACAGATAATGTTCGGGGAGTGTTGATAATGAGTGTAGGCTGATCAATTTAAAACTATAAAGGGAAAACATCTTCCAACTCACAGTATCAAACGCAAAATAATCATTTTTAAAAGGACGAGGAGACGAATGGACACGAAATGTTGGCCGGCCGCACAGCGAATTCATCCATATGATTTAATGAGGAGATAATATTAATGTTAATAAACTTACCTAAATATTCTAGTCTCACAAGCACATCTCCCTTGGAACTCTCCGTCTGGAATCCTTGACACAAGACATTGAAGAACTCAGTGCGGTTAGAGCTGGAGATTGAGTCGCAACAAGAGAGAAGGTTATAGAGAACAGAGTCGATCTTCGCTCTTTCTTTCAGCTTAAATATCCCTGGTATGTGCTGGAATATCTCCAGTAGAACAGGGTAGAAGTCCGGTTTCCCGTGAGAGAGTGAAGTTTTGAAAGTGACGCCCAAGAGGGAAGAGATGTTCTCCCTGAGGTGGTTGAGCTGTTCATTGACAGTTACTTTTTCAGATATGAAGACTGGGGCTATTATCGTGACTGTATCGCTCATACTATTCAGAACTTACAACGTGTGTAGAGTGCTGTGCATCGAGAAAGCTAGTGCAATTATAGACTGTGGTCATTTTAATGCAAATTACGTACGATGTGATCAATATCGCTATGTCTTATCTTCCAACAAAAGGCGCCGAGTTTAATACATTTTTTTGCGAGTTGTGGAGCTTACGGATATATTTGTGTTAGCACCGAGTACTTACAACTAAGCACCTAGGGGAGGTCCAGGGGGTGGCATCAGGGGCCTTTGCCCCGAGTTTGATTCTGCGGCCCCGGATTTGTTGGGCAGACCTGTTGCGTGGTATTCTGAGGCACCGTGGTATTTTGAGGCACTAGTCAAATTAACCACGCAAGATGAATATCCATGGTTAATTTGACTAGTGCCTCAGAATACCACGCAACAGACCTAAGCCAAATCATAGTAAGGGCCCCGGATTTTTTTTCTTTGGCTCCGCCTCGCCCTGGGCCGCCCCTGTAACCACCCAAGCACTCTTTTCTGTTCAAAGTTACAGCACAAATAAAAAAATATTTGGAAATTTGAAGACATTATTGCTACGAAGTATCTAACATTATCTATTTTATCCTTCTAGTTCCAATACAATTGCACTAAATCTGTAGTAAAGAATGCTATTAAAAGCGATAACTTGCCCCTTCCTTCAAAAATAAAAGCTGCTTATTCTATACACCACTTAATGCGATACAGAATTACTTGCTCTACATAACTAACTTGCGTTTATCAGTACCCATGGTCTTCCGATTGTATGTCCACATGTACTCCCCGAACTTGGTGTCGAACGTACCCTTCTGTACCCACTTCGGTCTCAGTGTGAATCTTGGGCCCAACTCTTGGAGAGAGACCTTCTTTTTGTTCCGGAATATATAGCGGTGTCTCCGGAAGAATATGTAATCCCTCTGACAATGGAATGTCACTACTTGTCTGCCGGTGAAATCTGGCTTCTGTGGGAATAGAGCGGCGAATACTCTCCCTATCGTGTGGCCCAGCCTGGTGGTGAAGTTGTTCAGAATCAGTTCTGGGTAGTGCGGAGTAGAGCGACCGTGCCCGCGGATTTTGACGCCTCTTCGGAAGCTAGATAGTTTGAAGAAGGTGGTAGGGCCAGAGGGTAGATGGCAGAGTAGAAGTCCATTGGGGATATTCCTATCCTCGTTGATTACGATCAAACACGAGAATTCTAAACGCACCAGTTCTTTCACTATCCTTTTCAAGTGTAGCACACGACGTTTAACAGTCACGGAGTTAGGAATACAATTCTTAAGTTCCCTAGCCAATCGGACACTATTCCCACAGGGTCTGAATCTCGTGGTGATGAGCACTTTAGGCGGGACATCCCCGCTGAAGTAAGAGGAGAGTTCATCTGTCTCTAAATCCCTCTCGACCTCTTCATCTCCCGTCTGTACGGTCGTCTCATCGGGTACACAGGTACTCTCCAGGGTCCGGGGTTCCTGTTTGGGGTACTTCTCCTCCCCAAATTCTCTCCTCAGCGCTCTGAGCTTACTCCGGCCTGACCGTTTGAGCTTGCGTTTAGATGCGGCGTATTTCTGGTAGAGAGCAGACTTCTTCTGTTTGTTCTTGATCATGCTGTACATGCTACGGAGCTGGTGCTCACTGTCTGTCACTTGGGATTGCTCAGGGCGGGACCGGGTATCTGAGGGCGCCAATTCTTCCCACATGCTAACCAATCATATTCAACCACAATTAATATAGGATCTTCAGATAAATCCCATTGAACCAAGGGAGTATCTAGGAGCGAGAGACGCTCCTTTAGGCTATGATTTTAAGCCTCAAAGTGTTTAGGAGCGTGAAAATCCAGAATAATTTACCCCAATTTACCCTATATTAAGTGTTATTTATCGATTTAGGCGTATTAAAATTTATGGTTTGAGATGAGGAGTATATCTCTGGAGGGCTGTATAAAACCCCGCGATAGAACTAACCCCACCACATAGATAAAACTCTTTTGTCAGTTGACAAATGCTAATAAACTCATAAAAAAACACTACAACCACTTTACGCGAGGAATAGATGTTTGCTTGTGTCAGAGAGAAACTGTGGTCAATCTATGCTATTTATTAGCAGAACTAACTTAATAATAAATGAATGTATCGACTTATCAAGGATAATTCTATTTAAAATAACTGAATTAGACTTTACTGACACACATAAATCTGTAGAGAATAGAGAATGCATGAGAAGAGGAATAAGTGATTATCTGAACGTGGCCACTAGACACAAACAATGAACACACACATAAATAAAAACATTCATCACAGCGTTACCTCTGTTAATAGTAATCTAACATCCGGTCACCCAAACCGTACCCTGACAGCAGGTTGTCCGGCCGTAACGAGGAGCCAAGAGCACCTGTACCCGCACGGCCTAGCTCCACCCGGTCTAGCAAAGTCTGGTAGCGACGAGTGATGAAATCAACGTCGTCCTTCAAACGTTTGTTTTCCCCCTCAACTGTTTTCGCCTCGTTCCTGTACCGATCTAACTTCTGATGGAGAATGGAGATGTGATCCATCAAGGCACGGATATCAGGCGCGTCCGTGTCGAGAGGTTTCTTCCCTTTCGATCCTTTCGCGAGGGGTCTGGACATCCGATCACCAGCTCCTAGCTTCTCTTCAATCTTCTTAATCATCTGAAGTTTCTTCTTCATCTCTTGGTCGGTCTTGTAGAGGAGAGCTGCTTTTCCTCCTTTCGCCCCTTTCCCTCCCTTCCCTCCCTTCTTCCCCTTCCCTTCATCTATCAGGTCCTTCCACATCTTACGGCGCTCACTCCGAGTCCGCAGCACTTCTCTGACGGCAGGCGAGACCTCAGAAATAATATTTATAAGTTTAGACATTTTGTGCGGGAATTCATATAGGTTTGGGCATAACCTTCTGTATATAGTATATACAGTAGGCTATGGTTTGGGGAATTTACTAAATAAAAAGGTCCCATTGCAACGAAGGGTTTTAATATCAAGATTCGTGACTCCTAGCAAATGAACTTTATCATTGTAGACACGATTGGGTGACATCCACCTCACTGATGGCTCAGGAAATTTTAGAATTTAGGCGATCAGTAACTATGCGCGCGGTTTCTAGAATTTTTTCGATGGTGGTTTGCAACATTCGCAAGATTCCAGCCGTCTCGGTTAATCGAGACACAGTTTAGAACTGAAATATGAATGAAGTATAATTGTTTATTCGAGAGAGAGGATTATTAGTTTAAGTAATTTCAGAAATGAATCGGATAAGCAGGAGATCAATCGTAGAATGCAGCACCACATGTTTGTATATGATTATTTCGCTAAGAAAACCGTTAACTAAGTCGGATGTAAATAATTTTCCGCAGATATCGCCACATAACAATTGCCTTTTGGATTATTAATTAAAACCTTTTCATAATCGGAGTTATCTGAAGAAAGATAATCTGCTGAATCGCTATCATCGGGCCCTTCATCCGCCCCCATCCCCAGCTCTGAGAAGAGATCGGGTTGTCCCTGTCCGTACTCGGAGAACTTGTTCTTGAGAGAGTGGTTCTCTATCGCCAGCTGTCTAGCTCTCAGCTCCAGCTTCTTCCTCGTGCCTTCATCCTCGTCCAATCGTCTCTGATAGATCTCTTCGAGGTCGTGGTACGCACTCCCCCACTTGTTGTTAGCTTGATACAGCTGTTCATTCTGAGTGAGAATTCCTATAGTACAACACTGTCGTCATGATGTAGTACATAGATTTGAATACAAAGAGTATAGAATAAATAATTGGGAATTACAATAGAAAATACAGTCGACTCTGCTTAATAGGGTCACTGTTTAATCGGGTCAACCCCTTAATCGGGCCACTTTTGATAGGACCGAAAAGCTCTCACAAATAGAGGCTAATACAAAATATTTTCGGTTAATAGGGTTCTCCGCTTAATCAGGGCAAAATGTCCTTTTACCGATGTGACCCTATTAAGCGGAGTCGACTGTAATTAAAATGTATAAACTAAATGAAATGAGAATCTATCAACTGCAAGAAACAATGGAATGTGTACTCGGATATAAGAACACTGCTGTCAACACCCACCTTTAAGATCAGTAATGATGTCATCTCCCTTGCGGGACTTATCCTTTCCGGTCTTGAGACTATCCACCTCAAGCTCCAGGGCCTTGGCCTTCTTCTCTAGGTGCTGATTCTCCTTCGACAGCACCTGTGCCTTGTACTGCCTCTTCGAGTCCTCAGTTACTGCGTGACTCATCAGATCTCCGAACCTATCCTATTTACAATGCACCCACTCAGTAAAAAACAAACAAACAAACAAACAAACAAACAAACAAACAAACAAACAAACAAACAAAGCAAATCAATAAAAACTAACGGTCAAGAACCTGAAGGTCTTCCAGTTCCCTCTTGATCTTCTCCGCATGTTTGAGGTACCCCTTCGCCTTCATTGGGTGGTCCAGCACTGCCTGGGGTATCGCGGCGCCTCTGGCGGGATAGCGGAAGTCTGAGACGGATTGAGGGGAGACAGGGGAGTCTAGGGCCTGAGGGGGTGGCTCAAATCCACGTGGTGGTCCTACTACTACCTGAGCGGATTTGTCTGCGAAATTTAGTGGATTTGTAGAAGGAATTTTTCCCATCATCATCGGTTCTGAGCGTTTTTGGCGTATTTCTGCATAGTCGTCATCTCCTCTCAGCGCTTTGGGAAGTGACATCGGGTTGCTGTCTATACAAGCTGAACCATGGATGTGTCGATTATATAAACAAAGCAAGCACTTACTAGGAAGTATTTCCTACGCAAATTGTATTATCTGGATTGAGTTATGGTGAAATCTGATAAAATAACACAGAGATGATGGCTCAAGCATATTTAGTGTATTAACTCTATGGGCATGCATTTTAAACTGAGAGTATGAAAAACAATAGCCTAGCTACTCAAATACCGATGTCCCCGAATAGTAACCGGGGAGATTATTAATTGTTAGTCCTATTTAACACCTGATGATAGATTATTATTTCAGATATAAGATACTTTTCAATGAATACTCGTATAACCGCAAAAGTGATTAGATAAATTGTAAGAGGGAATAAATTGCTGTAAAACTTTATTCTAAGGAGTAGCAAAACAATCTTTAGCACCCTCTTTAGGGGGGGGGGGCGATCATTCAAGGGTCGACTGCTATTTGAGTACGATATACAGTGGATATTGGATATAGTGATAGTGCTGGGGACCGGAAATTTTTGGCCATCGACTGGGGCACCTCAAACCCAACAAACTTATCACTACTACGTATATCCAAATTCTAATATACACTTACAATTCCCCAAGCATTTTATCGCAAAAATCGTGTAAACCATGATTTAATAACTACCACAACTATAAGACTGCACAACATATCCGCTAACTACAGAAGAAGATCTCAGTTGTCCATGAGAGCGAGGCCGTCTGGCGGTAGACTCGGGTCGTCTCGACTTATGACGTCACTGGTCATCACCACGCTGGTGCTGACCCCTGCCTTGGTGATGAGGTGGACGTTGAAGCTGGACAGGTTCAGTACCAGGCGCTTGTTGATCTCCCGGATGCACTGGTTGAGCAGGTCTCTGCTCTGCTCGGGCGACTGTGAGGGGGAGTACTTCCTGTCCAGAGTGCTCAGTGAGAAGTAGGACCCGTACCCGTGAGCTCCGAACGGGACCTATAAAAGCCAACCTGGTTCCATAAAATGGACTTTTAATTATTTCAGTTATTAATGCACTTTTGCAGATAACTCTTCGATTCAAATCTGCACTGAAAAAATTAAATGAATCGGTTGAAAAAGTCAAAAGTTTGCAATTTTAGGAAAGGCCATCCTTAAGCGAAGCAGACAAGATATTTGATATCTTTGTCAACAGACACAACCTATGTGATATGATATCACATTGCATAGGCATAGCAGCTCCTAGGACACAGGCATGCAAAAAAATCATTTTCGTATTGATGGGGAATATCTACTGCAGGAAAAAGGCGGGACATAAGTAGTATTTTAGCGGGACATAGCGTATTTGTATTGGTCGTATACATTGAAAAGTGTGACAATTCCACTTTTGTGAACGTTTTCGCGGGACATTACTTTCAACATATGTCCGAAAAAGCGGGACGTCCCGTCAATTACGGGACAGTTGGCAAGTATGTAATAGTCTCAATTGATTATTGCAATAATTTTAACACTGAAATCAATAGCTTATAACGAATATGAATAGGGGGACCTGATCGCTCTTTTTGTCCTGCACAGTTTTTTTTGGAAATTCGGGAATTGTCCAGGTTTTGTCCATTTTTTTATGTCCAAGCTAAATATTCTGACGGTGTAGAACTACAAGACTGACCTTAGCCTTGGTGCCCAGATAGTCCAGGTAGTACAGCTCACCCTCTCCTCCCTCATCCACGCCCCCGATCAGCACATTCACAGCGTACGGGTGTCTGCTGCGTATGGCCTTAGCCAGTCTGTACCGTACGAAGTCCGCCACCTGTGCCACATTCAGTCCGTACTCGAACTTCATACTGTGCAGCTTGAACTGCTTGGTGAGGAACTCCCCGAAATGTGTGTTGTCCCCTGGCTCCCCTACCAGCACCATGGCACAAGTAGGCGTCAGTTGGTACATCTTGTTCACGTCCCCTTTCATCAGGAGGACACTACGACCTCCTGTCCGGTCTGCGGCGAGGAGTACGTGATCCTTGCCTGCTATTCCTATCAGACATTCCATATGCCCCTTTATGCTTCTAAGTTCATTTATAATACATATATGTATAGTTAATTGATAGGGTGGGGGAGCTTTTTAAATATTGATTAATATAACTTTTCGCGACTTATAATTGTAACTTTCTTATAGCAAAAGAAATGAACTTTCAAATAAGTGATCCCTGCTGCCATATAGCTTTTATTGTAGAGCATTTGGTTTTCTTTCCTTCCCCGGTTTGATGAGCTAGAAGTAATGCGTTACGAGAGAGAACTATACCAAATTGTGACATATCAACCGTAAGAGGTCAAAGAATAAAGAGGGAGATGGTGTACATGAATCAATTGGGATTAACTACGTAAGCTTTGAACAGTCCTTCATATTATATTATAAATATTATTAACAAAGTTATGAATCGCTTGCGATTATATCTAACTCAACTAATAATACACTCCAAAATGGTTGGAGTCAGCTTGATTTTCAACAATTCGGATGGAAGAATACACCTGTTATCAAGTAAATATTTTTCTAGAATCAACATATTCTTCAAACCGAATTGGTTAATTGTTTACTAGCATCTGGTTGTTAGGATGCTTCAATCAATGATGTAGGACTTCCAAAACTAGAAAAATTACTAAGAGAGTTCTCTCCAAAATAAATTCTCATTAAACTCAGATATGGCCCTTGATTGTGTTGCCAAAATTGTCTGTCTCTTAAATCAACGGAAAAGTTCCAAAATTACACTTTTAATGACTAGAAACAAGCTACAAATAGAAACTGAGGTTAATGGTTCGGTATTGAAAGTCCAAATATCCAATTTCAAAGTGTACAAAAGCAACTGGCAGGTGAAACATGTGTTATGGTAGTAGAACAGATATCATTGTGCGATGATAAGATTTAACTAATAAACTATTCATAGCGGAGAATTGGAATATATTACTTTCGGAGAAGTTACTTAATACTTCAGGAATACAAAGCAATATATGCTAACGGTCGAAATAACGTCTCCATCATCCGCTAAGGTATAAAAGGTAAAATGATGAATAATAGGATCATTCTGAATCTAAAGAAGCAGGAGAGATAAAGCAGAGCAATGATGAGGTGAGGAAACTATTTATCTTTGTTAATAAAACCATTCTCTGATACTACAGTTGTTATCTAATAGCGAGTGAATTATAAATCTACATTTCTACTGATCGTATCCATTTCTGGGTTTCATGGTATCGCAATTGTTCTAGAAAATTCAAGCAAAATGAGAAGACGTAAATCGATCAAAATAATTTAGGAACTAAATGAATTCTAGCGCAACGTTCTATTACCAGTATAATTGTAAGAAAATATGCAACACATTTCAATGAAATGAGTGTTTTGACACTTCTCAATGTTCTAAAAACCGAAAACCTCCAGGAAATATCCCTTTTTCGTGACCTTAAATTGAACATAACGTCGTATTTTCACTATCAATTAATTATTCGTAATCACCTCTAATTCTAACAATAAATTGAAGTCACAGAGACCTACATTGCAATCTAAGTGTATATTTTAGTCACGATTCCAGTGGCAATCGTACGCCGCCCGTCCCTAACTGTGAACCGCATTCCTTCCTCGATAGCGAGCGGTGTGATAAAATTGAAAAGAAGTTCGATATTCTCTCCCGGCATCGCCATTTCCTTTCCTTCCTGGAACTTCTCAACCGAAGCAGACACAGCGGCCATCCGCGAATAGACGACGGGCTTGTAGCCTTGCAAGAAGGGACCGGCACGACCGCCTTCTTCCGCTGAGAGCACGTACATCTTCACATCCGCCTTTTTCGCCATTTTCACGGTCCCGGGTTTAACCAGGACAGTCCCTCTCTTGATTATTTCCCGCTTCATCCCCCGACACAGCACGCCCACGGAGTCTCCGGCCATGGCCCTGGGGACTTCTTTGTGGAACATTTCGATCTGAGTTATGGTCGTTTTAAATTTTCCCTTCTTTCCAATCAGTTCGGCGTCATTTCCTTTCTCGATGATGCCATGCTCTATCATCCCCACTACTACCGTACCTCTGCCTTTGATTAACACGGCCTTATCTACATTCATGAAAAAAGGTTTGTCTACAACACGCTCTGGCATCCTGACATAGTTGTCCAGGGTATCGACCAGTTTCAAGATGGAGTTCTTTCCTTTCTCTGGTTCTATATCCTTGAGCGCGTATACAGCAGAACCATGGATGAATGGGATCTTATCGCTATCGTATCCATGCATTTCTAACAGCTCCTTCACTTCCAGCTCTACCAGCTCCACTATTTCCATGTCGTCCAGTGTGTCTGTCTTGTTGATGTACACTATCAGATCCTCTACGCCGATCTGTTTGGCTAGAGTCACGTGCTCTTTGGTTTGAGGCATGACTCCGTCCGTAGCAGCTACCACTAGGATAGTGCCGTCCATCTGGACAGTACCTGTTGGGGAATGTTAATTCAGAGGGAATCCTGGTTCTATACAGTCAGGGTCGCTTAATATGAACATTCATTTATTATGAACTAACTTCCTGGTCCCAATTTCATTTTTTAGATAGGATTTGTATTGAATCAGGTTCGCTTAATATGAAATATCTCTATTATGAACAGATTTTTAGGTCCCCGGAGGTTCACAATAAGCGACCCTGACTGTATTTAGTGTTGCTTCATATCACTTCTCTGGTTTTATTCATTGAAAAGTTTCTTATACTATCTGAAATATTAAATTTTCATCAAAAAAGTACTTAAAGATAGAGAAAGAAACCCATAAATAGGGTTGAGATTAAAGCGAGAAATAACGAGATAAAAGCGTTATATGTTATACGGAGCTATCCAGGGCGGGAAGAAGCGGTACGGTACCACTTCCACACCAGTATTCTGGTATGGCAAAACCACAATTTTTCTGTACCACTTTCTTCAAAATATGCATTACAAATATGACACGGCACACTTTTTTCCGTTTGACCTTCAGTTTGCTTCCGCCGGGCCTGCAATCCTGTTTTAGTCGAACCTTCTAATCTCAATGGGGCCGTTCAAACGTTACGTAACGCAAAATCCTCTGATTTTAGACACTCCCTCCAAAGGGGCGGCGCTAGCGGGCTACGACAGGGTGGGCATCAGCGGGGCTAGAATCTGCCTGGGTGGGCAACTGAACTCATCAAAGTTTCTACTATTTATATCAGATAACAGTAAGAAATCTAAAGGTGGGCATCAGGGATAAATCCGCCACTGGCCCTCCCTATGTAACGCTTTTTGACCATCTTGTAATACAACAATGATAGAGCTGTCCAGGGGTTTTTTTAAGGATTTGCTCAGAGGGCCCTGCAAAAGATTAGAGGTCCCTTACCTGGAATACTACATTTTATGATATTCAGTACATTACGAATGAAAAGAAATTAGAGGTCCCTGAAGAGAAATTAGAGGGCCTTTGGGCCCTCTAATTTAGCTCAAAAAAACACTGGAGCTGTCACATGATAGAGCTGACACTTTGCTACCCCGTACCTCCCTTGGAAGCGCTACGTAACGTTTGAACGGGGCAGCTATGATAAGCACAGAGCCTACCTGAGATCATGTTCTTGACGAAGTCTGCGTGTCCCGGGCAGTCTACATGTGCGTAGTTCCGTGTCTTGGACTGGTAATTGACAGTGGCAGCATTGATCGTGATCCCACGTCTCCGCTCCTCCTTCGCGCTGTCTATGCGATCGTAAGCCTGATAGGCAGCCAGCCCCTCGCTCTCCTGCACCTTGGTGATGGCAGAGGTGAGAGTTGTCTTGCCGTGGTCCACATGTCCGATAGTGCCCACCGTCACCCATGGTTTGTCCCGTTCTAAGGTTTGTACGTCAGTAGCGAAGGCAGCATTTGGGAAGTGAATTGAGGTTAGTTTCATTATGTTACTCGACTTGTAACGGAAAATGTTACGTGCGAAAAGTGACACCATTTGCAAACTAATTAATATTATATTTGGGTAAATAGGATTTGTAGGTTACATAAATCGAAAGTTGGCACCAAGGTCAGAACTCAGAGCACCCTATCCTCCTCCCGTAAAGTCAAGAATCTTGGATTGCATATTTTAGTTGTTGTTAAACCAAGAATAGACCCAGTGTGAAAGTGCCAATGGTCCCCCCGGGCGAGAAGTCACCCGGGGGGACCATTGGGACTCCTCACCCTAGTGCCACAAGTCCGGGGGATGCCTAGCACCATGACACCGAGATATCCCGGATTTAGTTTATCCCGTAACCCCGTTAAAATTGTTCCAGGAGACAAATATTAACAGGGGAGAAATCCTATTTTTAAGGAGGAGGATCTGCTTTATTGTAGGACATAGATACCAAAAATGGTCTCAAATTCCAGATCTTACTTTTTTTAGGCTCGGGGGATCACTTTTAGCCAGGATAAATAGTCTCAGGACCAAACGTAATAATTCTGAAATATCTCAATGTCTATGTATGTAGATTGCGGAATTAGGCGCCACAGTTCTGAAGTTAGGATACCTTGTTACTAGAATCTTATTCGAACTATTACGATCCTGAAAATTCAAATGCCCAAGGTCCAGAATATATTTGAAATAAGCATTTATTAAATTCCAGAATAATTTTTATAAATTAGGTTTACATATTTCCAGGAACAGGTATCGTAGTGCCAGGTGTCCTCCCCAGACTGCTGATCCTAGGATGAGTTCCCAGAACAGGTGACCCTAGGCAGCGCCGGCGCCACGGTTTTAGAAGTGGTCCGGTTTTTACCGAACCAAGCTGACCACTTTTTAAAAGTTGTCCAGTTTAACAGGACCAACCTGGGGGCACTTTTAAAAAGTGGTCCGGTTAAAACCGGACCAGTGCCGCCGGCCCTGCTAGGGTCAGCAGTCAGGAGGCCAGGGGACCACTGTCACTCCGACACATACCGCCTAATTCCGTAATTTAGGCACTGAGATTTAATTGTACCATTCAGTTCGGGAAATAGATAATCCCCGGCAGCTGTATACTAAGGTTATCCTCAATCAGAAAATTAAAAATTATCTTACAAAAGTGCTGGAATCTGTCCAATTTAGTAATTTGGAATTCATCATCATAGAATGAATTACTATAATTTGACTAAAACATTGTATTTGAGAACTGATTTTTTGCCACTTTAGTAATTGCATTTTCGTAAATAGATGATAGATTCACCTGTCCAATAGTCAAGTTCTTTAAAATAATTTCTAACTTTATTAATCAGTTCCTTCTCTACAATTTAATTAGTTGATGATATCTACAAATATACTATAAATAGACAGAAAAAATTATTGCTAATCTACATTGAAAGCTTGATTTTGCTTGTCTAATTCGAAAAGACCAAGTTCCTGTACCTTGTATAAAAATGATTTGTGAAATGGAACTAACAATCAATAATGATATTAGATAGATAGAAACACTAAAGTAATGGTTTCTTGAGCATGTTCTAAGTCTCCGAATATGAATATTCTATTAAATCCAAGTACTTATTAATCGTAGAATTGTTGATAATGGGTATCATGTTTTGAATGCGGTATTATTGCGGTTAAAATATAGAGGAATAATGCTCAAAAATTATTCTACATATTTTTTTCGTGTCTAATAGCATTGAAAAAGTTGAGATCACAATTATGATAAAATTTTTTCTCAAGATTTCTCTATCTGCTTCCTTATGGATGAATCATGAATCCACTGACTCTTCTTCGATCGTTTATTTTATCGCTGTGATTTGAGAACATTATTGACTGCTGCAGACTTTGCTATATGTATATTTAATCGGTAATGCGGAAATGGTTCGACTTTTCGAAAAAGGAAATAGTTCGAATTGTGGATTTAGGAAATAGTTCTTTCTTTTTATCATTAGGATCAATGGTGGGTTTTTTTTTGCAACTATTTCCTTTTTTGGAAAGTCGAACTATTTCCAGTTATCTAGTATAATTGGTATTCTTTGATTTTCACAAAATTCCAACCTTCTTAATTGGGTTTTTTCATGAATACGTATATTCCATTAAATGAGTGTTCCATGACCTGGCTCCATGTAAGGGAGTCCACTCTTTATACGAGGTTAATGAAAGGGAGCACATGAATGGGATGAACATGCTATTGATGAAAAAAGCTGTGTGCTACTGCATTAGTTTGTTAGAGTAGTTCTACTAATTAGTATGATTTTTGCTCTCGCACAATTACTTGTGTTGAAGACTTTGCAACAAGGTATAAATTCAATTTCCTACTATATTAGGTCATTCTGTTGTTCGTAGATATTTATGTTATCTGGTAGATTCTAAACTTGTGATAAAGTATCGATATTATGGATTTCGACATGGCACAACATAGCTTCCCTCAGTTCCCTGTGTTGATTAAAGACTTTGTTTGAAAGCCATATATTAGGAATAATTTCTATTCATGACTTCTCTCCGACATAGTCTCTATCCAACTAAAATTTGCCAGTAATAGTCTTAATGCTTGCAAACATTGGTTTCAATTGCTTTATAATGCGCTTTAACTGTCAAGTTTGTGATATCATAAATTTCATCAGATAATTAATTGTTCGTACATTATAGACCATTCTTATACTTTCAGGGAAGTGACAGGACATAGGCCATTCAGACTCTTTACATTATGCTGAATGACCTGGGTTTGATCATACCGTACAGGTTTCATGTATGAATGAGTCAATCCTTTATTCTTTGTATGTACAGCTGAAATATATGATTATATATTATATTAAAATAGTTTTAATTAATAATCAGTAACTTTACTTCGTGAATTAGAACTCTCTAGCTGCCTGCGTATAAGAAGTATACCTATACTATATGTAAACTTTTGCATGTGTTTCTTTTGCAATCAAATTTTTTGATTTACTCTGAATTTTAAATCGTGATTTAAAATCAACATGGCGCAATTGTTCCAGTAAATTACGGTGGTTTTAATCATTTGAAGTTCTCTAAATGCTTGGAAATACGCTGAAATTATTTATAGCTTGAAAGCACCGGAATTTAATTGACTTGTTTCTATTATATTTTTGTTTCCACATAGAAATACTATTGGTTTCCTACATGAATGCCTCATGTACTCGAGATAATTAAAGACTATTGTGTTCATCGGAAGATGGAATTCAAAACGTCTAATTTATTATCTACGTATATGAGTTTACAACTTCTATAAAAGGTCAAGTAGTCTTCTCTCGTGATATTATTAAAAAGATATTGTTGATAATTTTAGAATTTAAAATCGTAAGCTTAATTTCTGCTCGTATGCACAAAACATTAATTTGGAAAATCATTTTAGTCACGCAATGATATAATTCTGTGTAGATATAACCAAATTGAATTATGGCAGTTTTGTATGTATCATTTGCGTTGCCAGTTCGTTCTAACTACCTCATCTCTGTGCGATATCAAATAAGCTGATCGACAGTTCATTACGACTACAGATCTCTATCACCGGTTTAGTATATAATCTGTTAAAATCGTAGTATCTTATCTTCACAATTTACAAGTATTCTTTCTTTTATTAATTTGGCGATTCTTTATTTCAGATTGATAGAGATGTAAGTGTTTAGTACGTTTTAGGGTAGATTTATTGTCTAATAAATCGCTTGTGACAACGGGAAATACATGACACAGCTAATTTGTATCGAATCCTTACATGAAACTCGGTTCTATATAAGTATCTGGATGCATCTAATTTCTAACTCAGTTTCATTTGAAAAAATCGTTCATTCACGTATATTATTGAAAACAATTCTACAATCTCTAAACATTTCCGGGCAATTTCCTAACTAATCACTATCCACCCGTTCTATTAGTTAGAATTATACTGATACTCTACTTCTCCATTCCCGTAGACACCTCATGGCAACTCACAAGTACTCCCTGGGCTCCTCCAAGGACATCTCCATTACAGGACAGCATGACATTCAGCTACAGAGGTACCAGCGGAAACCGGGACGGGAATCGTTCGATGGGTCGCTCACCCTCTCCTACGAAGACTCGAGCGGAAGCACAGCCAACTCCCATTCCCAGCGCTTCTCCCACTCGGCTAGGATATTCCATGACGAGAACGAAGGGGAGAGTCCGCTGGAGAAAAACTTCCCCAAAAGCAGGTCAGAATACTTCAACACTGTCAACACGCAAAAAGCCCCTTATGGCACGCCAGCAAACAAAAACAGATACAAGAGGAAGAAACATTTCCGTGGACAGAACAAAAACTTAAAAAAGGTTTCCTCTCCCAACCTGTTCATTGACACGGAGGTTATAAAAATGTTTGGAAGTAGCCTTCCAAAGCTAGCCGACCATTACATTCGCGGCTTTTGTCACTTGGATCCTCAGAGCATCGCGATCGAGATAGAAGGGTTCTCTCCGGAAACAGTTTCAATCAAGTCTCCTGACACTTCCAACAATCCAAGCCCAGATCCATCTCGACAGCAGCACAACCAACCTGACAATGACGTCATCAGCGATACCAGCCTGATAGGCTTGAAGCCGCCCTACGTACTGGAGATTGATTCGGAGAGAGATCTTATCACGAAACCGGAGAGGATGTACTCCACGGATCCTGAAATGCTCGAAGCACTTTTCCCGACGGACGGCAATTCCCCAGATGATGGATTCCAATCCTTCGAACATCCGATTCAGTACTTAGACGCAGGTGCTGGTTACTATCGGAAATATTTTTGCGAAATGGAACACTCGAATTATTTCGGAGAGGACAAGGATCTCGGTTTTGTAGCGATATCTCTACGACGCGAGCACATCGTACGCTCCCTCAGCTTCTCAAACACTCAGCCATTCGCGAAACATCCAAACTCCGGATACATGTACAGACTAATCGCCAGGAGTTCGAAACGGTTCTCCACTCTGAGGGGTACCATCCCAGAGGACGCTATCCCCTCGGGGGGCAGGCCCGGTGTGAAGGGGTTGTCCCATGTGGACATATTTGAGTACTGCCTGCCTACATTCTCTCTCTCCTCCCTCCTCGTGGGTAACAGCAGTGAAGCCACGCAGAAAATGCTGTGCAAGCTGGACGAACAGATGGTGAAGGACAGGTATCAGTTCGGAGTTCTCTTCTGTCGGGCTGGGCAGAGTCAAGAGGCGGAGTTCTATAACAACGAGGAGGGGAATGAAGCATTCACTGAGTTCTTGGAGACTATCGGTCAAAAGGTCACCCTTGAAGGCTACATGGGGCATAGAGCAAGCTTGGACACGACGAATAACACCACAGGGAAGTATTCCGTCACTAGCACCTTCCACGGGCTGCGTATAATGTTCCACGTCTCCACACTGCTTCCATTCTCCTGTACCGATGACCAGCAGGTGGCACGAAAGCGACACATCGGGAATAACATTGTCACGATCGTCTTTCAAGAACCAGGCTCTCAACCGTTTGACGTGAAGTCAGTCCAGTCACAAATGCAGCACATCTTCATTGTAGTCCGTGTTGCTAATCCTTGCACAGCATACACCGAGTATATCGTCTCGGTCTGCCGTTACCATGATGTAAGTACATTTGGTCCTTATTCAGTGCCAGGAGTGAGGTTTAAGCGTAACGCAGAGTTTCGTAGCTTTCTACTTACAAAGATAATAAACGCGTACAATGCGGGAATGTACTCAGATTCATTCCTGAAGGTGCAGCTACCAGGAAGGAAGAACTACCTAAAAGACCTATTCCTGAACCACACTACCTCCACCCCGCTCATAAGCAACAGCACGCTCAAAGGGAAGTTCGCCCAACTGTCCTCACGCCTGCAGTCGAAGTCCTCCCCCATACGGAGCTCTTGGGTGCACTCAGAGGGGACCATAACTTGGCCGGCGTTTGTTAGATTTGAAGATGTGATCGGCACGAGCGGTTCGAGTTGTTTCTCCTGCATACTCGGCTTGTCTAGTGACAATCTCTATGTATTGGATGTGATGAGTAAAGAGTTTTTGCTGGTTGTTAAGACTCAGAATGTTATCGCGTTTTCTGTTCAAGAAAGGTGGCTACACCTGTTCTATGACAACAACTCTGTGCTGCACATCCGAACTGAAGAAAGACAAATTCAGGAAATCTTGAATCGGTTAGCAGTTATTAACAAAATCGCTTCGCAGACAATTCAGCTACAGATTTATTGGTATGGAATTGAAGACAAGAGTTTCACTTTTTCGCGAGGTGGCATGATAACTTTCGTTCAGGAGAGAACTGAGCCCTGGGCTACAGGGCTACGGAAGGGACAGAGGATTGTTCAAATTGAAGATGCATTTTTGACGAATAAGCCGAATGAGGATATTGTCAAGATAATGGACGATTCGCCGAAACCGCTCACCCTTCATATCATCCCTGATAACTACTATCGTATTATAAAGAAAATACGACCATCTGCCCGATTCAATACTACTCTCTTAGATACCAGAATGTTCCTAAAGAATGAGAGAGAATTGAAATCACCGCTTGAAGATTTCAACCATTCTACGGATTCTCCGCTTGCTTCCATTGCAAAGCGTTTCTCTACATTTCCATCTAGATCTTCCCTGAAACGTAGATCCACACTCCATGACGGGATATTTCAGCCTCTAACATTCCAGACGAGTATCTCCCCTCCCCCCATACACGTCACTCCCACCTGCCCCAACCACTCACAGCTTTTCTCCCGTACTCTCTCCTTTCAAGCGGCTCTGAAAGGTCGTGACCATATAAGGTCAATCAGTTACGAATCACTAGCACATTCAGAGATTAGAGAGACGGAGAATGAAAATGCATTCCTTTCCGACTCTTACAATAGCACCGAACCTGAAAGCCTAGAAGCGAGCTTAGAGAATGCAGTGGGATCGCCAGGTGTCAAGGAGACCATGTTACTGGATAACATTCTAGAATTCGAATTCACTGATCAGTTCCTGGATTATTTCTCCGGGAACAAGCGAGGTAGCGTGTTCTCTGGTGAGAGCATTCCTGTCAGGAGGACTCACGCCACACTTGTCGAGAGTGACGAGGAGAATCCTACTAAAGAAGCTGATGACGTCACACCTCGCGCTAGCGGAATCGACTTCATCAACGATGCGGTGGATACCTTAGAGGCTATCGGGCCTGTAGAGCACATACGCTGCCCCGTGAGGCCCACCTTCCAAACCAAATTGCAGAGCTCCAAGCCGTACGGTGAGAGAGTGCATGCTGTGGTGATCCCTCAGACCGGAGAGAGAGAGCACGCTAGCACGGATGTGGATGATGACATGGGTGAATCGGCTGAAAAGCGAGACGCTACTGTTTCAGAGAAAGTTAAAGCTAAAGACTCGCACCGTCTATCCTTCAATGGGAATAACAACAATGAGGATAGTGAGAAGGAGAATAAGAAGGCAGATGAAGTGTTTACGGAGGAGGTTATCTGTCCTCAAATCCCTGATGGTGCAATGACAATGCCGAGACGCCCAGCAAACACCTCTTCCAACCGAATCACTGCCAAGAACAGTGCGCCTCTCTACGGCTCCACCTGCTCCATCCTCCCTCCTGATCCTAAGACGTTCAAGGACAAGCTGGCCATGTATGAGAAGCTGAGTTCTCAATCCCTCACCACCGAATCTCCCAAACCTAACACCGTCAATAAATCATATTTCAACACCTTGCCACTGAAACCCGCGACACGCCCAGCTCTCTTGGCCAACACATTCTCTTCAGAAGACCATAATGACAATAATAACATCAACAATAACAACAACAACAACAATAACAACAATAACAACAACAACAACAACAACAACAACAACAACAACAACAACAACAACAATAACCATGATAGTAGTGAGTTATTCCATATTTCAGGACAGGTATCGCATCCAAAGAGGGATAGCTTCGATTTAGAGTTGGAAGCTCTCCATTTCCCCGAGCATTTGCCTCCCTCCCACTCCACGCCACAGACACACGTTCGCTCCCCCAGCCAGACCTTCCGCCAGATTGAGCTGCAGATGGCAGAGCTGCTGCAGCAGATCGAACATTCGTTCACGTCCAAGAGTGATAGCAATTTCGATGAACTTTCCCAGTCGAGCGAGCATTCGAGCGGGCGTGTCAGTAGTTCTCAGCATCTGACGCCTAGCAGTGACTCGCTGAGCGATTATTTCGCGGAGGATAGCATTTCTTATGCCAATAAAACTTCTACACCCAAGCATTTGGGAGAAATAAAGCCATTGACAGATCTGTTAGCTGAATTCCCTACTTCGGATGATGAAATTATCAATCACTCTCCAACCAATAGACAGAGTAGGAGGTATTCAATCTCACCTGGAGACTTCATTCCGCCATTTTTCACACCTCAATCGAGTGGTTATGATTCTAACATCAACGGTGCCAATCTTCTCCCAACCAGAAGTTTCCCTTCCAGTTATAACTCAGAACCGAATATCGAGTCTCAGATCGAGAAGTTACCTACTTCCTCAGAATCATTTCCAGATTTGCATTCCACTGTCAACTCCCAATCACCCCAAAGTGACAGCTTCGAAATTAGACAATCGACGAAGAAGAAGTCTTTCTTTTCAAGATACTTCACATTTCGTTCTTCTAAAACGAAGCAGACGGATTCTTCACAGAACATTTCAGACTCTCCATCTCATGGCTTGTTCCCTGCTCTACCCGAGAGCCCTTCAAGAGGAAATATAATCATCAAATCGCGGAAAGTAGCAAATACCGGCATTAAAGTGTTTACAAGCGAAGATCTTAGTAAACCTAAACGCCACAAAAAGCTTCATTTCAGTAGTTTTAGAACGAACTCACGCCCAACCATCTCCAAGCAGAGTAAAGTGATTCTAGATGAAGATGCGAGCACAGGTGACCACGGGTTATTGAGATCTCAGTCTCTACAGTTCCAAGACTCACAAGACGGCTCAACACTAACCACACACACATCCACACTCAACGGTTCCACAGAACACCAGCCGTATGAGCTAGCTACGAGTGATAACAACGTCACAACTGATCGTGTAATATGAACGCAACACTCAACGCATTGATCATTAGTTGTGAGAGAACTGAGAGTCAATTTTAAATTTCCTCCATTCCCTTTCATATAAAATTATAATAATTCCTTACAATGCTCTGAATCATTTTGTATACAGAATTAATGATATGATTATATTTATTGTAGTGCTGGTTGTACTTGTTTTTCACACTTAATTACTGTTTAGTTTAATATCATTTTCACACAGCTGTCATCAATAATGTGGGTTGTAATGATATTATCATTCAATCTGATACGCCATTCTGATGTTCACAGTTTTTCATGGTATCTTAATTAATTAATAGCTTTTCCTTGTTATTCTCAGATAATGAACAAGACAGCCATTAATCAATCTCTCACTTAATTTGTATTTGTGATCCCCGATCTGTATGTACTAAGTCACCGTCGTCATTAGCTTATTTAACCATGTTATGATGTATTCAGTCTATCTTACAGTTACCTCATCAACTTTGTACTATAACTTGCATCCAGGAAAATACTTAGATTGAACTATCACTGATTAGATTAGCTCTAGAGTTCAAGCTCCGTGCAGGGTTGAAATAAGTTTTTAATGCTATTTTTCAATACAAATTATACATAAATTTGTTGCATTCGCTTTACGTTAAGGATTAGTAGCGACTGTCTGTCCTTGGAAAAATTGGGTTTCTTAAGTTTTTGCTTGGATTCTAAATAAGGATTTAATGTTTATATAATAGTTCCGTTAGGTGATATGTCTACCATATTCAATTCAGAGTTTTTTAGACGCATCTTAGTAATAATAGTAGACTTCTAAACCGATTCTAGTGGTTCTTATTCCATAATGTGTCAATTTCCTATTATAATCCCCAAAATGCATATACTCTCTTGTAGGGACGTCGCCATGGGGGCACAGGGGGCCAATACCCCCCTGGTAAAATTTTATTTCTAATTTCTAGTATTTGATAATCTGTTGTATTATCGATAAAGAAATGGTTAGAATTATAAGTCATTAATTGTTTCATAAAATTTTTTAATCACACATAAACTTATATAATTGCCCCGGTTTTAATATTCAAGGATACGAGATGCTGTGTCGTCATTGAGGTATGTTGGATACCGCATTAAGATTAATATTTGTATTTCTCAATGAGGAAATATGAATTGAATATGAAGCTCTATAAGAAAGGATTGAGAATGTAATTGGGATAGTATTGTGATATTCCTTATATGTACGTGTAGGTATATTTCTTATTCATTATATTGGATTTGCACTAATAAAATACATTTGATATCTTTTAGCTTTTTCCTTTATCCTACAAGTTTTAAAGTGCCTAGATTCAGTTCGATTCATTAAAAAAGTTTACTCAAATTTTCTTTTTGAAACGATTATATTTCTTTCGAGTGGTAACTTCCTCATTGACCCTTGAGGGTCACCTCTCAATTCCGAAGTTCTTGATTCCCAGTCTCGGAATGCGATGGTTCTTTTTAATTTATTAATAATTGCCTGTTTGTTATGTTTCAATCTAAATAATATTGAATTCATTCTCACTTAGAATTCACTTGAAATACTAGAGCTGCTACGCTACGCTATTTCCAACCGAACACACATTCTAAGATTCTAAATATCAAACAATTTCTCTTCAATTATTTGAGTTTTCCAATTGAAATAATCCAACACGAATGTACTCGAATTCACAGACAAACTTAGATTTCGGGCAGTCAAGCGGCTTGAATAAGGCAAGAAAAGCGTTTGGTTTCGGACAGTTTGAGACAGAGGAGGACTACACAGGACTGGGACTCTACTCGAGAGCGATCGATAAAGACCAGCTACAGTATTACAACCAACTACCAGACCCTTCCTTCTTCGGATCAGGAGCGAACAATGCTATCGGTGAGATAGACCTGCTTTCTGGATACTACAAATCGATCGCTACACTTTCCAAGTCCATCCCAAATGTTTTGTGTAATTGAGCCGATAAAAGTTCGTAAATATGTAACTGCGAATCAGCAGATACGCCATTATTATTCCATGAAGGGCAATATTGCATTGTCATTCTTCTATCTGCTACTTTTCAAGATCCTAGATATAAATTTGTCCTGGGTGACTCTAACTAGTGACTTCAACTTACACGTATTGTCCATCGATATAATTTGGACTGCCTTACGTGCATATTAAGAGTGTACTTTTGTGAATTATTCACTTTATTTCTCATCTCATCCATCAGGCAACAGTTCGATGCTTCCCATGATGAACTCCGGAGGAGGCAGCAGCAGTGCGGTGAGCAGAGCCTCACTCGCCGGTCAGCTGTCCAGACCTCCTCAGCAAGGCCTAACCGCACCGCACAGTTCCTTCTCAATGCAGCAGCAGCTGTCCCCCGCCTCCGCCGTGATCGGCTCCCCCAGCCACGGGGCCGGGCTGCTGATGGGCGGACAGAGCGGCCACGGGATGGCAGCAGAGACGGGGAGCAGGAACTCGGCGCCCGGCATGATGAGCATGAACATGGGACTGCCTTTGAATAAGCCCAACATGAGATTGGGTGGCGTTGGGATATCTCAACCTGCTAACTTCCCAGGAGGTTTGTTGGGGGTTATTTCATTAGCACTGTAACAGCTGATTTCTGATAAAATGCGATTAAGTGAATTAAATACGTAAACTTTTAAAAACTCACTTAGAACCAGGGTATTATACAGCCCTCCAGAATACGCTCCTAGTCTCAAACCCATACACTTTCGCCTAAATCGATAAATAACATTATAATATGAGGTAAATTGGGTGATATTCTAAATTTCACGACCTAAACAGTTTCGGGCTTAAAATCATTCGCCTAAAGGAGCGTCTCGCGCTCCTAGATAATCCCTTGCATAGAACCCAGGAGTGTTTCTATTAGAGCAAATTAGACACTTCTGTATTTTCAAATTTCTTTCAAATATATCAGAATAATGCGATTGTGGGGCATGCATTATAGTTTTAAGTTTGATACATTTTATTTTTAATGAGGACGTTTATTCAGGTCTCTCCAGCATCGACTCCACAGCTCAGAACCTGGACCTGTCAGAATTCCCCGCACTCAGAGGGATGGGGATGAATATGCGCAGAGACATTCCACAGGGACCTCTCCCTGGCAACCCTAACATGCAGTTCCCTCCCAACCCCAATTCTCAGGTCGGATTCCACAATCCACACCATCAGATTACTCCAGGTCCTTCCCAGGTAAAGCCACACTATGCTGAATAGCTCTTGTGTGTGAATATGTATGATCTCTAGAATATCTGTATTTTATACTGAGAAACTTTCGAAGGTTCCCCTCATTTTCAGATAATGCATATATGTGTTTTTAATGCATTTTAAGTCCCATATTGTTTTCTTCCAACATAAATTGTATACAGATAGAGAACAATTACGAGAGATAAATTTTTAGGAAGATTTACATTTCAAAATTTTCAACTGCGATACATCTAATAATTACATCATGATTCAGTCGAGAAAGTTTACGATATATGACTTCACAGTTTGTTAATATACCAAAGCCTAATCTCAACCACATAACAAACTTCCACAATTGTGCTTCTTACGTGGTCTACTGAATTCCTGAATTCCTATTCAACTCATGTGTCCATTAACCAGAAGAAAGATACTCTACGCCCGTGAATATGAACAATTAACTTAGATTGAATTTCCTAATAAGGTTGGTATATAAAGTCGTATTGCTACACAGACAGCTACGTACGAATATCAATATATTGAAATAGAATGCCATCCCATATTGGTGTCTTTAACCGCCAAGAATATAAAACTACCCAGATAATTCGTCGTATGTATTTTGGTTGGACTTCCAGCATAAGCTATATATCCACAGTAGGCTAGCATTCATTCAGACATGGCGCATGCTTAATCTTTAATTCTTAGGTACAGGAGCAAGCAGCCGAGTTCCAGATGCACCACGAAGATTTCCCCGCCCTCCCCGGTCTCAATTCTGATCCCATCCAGGAGCAACACAACGCCCTGAACGCCATCTCGCAGGCCTCATTCGTCCCTCCTGGAGGCGTTTCGTACCAGAATAAAGTCAACGCGAACCTAAACGCTCCCTCCACCAACTTCTCAGCCGTGGCCAGTGCTCAGCTCAACACGCACACCGACAACAGGAACACCCAGCACTACGATTTGGCGCCTGGATCTGGTAAAGAGCGCGCGATCGGGGTACCAGCTCCGATCGGTCCCCCGAGCAAGAATCAGCAGCGGGACAGGGCACAAGAGGGCGTAGGGATACTCTCCATTCCAGACGGTATGGTGCGTAACCAGTTCGGAATGTTCGGGTTATTGACATTCATCCGAGCGGCGGAGACAGACAGTAAACTGGTCTCGCTAGCCCTGGGCAGCGACCTCACCACGCTAGGATTAAACCTCAACTCCCCTGAGAGCCTATTCGCCTCCTTCTCCAGTCCATGGTCCGACACACCCGCACGACCACAGGACATAGACTACAACGTCCCCCAAGAGTACATTATAAACATGAAGATGCGAGATAAACTCGCCCCAATCAAACTGAACAAATACGGAGACGAACTCCTCTTCTACTTGTATTACAACAACGGAAATGACGTATTGCAAATGTACGTGAATATCGAGCTCCATTCAAGACACTGGAGATATCATAAAGAGGAACGAATTTGGATTCTGAAAGATCAAAATATTGAACCCATCTATCGAACACAGACCCATGAGCAAGGTACCTTTATCGTATTCGATGTTAAACAGTTCAAAAAGATTCACAGAGATATGACAGTCGAGTACAGTAAACTGGAAGATAGACCCTTTCCTAATATGAACTCACCACATCTCACAAACAATATACTTCCAATGCACACATATACTAAATCAGATCTGAATTAGCAGCGCCAATTGTCAATAGTTTATTTCAAAGGAGTTAAAATCGCTGATATAAATTCTTCATATCTACCTAATCACGTATAAAGCCTGGATGACCTTGGGGTTTTAAATTCTTTTTATTTCTTCTCAGAATCCTTAGCTCTTGGTGTCAATACTAGTAGAATTGTTTGGTGCTTGTTTATTCAATTATTATTATTATTATTAATGTTGTTACTAGTTTAATGTGGACAATTAAGACATTGCAGTTTAAGATGTTTAATATCAATACAAAGACGCTACAAAAGAATTTGAATCAACTCTCTCTTTCTCGGTCTGATGATCTGAAGGAATTGTATACAATTTTTCAATATAGAATGTTGATGTTCCTCGTGTAATTACACGTGTAATTACATGTGTAATTACATGTGTAATTACATGTGTAATTACACATGTAATTATAATGCTATGGCTTGCAGACTCGGTTTTGTTCTATGCTAAATTACAATTTTTTACACCTTTTCTATACAATATATATGACTACACTATCACAATAGAAATCATTGCATTTGATAAATTAATCACACTCTACGTTTTGTGGCAATTTAGGAGATCAATGTTGAAGTATCGGGCCATATCTCACCTCGACTCCCAGAGAGGAGAAGAGGGGAAAATTGCGCCCGGCGGCGGGGGTCCCTGGGTCTATCTCGTGGAGGAGAGGAAGTCCAACAGACGATTCGTCATGCGTAAGATGGAAGTGGAAGACAGCGGAGTGGCTGATAAGGCACGTACGCAGTTTGATGACGTCATCACGATACGGGAGCCGCGAGTAGCGCGATATGTGGAATGTTTCGCGAGTTGGAGTAAGCTGGACGCAGCCCTGTACCTGTGCTTAGTGGGGGAGTACTTCCCAGGGGGAAGTGTCCGCCAGCTGCTGAGAGGGCGAGCGGAGAAGGGAGTCCAGGTAGGGGAAGGGGAGGTGAAGAGATGGTACGCTCAGATGTTGGAGGGTCTGGAAGGGTTGCACAGAGAAGGAAGAGTGCACAGACGCGTTAAAAGCTCCAATGTGTTTGTTAGAGATGGAAGTCTGGTGCTGGGATGTATGGGACTGCAAGCTGAAGAAGGTAAGCTGTCGTATACTACACCTAGTACACTGGTTCACAACCTGGGGTCCATAGACCCCTTAGCGGTCCACAGAAGATATCAGGGGGTCCACAGTTTTCGAAATTTTGTGTTATGGTTAATTAATAGGGGGAAGGGGTCCATAGAATATATGAAATTTGCATTAGGGGTCCACAGCCAAAAAGGGTTGAAAACCGCTGACCTAGTATATACTATAGACATTATATAGTATTTAACTCCATTCATACTTATCTTATACAGGGTGGCTCATAAGTTCTGATACAAGCTTCATTAGGTATAAAATTTTTATACTCGAACAATCTTAGTTATTATGGTCTTTAGAGATCGTAATTCGAATATTTTCAATGATTTTAAAAGACTTTTCGAGTCCAAGACCTGGAACTGTGTTTTGTAGGGTGAATTTTATGGAGAAAAAATGTGTCCTGGCACGCAGCGAAAATCGAGAATCAAGGTCACTGCTTCTGTAAAAAATGTCTTCATAATCGATGTTCTATGACGATTTAGCACCAGATACCTTTTATTCACCATGGAATTATTTCATAAATCCATTGAATTCATTATCAGAAACGAGAGAAAGTTATAATTTCACTAGATCAAATTAGGTACATTTAGCAAAATCACCCAAAATTGCACTTTTTTTCACATCACCAAAAATCTGATCCAATTGGTTCTCAATATGTACTGATATAAACATCCTTTAATTCTACAAATTTAGAGTGTTCGAGGGAAATGTGTGAGCTAATTTTTCCTTGAATTTGAAGACTCTAGAAAGATCATTCGAAAAGCAGTGGGCCCTGATTCTCAATTTTCGCTGCGTGCTAGGACACATTTTTTCCCCATAAAAATCACCATACAAAACACACTTCCATGTCTTAAACTGGAAAGATCTTTTAAAATCATTGAGAATATTCGAATTACGATCTCTAAATATCATAATAACTAAGATTGTTCGAGTCTAAGAAATTTTATACCTAGTGAAGCTTGGCACAGAACTTATGAGCCACCCTGTATATTAAAACACTAGGATTTGCTTGTTTGTTTGTTTGTCCGAATTGATTGAAGAATTGGCAAGTCGTAGAAGTACGAAAATTGGCACGTAGGTGTCAAATGATGAATCTAGGATTAAGTTCGAAAATCTAAGCGAAATGTTCACACCTCGCCGAGATAGGTGACAAAATGTGCTGACCAATCAAATTCGATTATTTTATAAGGCAAATACATTGGAATAAAATAGTAGTGACTTATGCATACAACCAAAAGAACTATTTGTGATTGAAATTAATTGGTTTATGTGAGAACCAATCAATTATCAGCCTTTTATAATGCCATTCACACGATCCTATTTCATATAAATGATTGAATACTGCTATTTTGAGTCTATAATTTGATTGTTAACAACAATTAAAGTGTGTTATATGCTACGATCAATCAATTCGATCATAAAATAACTTTTAACGACATGGACTGGAATTGATTATTTAAGTATAATAATCTTTAGCAATGTGAACTTTGTGTATTCAAATTGAGCTTACATTCAGGATTAGTTGACTTAATACAAAGTAAAATTTCTGCTACAGTTCTGATTTCATAAATTTAACCGTAAACAAATGACAATCCAGCGTACTTAGTAAGAAAGCGACGTATTGTTTCTCTAATATCTCCAAGCGCCCACTGGGTTCTTCTGCGGACACGCAGTGTTTGCAAGCCGCGCAGCGCAAGCAAACGAAGCGCCTTTGTCAATTTATAAAATTATAGGGTTGCATTCATGGATTCTGAGTTCACACCCTGTCTGACCATTCAAAGATGCCGCATTTTTTCCTTTGGGGTTGGATCGAAAAAATAATTTGAGAGTGAGATCTAGTTTTACAAGAGAATTTATCATAAAAATGTCGGTCGACCATACGTGTTTAAACGTGTTTAAACACGTTTATGTTTAAACATGTTTAAACACGTTTAAACACGTTTATGTTTAAACATGTTTAAACACGTTTATGTTTAAACATGTTTAAACGTGTTTAAACATGTTTAAACATAACGTGTTTAAAGTCTAGACTTTAACGGCTGCATGGGGGTTTTAAGAGGTGAAGATTTCGAATATCATATTTTTGAGTAAATTTGACGATCAATTTGTTTACTTTTGTTTACAATAGATACATAAAGTAAACAAATCTCAAAAATATGCTAGAAACTTGCTTCCAACGGTTGACATGGGGTTTTCAGGGGTGTAGATTTCGAATACAGTACACCCTCGCTTATCCGAACAGCTCTGTTCCAATGTTCGAAAAAATCGTTCGGATGAGTGAATTTATTCCGATTAGTGAAATAACACTAATTCAATAGGACATTAATTATAGTAAATTTGTATTGTTAGAATATTAAGGATATTATTTCGCTATGAATGTTTATTTAACGAGGTTTCTCAATCGTAATGATAAATTTAAGTTTATAAACGTTTATTCAAATCATAGAAGCGAATAAAATTATATTTTGGGTGTTCGGATTTTAAGAATGAAGTGTTCGGATTAGCGAGGGTTCGGATTGGCGAGGTTCGGACTAGCGAGGGTGTACTGTACCATATTTTTGAGTAAATTTGATAATCAATTTGTTTACTTTTGTTTACAATAGATACATAAAGTAAACAAATCTCAAAAAAATGCTAGAAACTTGCTTTCAACGGTTGATATGGGGTTTTCAGGGGTGTAGATTTTGGTGACGAAGGCAAGTAGGTTGCCAATGGATATAATTTTTACAGTGTGAGGAGCATAAAACAGGAGAGGAGAGACTTTCAAAGGATAATTACGTCACACAAATAAGAAAGTTTTCCCCCTCGTTGTTTTGTATTGACCTTAAAAACATTGGTATCTCCTCGACTTGTCAATTTATCATAATTATACGTGAATCGTATGTGATTTCTTCGTATCATGGCTCTTGTGTGCAGGAGACATAAAGAGGAATGACAGGTATCTCCTCCCACCCGAGTTCCGCCGGTCGGACAGCTCTGAGCTGACGGAGAGTTTCGACATCTGGAGCCTAGGTCTGGTCCTGCTGGAGGTCTGCAGCAGCTGTCTGCTCCCGTGGAGAGAGGTGCTCTTGCGTCTCGCTAGGGAGGACCAGGCGGAGTTGGAGATAGAGCTGAGGAGAATACTTGATTGTGTTGAGAAGAAGTTCAGTACAGATATTACCAATGTAAGGATTTGAATGCTATTGCCATCATTGCTATATCGCTACGGAGTGCGAATTTTGATATACATACTATGCACTAAGCGGACAAAAGTATTTCAACACTTGTTTCTTTCCCATACAAATAATACTAAATCGAATGATGAAGGGCAATACGTTCAAATTCAAAGAGTTACTAAAAATCTGATTTCAGATTCGAAATCTACATATTCGAATTGGTCATAGTTGAACATAACTAATAAATTACTCAAATCAAAGAACAATCTTATCAGCCTGAGCCACCATAGGTAATTCATTGCCATCATGTATAGTGGTCAAAATGGGTTTATGTGGCATAAGGTGGCACTGATTGGCATTCATTTATACATCTTCCTTTCTAGGTGATATCCTGTTGTTTGCATTCCAATCCAGCCTCAAGATCCACAGCTAGCGATCTCTGTAGACTCTCATTCACTCAAGACTGCCTCTCTCTAACCGACTCTCCTCTCCTCACCTACATCCGGTCCCAGGAGACAGAGGTCCTCCCTCCACACCCCTCCACCCCTTGTCCAATACCGGAAGTAACACAGTACATGCGCGACAACGCTATAGTCAGACAGTGCCAACTGATAGGCTTAGAGTTGCTGTTCGTGTGTGTGAGTGAGTATGGAGAGAGACTGTCCAACTCAGACAAGCGGTTCATTAGAGAGTTGCTGCTGGCTTACTGGGACAGTATGCTGTTCAGGTTGGCTGTTGTGAGACTGTTCGTAGCTGATGTCAAGGATTTCGAAGATGATCCGATGGAGATTCTGCTAACGCAGCCCTTTGTTGATCTAGTCACCAAGATGCTAGTTGATCAGTCAGGTGAGTGTTATTATCCATGGTTTAGAACTCGTTTTCGTCCCTTTTCTGTCCCCTTTTCTTCTCTATATTTTTGAGACGATCTGATAATAATAATTTTTTTAATTTACAATAGATACATAAAGTGAACAAATTTCACGAATGGGCTAGATTAGCTTTCAACTGTTGGGCTAGGGTTTTTATAGGTGTAGATTCTGAATATCGTATTTAGAATATCTATGATAAATAATTTGTTTGCTTGTTTACAATAGATACATAAAGTACACAAATTTCAAAGGCTAGAGGGCTAGCTCTCCTCTTTTAAGAGCTACTACACTTATTACGTTATTCCCATAGAAGCGACAGAGCTATTCAGTGTGTGCTGCATCTTCCTACTTCTGGTCTCCAATCACGAGCATAACGCCAGTGTAATAGCCAGCTACGGCGTTATCCCGCACATCCTCACGGTAGCAGCTCCTACCAGCCAGAACGTAGCCTCCTGTCTCCCTCATGTCTGTGCTCTGCTGTGGTCACTCACTGTACTGCCTGACAACCTACGCGCATTGACTGAGGTTTGTATTCAGTTAATACTAGGGCATTAGGATCTTTCGATCTATGATCGAAAGATCCGGATCGCGATTCTTTTTTTGAGGATCGAGATCGGATCGACGATCCTTTTTAAAAGTAGGATCGGGCTCAGGATCGGATCAAAACCTTTACTGAATTCGATCCGATCCTTTTTCTTTTTAATCCCCAAGTTGGAGGTGAAAGTGTTGAAATTTATGATGATTAAATATATTTTTTAATGTGTTTTATGGTTTGAATACTAACTTAAGCACTAAGTACGCCCCAGGCTGCCGCAGACGGACGGACATTGCACGCCTTCCATGCCATAAGGCATCTCCTTCCAGGAGCTGTACTAAAAATGATAGTCCTCTGACTATTTTTGAAAGGATCTTTTTGGGGATTGTGATCGGATCGAAGATCCTTTTATAAGTTAGGATCGGGATCTGGATCTAGATCCTTTTTTTGAGGATCGACTAATGCCCTAGTTAGAGCAGCGGTTTTCAACCTTTTTTGGCTGTGGACCCCCCTATTGCAATTTTTCTATATTCTGTAGACCCCCTCCCATTAACCGTAATACAAAATTTCGAATCCTGTGGATACCCTGATATCTTCTGTGGACCACTAAGGGGTCCATGGACCCCAGGTTGGGAACCACTAAGTTAGAGCAACTGTGTTCTCTGTCACAGCTAATTTCGCGTATCTGCAAGCAAAGCATTCTTGTGAAGTACTCAAAGTGCTCTGACAACGTGACGAATTACTATTCTGTTTCTGCTTGTTTTCCCATTATTTTATGTGTTTCTATTTTAGCAAAATGGACTCGAATGGGTTATCAACATTACGAAACTGGGTCCATCAGATGGGGTGATGCTGCTACCTATCATGAATCTCCTATGGAGCCTGTTTCAGGATGAAATCAACCTAGAAAGAGCTTACTATTACGGCACAGTCGATTTTTGTCTCAATTCCCTCCAATCACATACTTCTAACACTAATTTAAGCGTGTCAGTTTTGAGTGTGCTTAGTATGGTGTGTAAGCTCATGAGCTGTGCATTCCAACTGCTCAGTGATGAGAGTGCTGGGCTTCTAACCTTGCTTGAACATATAAGATATTCTCCTCCACACCAGGGATCAGAAGAAGCTATGGTTAGACTTCTGAATGTATTGTTTGAGTTCAGAGATATAAGAGAGGAGCTAATCTCTCTAGACATTCGAGATATCCTCACTAAAAAGTCTGCTGTGTCATCATGTCACAGTATCAGAGAGTTGGTTGATTGGCTGGGACAACAATAACCAGTTTGCATTCCATACAACTCTATACACTTGGTAACCTGATCATTTATTCTTACGTACCCAAATATTATATATATATTATGCTACATGTATTTTATCTCAGACGGAGTTAGGAAAAGACTTCCCACACTTTTGGGAAATCTCAGTATTGCACATTTTGAGTGCTTCATGATAAAATTCAATCTGGATGGGATCCATAGATACACAGTGGAGCCTCCGAATAACGGACACATTGGGGACATATCTTTTGTCTGTTAGAGAGAGATATCCGCTTCTTGGAAGTGCTTAACTATAACATAAGTCATAGCATTCTATATACTAAGGCAATGGCACTCACCAAAAAATTGGTACCATGGATTGGTTAAATACTTCAATCCTAAAACCGTTAATTAAATAACTGTTATTATCAACTATACAAGCGCGCTTCGCTTGCTTGCGCTGCGCGGCTGGCGGACACTTTGTGTCCGCCAGAGGCTCCCTTCGGTCGCCTGGAGGTGACATTGGTTAATTAAACAGGATATATCATCTCTAAATATGTCCATCTTAGTTTTAAAATCGTTATCACTCAAAAATCACCAAATTTGTCAATTTAAAATTTTTGATGCGTAATGATGACGTCATAACAAAGTGATGAGTCATCATTTTTTGATGAAAGTCACATCATATGTGAGGTATGTTAGTATACAGATTCTATTAAAATTTCAGCCTTCTATCTCCTATAATGGCTGAGTTATGCCCGAATAACTGTGTTGCTTAACTTGTGACAATGACGTCATAATTCCATGATGAGTCGACATTTTGCTCTGAACTCAGAACTTACTGGAGCCATAGCCAAAAAACTCCCACATGCCAAAAATCAGCCTTCTGCGCCCGGCAGTTTCTTCAATCAATTCGTTACAGATATATACACTGAAGTTTTTCAATTTCCTAAAGATGGTGCTCGTCGTGAAAATGGTATCGAGCCATTCCAAGACGTGTGAATACTACCAGAACAACAAGATCACGGGTGAGTGATTTCTTAAGTAATGTAGTTCATTATTCTAGAATCATGCATATATACATACTCAAGTTGGGTAGAAACAATTGACTGAATTTAAAAGACCAAGAAAAAGTGTTGCCTTCCCCAAATTTAATAAATGCAATCCTCGTTACTACAAAAACGTGGGCATAAATACCTTTTTTTAAATTCGGACAAGTGCAATTTAACTAAACGTGCTCCAAATTAACATCGGGACATTTCGCCTTTCCAACCTAACAAGCCTGCTGGTTGTCAGGTTGGAAAGGCGAAATGTAATTTTGGCCCTTAAGATTTTCTATTAGTCAACTTCAGCCGGACTGTTAGCTTATATGATGGATAAGAACAGTGTAGACCAGAACTAAACTGTTGAGTTCTTGAAATTCGTTAATGATGTTTAGGAGATGTTCAATGTGAATTGGGTAGGGAAGAATAGTCGTTTAACGACGATCATAGGCGTAACTATTTTGATTTTTTCATGGTTAGCTGGGGTGGCGAGATTTGTAAACATATATCAAACTAATGTGGCATGTCACCCCAAGTCAACATAACATTTAGGTATGTGGTGGCACGCTACCCCTGCCACCCCTGGAGTTACACCTATGACGACGATGTATCTGCACCCTCAGCAGAAATTTAAAACCTTTATTCTGGCTCTTCCCGTACTAATATTATTCATTTGGCATGTGCTACTATGGAACTAAAACATTGTATTTATACACTTCTAATAAAGTTAAGATCTATATATAATGCACTAGTATTGAAACAAGAGAATAGTAAACTGGCTAAATTCAAGAACTAATTTATTATATTCTTTGTTTATTTAGTCAACTTCACAGACTGTAGAAATCAACTTCACAGACTGTAGAAATCAACTTCACAGACTGTTGACTTGACTTGACTTGAAGTCAAGTCAAGTCAAGTCAAGTCAAGTCAAGTCAAGTCAAGTCAAGTCAAGTCAAGTCATGTCATGTCATGCCATGTCATGTCATGTCATGTCATGTCATGTCATGTCAAGTCAAGTCAAGTCTGTCCCTCAAGCTAAGTCAAGTCTGTCTCTCAAGCTAAGTCAAGTCTGTCCCTCAAGTCTCAATATTGTGATTAGCTATTCTTTTGATATTTTGTATGTATTAAGTATTAAATAATTCAACTATGTGCATTAAAAACCAAATAATATATCTCATTTCAATTGTTCTGAAATAATAGTTAGTTTGTCAGGGTGGGTGAATGCCTAAATTGATGGAAAATTGAAATGTCTACAATATCAAAATTATTGGTTTTGAAGTATTTAACCAATCCATGGTACAAATTTTTTGGTGAGTGCCATTGCCTTAGTATATAGAATGCTATGCATACGTATATGGTAAATTCATTCCGTTCTATGATATTTGTCTGTTGTGGGAGACTCCACTGTACTATACTACACAAACTCTACTCAAACTGATTCATGGTCTTTCCCAGGCTTTGATCTTAACTTAACGGCGGCCTACCTGTTTAGGAGTAGTGAAAGCTGATTTTATGTTCTGATAATGAAATCTCATATTTCAGGTGATGGCCCTTAAACGGGCTTTACTAGTTCCTCGCCATTTCTCTCTCCGCCTCTCTGCTATGTGTCCCCTCTACCCTCTACGTGCTGACTCCACCCGTGCCCAATCCTATACGAGCAGTTCAGGAGAACATTCCAATGTCTGGAAATACTCTCTGGTTGCTGGGGGTATCTTGTTCTCTGGGCTAGTGTTACACAAGCGAGGAGATAGAGTTTTGTGCGAGCCTGACAATGTTCTGAAAGAGAAGACCGAGGCTTTCACAAAGAGGTATACTCTGAATTATGAGAACAGAATTAGGATGTACTCCCTGCCGGACAAGATATTCAGGTTTTTTACAATAATATCATTATCAAGTTTAATAGATGCATATTTTAGAAGTAATTTTAATTTAAAAATCCTCATAATTTGAAACATTGGCTGATATCCAAGGTAATTTTGGATGTCCAGTCTTTCAGAAAAAAATGCTATACTCGATAAGGTTATGATGTTGATTCTATCAGGTATTTCGCTTCCATCCAAGTTGAGTTTCCAGACGGCCGTACGGAGGTATTCATGAATCCAGACGATTTCGTCCGTTCCATAATTCCGAATGAAATGCAGCCTAAAGAAGTGGACCTCGACCACTTCCACAAAGCCAAATGGGGGTCTCCGACACTAGAAGCCCTCTCATCTTGCAAGGCCACAAACGACACTCGTTTCTTCCACACACTTTCCACTGAGAGCAATGGACTAATTTCTCTGTCCGAGTACATATTCCTACTCACCATACTAATGGTGCCGAAAAGAAAATTAGAGCTAATATTTAAAGCTATTGACAAGTCTGGAGATAATTTGATTGAGTTCGAAGAGTTCCAACAGATTCAGCAATTGATTCGATCTAATTATTCTGGACTCAATGTCGTATCTTCTTCTCTAAACTCAACTGGTGGACTAGGTGTGTTACCTCTATGACTGATGCTACCATATGTTAGCATATCAAGTATCAATGAAGTTACTAGCATTGAGGAATTTTGTTTGAGAAATATTCCTCTATTCCTGATATTCTTTAATGTTGTTATTTTAGGTGAATACTTGTTTGGGAAAGATCGCTCAAAAAAATTAAGTCTTGAAGAGTTTGAGAACTTCTATGAAGATATCCATCATGACATAATCAAGATGGAATTCAACATTTACAAGCCTGTTAACGGTAAACTCTCTGAATACAATTTCTCAAAATTTCTGATCAACAGTTGCGATTTTAAACAAGATAAAGTTGAAGAGTATCTGGAGAGGATAGAAAGTTCATTTGGCAAAAAGTTAGTGACTGGCATTCCATACGAAGAAGTTGAGAAATTGATGATAGCAGTTAAAGATATAAGCGAGATTGATAGAGCATTTCATATGTACTTTATGGGAGGATTATCCATACCGCAGGATGAGTTCAAGTGAGTTTCTTTTAAATTTATTCTTTTAATCGTGTTTTACTTTTTCCTCCGTTAGCCCTGGAATGTGTAGCGTCATTTCCGGTTTAAGCCATTTTGGGCGGGGAAGCCATAAAAATTCGGGGTATTTACTATAAATAGAAAAGACCCCAAGCCATCTGGGGGTTTTAATCGAAGCGTGAATGAAGAAATTGGCATATGATACTAAACTAGTAGTAGGAATAGCATGAATTAATAGTATCCATTGTCCATCTATTAAAAATACAGTAGATCCTCGTATAGACGAACACAGACACTGCAAACTACGGACAGTACGAACACATATTGTATCCCCTACGGAGGAAAATGTATGTGAATCACCTCGGTTAATACGAATAAATTTAGACGTCCCTGGTGTTCATATTTACGAGGTTCTACTGTAGTAAGAATATCACGATAATACTTGTAGAAGTAAGTTGACTAATTCATAAAAAAATGGCAAAGAATTATGAATTATTCCAATAATTCATAATCCTCAAATATGAATTATTCGAAAAATTCATTCATATAATTCATGATATTTTCTTGTAAAAAACTCTGAATAATTCTTCTCAGGCTTGATGAATTATGAATTATTCGAATTATTCATAATTCATGAATTAGTCAACTTAGGTAGAAATATCATATGTAACAGGTCCAAGGAGTACACATAGCGAAAAAGGTTGAGACCACTGCCTGAGTGTATGGTTGATCTTTACTGATGGTGTGTACGTACATTATATCCTTCTGAAATAGATATGTGATCAGCTGTGTAACCAATGTCAATCTGGACAGCCATCTTGTCGACGTTCTCTTCAAGCTTCTTGATCAAGACGGAGACGGTATGCTGAGTAGAAAGGAGTTCGTACGTGTGATAAAGCGCAGAACTTCTAGAGGTTTTAATAAACCGAGAGATTTCGGTTTTGCCAGAGCTGTTTCGGCTGTCTTTGAGTGTGGAAAGAAAATCAACCCTCTCATTTCAAGAACTGATTAATTAAATTTCCTTCTTCTTAAGTTGGTTCCTTATTCAATTATTTTAAAGTTATTCGATCGATTAAAATACATTTGCAATGCATAAAAGTAAATTTAAAATACACGGAATGCTTTGTATAGAATTTTTGAGACCTAACTCTTTTTGGAATTTCTAGAGAAGCATACCTGTATTGTGAATGGCGGAACTTTCGTCCCTGGAATTTTCGTCCCCGGAATTTTTGTCCCTGGAATTTTCGTCCCCTGAAATGTCCCTTTCGCACCTACTGATTTCTCAATCAAAATGCCTCATTTTCAAACATACTCCACTCCAAAAGCCTCACTTTCCGTTCCTGACATATCAATGCCTCTTTATTTTAGTCTCTAATGAGACAAAAGTTCCGGGGACGAAAATTCCAGGGACGAAAGTTCCGCTACCCTGTATTGTGTATAATCCAGGTAATAAGATGACTTAAGGTATCAAATACGAAAAAAACACTTCCTAAAAAATTAATTTGCATACCTCTTTGAGGTAATAGCTATCGTCATTCGAACAAAATAATCACTTACTTTTCCTACCATTTTGTAATGGATATTGTGGTAGTTTTTAACATTGGTTAACGAATTGAATTTCATTTCTCATTTATATTCTAATTGAATAAACACACAATTAGAGATCTATTTTAAAAATTCTATTAAAAGAAATTAGTAATATATCATTACAATGGAAGGTGATATGGCCCAACTCCCAAAACCAAATTTCCTTGGTAACAACAAACCGAGAGTTGTATCGCAGCGACAACATGATCCAATCCACATTCAAATCCCCTGCTCAGTCTCCATCTACGTCAATCAACAATGGGTGTTAGTCAACCAAGAAGCTATCATCCAACTCCTCAACCATCCATCTGGTGCAGGTGACGGAGTGAACAAAGAAGTTATTCGTGTCCTGGATTTACAAAATCGCCCTGTTCTATTTCAGGCTTTGACCAAACTGAAATGGAGCAAACTGACTGAGGTAGCTTATGAGCTAGATATCCTCAACGAAAACAGAGATATATTAGACGTGTATGCAATTCGGTTCTGTAGTGGAGAAGATACTGCGAGGTTTAACCAGGTGTTTGAAGAGATAAATAATCGAAAAGCAGCTGGTTTATCTCCATTTTTACAGCCATTAGCTGACGCCATTCGGCGTGGAGATTACGAAGATGCTTGCGCTCGTTTCAAGTTTTTGTGTGAATTCCCCGATAGAGATCGTAAAATTAGAATAAGAGCAGAGAAACCTTTAACTCAAGAAGAGATTGAAATGCAGAAATCAGTGCAATTGTCCATCCCTGTTGAGAACTGTGATGGGAGTCAGTGCGAGATTATGCTGAGAGTTCCCAAAGACTCAACTATCGCAGATTTGAAACAGATAATGTATCTGAAATACGAGATTCCGGTAGAAGTACAGAAGTGGTTGGATGAACAGAGTCTCCTTAAAAACTCGGAACCGGTTCTGGATAAGGTCGGAGAACCAAGGAAGATCTTCCTCTACATTCTAAACGCAGCTAAAGTCGGTTTAAATCAGGTGGAATTCCAAGCCAATTTGGAACTGTCTAAGCAGAACCTACAGAAGAAACAGCTCCAAGCTCAACTTCCAATTGATGAAGAAGAGGTGCCAATGGCACAGTCACGACGCGATGATTTTACAGTTGATCCTCCACAAAATCCATACAACCCCATGTCAATACCACCTGGTCCCAGTCCTATGATGCCATCTCCGGATACCCCGCCCACTGAACCAGTCTTTGTGGAACATGTTATATGGAGCTGTCCTGACCTGGCTTGTCACCATGTTAATGCATGGGAGAATTCCAAGTGTGAGAAATGTAGGCGAGACCGTCCAATCGGACCTCCTAATTAGCCCACCTAACCTTTCTAAACTGACTTACAGTGTGTTGTGACGGTGTGTTTATAAATACATACGTAATGGAACCTAACTAAGTAAATAGCTAAATTGATTGGAACTCTCCATTATGAGGCATCGTATTTTGTATTGTTTTATTTTGTAAGGATAATTTAAAAGATGAAATTTAGAGAATGAAAATGTTTGCTGTGCCTATTTATTTTTCAAAAGTTTTTACCAAATAATATCACCCTCTTTGGAGACAATTATTAAAGTGTGAGTATTTATATCTAGAATAAATATTTAAATTTTATTACTTTATATAAAATCAGTAGCTAAATCAAATTAGAGACATGGAACACTCAGATCAAAGTAAATGCACTGATTCCTCTAAGAATCCGTCCGACCTCACTCTGACAGATCACTTGAACAAGAAACTTCTGCAAGCCTTCAAAACTGCATTGGAGACTCCTGGAAATAAAATCCCTCAGTCAGAGCCAATCGACTCACTCGAGAATGCAGACGTTTGGAAAGATTGAATTTCCAAACTAATAGTGTGTATATTATATTCTATATTTAGTATGTGACTAGCACTTGAGTAATTGATGTACTAATTTATGATAATGACCAACTGAAATGTACGTACGTAGTATACCATACATACACGTATGTAACTCTAGACTTGATAGAATGGTTTTCTATAGTGAACGACCGAAACCAGTATTTTACCGAAACCGAATTTCGGTATTTCGGTCACAATTTGCAAGACAATACATACTATTTTATATTTAATCAAGGTGCATAAACATAACTAATCACTAATTCATTAAGTATGTAGATATATTGTGTAACTAGATTCTAATAAATGAAATTAACTTTGGGTAGGTTTTCTCTACAAAATAATATTTTTTCCGCATTTGCTGGGAGTAATCTGTTCATTACTCAGAAATTCTGAGTCAGAATTTAATCATGATTTCGGTGAAGTCACCGATACCGAAATTCGGCCGAAACCGAAACCGAAATTTCGGTCGTTCACTAGTTTTCTAAGTAATTCCTTTTCTGCAGTTATAATGACTCCACACCCACAGCGTAATTATATATTTGTTACGTCAATTATGTGGATATGTAACGTATTTAGACATGATGATATGACATAGTACCATTTGGAATTATTCCGACATTAGGAAATGCGTGGATCAAATGTTCCCGTATTGAAATGGTTGCTATGATTACGTTCATGGTGCATGTAAAGAAGCAAACAATGATCAGCACGATCAACCAAACTCCACAGATCCCTAATCTCATGGCATTATGCAAGGTATCGTGAGAACAGTTTCTGTTTGGAAGTCTTTTGTGCTTGTTTTCCGGAGTTCTGAAACTTGATGTGTTAACTCTACCAACTAATACAGTTTGTGAATAGTCTGGGAACTCCTTCGTTAAAAGTCTGTCTGTTTCTGACATTTGAATTGGCTAACTGGTAGTTTTAGTTTTCAGGCGAAAGAAGGGGTGACAGAAGTGTGTAATATATAAATTTAGAAGAATTTAGCCGCTAGGTTATGCACATCTTCTATTTATTCTTCTGTCGGAGTATGGTAACCTCAGAGTATATCTATGCTAGCTGAGATAGAACCCGATCAGCTCTTTCTTATTCTGTATTATTGTGCTAGAATGACTTTGGAATTTCTCAACGAAGTTCTATCAAAATAACTAATCTTACATAATATTTATTAATCGTAGCTCGTGACATTATGTCTACCCAAGGATATTATGTATACTGCTTGCTAATAAGAAACAATATTATATCATTGCAGACTCGAGGTAGAGGAGAGTATGTTTATTGAATATTTGCTAATAGTATAATCTACTTGATAATGCTGTTAAAGATATGATACTACACATGGAATGTTTTAGGACTTTTCTTAAAATAATCAAAACCATAATGGTTCTACCTAAATTTATATTTTGTTGTAATAAATTTTCAAATTTTTAGGAATTAAATCATTTGATTAATTCGATAGGTGCTTTTTTAAAAAAAAATACTATTCACTGTATATATATAAATTCATAAACTGTACTTATATATCTACTGTGGTAGAAATAAAAAGTTTTATTGTGTAACATTGTAAAACTTCTGATCTAGCACAGTAGAACAGAGCAATCATGTCAGTTTCAAAGGAGAAAGCTGACGGAGTTAGTGTCAAGAAAGAAGATCAGGGAAAAATTAATAAGTTTGCCCGTAAGAACGCCCTCCTACAAGAGTTGAAAGATGAACTGAAGAGCAAGATGGATATCCTCCGAGACATTGAAGAAGCAGAGGCCAGCATTTTGATGACAGATGACCCAGTACTCCCTTATAGAGTTGGAGAAGTTTTCTTCGAAATGAATCCTGATAATTGCCAAGCAATGCTAGATCAGTCTAAGAAAACCTGCAAAGAACGGATTTCCGGTCTGGAAGAGGAGATTGTAGTGATTGAGGGGATTCTTAGTGGGTTGAAGGTGGAACTTTATGCTCGATTTGGGAATAATATTAACTTAGAGCCCACGTCTTCAAATTAATGTTATTTCCTAGTCAATTAGTTGTCCTTTTGTTTGGTGATGGAGTTCATTAGTTTTGTGTGTGTTGTTTCAAGTTTTATAGCTCTATACCTCTGCTTAAAGGTTTTACACGATGTAGATTTTGAATTACAGTTAGAAAGTCATATCTCTAATGTATCATACTACTTTAGCATCCCTCTAGTCACTTACTGAGTTTCACTATCAAAAATCTCAACTCACATTTAGTGTACTCTTATACTATTATATTGCATCTATCTTCTAAGACCCGCTGTAAATCCGCTGTAGTACAGAATGCACAGTACTGAAATTAGTTAGTTTCTGGACCATAGTTCCTCTCAAATATACTATGCATGCTACAATATTTTAGATCTTTAGGGCTACCATTATCAAAGGTCGGCTACGAATACAGAATATACGATATATTCAGACAAAAATATAAAATACTTTGCAGAGGTAGAAAATATTAGGGACTTTAATAAGCAAGGTAGAAAATTATTGAATAATAAGACAAGCTGCAGAGATGAATTGGGAATTAAGTTAGAGATGCTAATAATTAGACAATAAAATTAGATCGGTACGAAAGGATATTTAATTATAATTTCCACACCAAGTCATATGACATCAATCCCTCCTTTCTAATTCCATCTACTATGATAATATCTATAGTCATCAGTCGATAAAAATAAGTACTCAAAAGTACTGTATTTTTCAGGAGAGCTCAAAAGTACTGTATTTTTCAGGATAGCCATAATACATAAATTAGGAGTACGTTACTATATAATTAAGTTAGCACTTTCTATTTAGAGACCTTCCTTTTATAAATTAGGATAATATTAGTTTTAGTTGACAATTTTTTAGTTTATATCTCATTATTTGAGGAAAGAATGGCTGAACAAAATGAGAGCAAGGACCTCATGAATGATTCATTTTTACTAAAGAACTTCTTAGTCAAGTTGAATCGAGTACTTTCTGAACCAGAGAAGGAAAGTATTAAAAGACAGATATACGAGTATTGTAACGAAAGCGAACTTCAAGTTCCTTCTGATTTATCTTCTAACGGTTCATTCCTTGCAGTTATTTCATTCGCATACAAACATACTTTAATATCTCCACAGAACACAGACTTTCTCTTCCAGTTGATTGATGACTGTAAAGATCCAGATATCTACCAAGAACTTTTAGACACGGAGAAGAGTTTTAAAAAAGTCACTTATAAAAAGATGTCAAAGGCTGTAACTTTTGATGAAACTCCTTCCAATAAATATCCAAATATTTTAAGTGTTTCTGAAAGTTTGAACTATTCAAGTCCTCCTCAACCATCTCAGAAAAAGGCAGAATCGGTTTCTTTCAAAAGGAGCCGCTCGAAGAGTTGTGGTGATCATCTCATCTCCCCTCTACTGACAGATGCACAGGTGGTTGAATATGCATCTCAAATAGGACCTTATGATTGGAAGAGAATAGCTGTCATCGGTCTGAAAATGAGTTTGACGGAGGTGGACAGAATTGACTATGACTGCAAAACAACACAAGATAAGATACTGAAAGTGTTCAGTTATTGGAAGAATGTGTCGTTTGGTTCCTCTTCGTGTCCTCCGTACACGAAGAAAGGACTCAAGCAGATTCTCAATGCTGCAGAACTAAATAATTTAATTTACACATTTGAATTGTAAGCTAATTAATATTTGAACTACAAAGAATGTACATGTTATTATTGTATGTACATGTAGTATGTATATATTCATGTGTGAAGATCCCTTTATGACCTAATTAGATATGAACTACAGTAGAACTAGGATAACACGTGCCCCTTCGGGAAGGAATTATTAGTACGTACTAGCCGAGTGTGTACACCAACCGGACAAAAATATTTGAACACTTGATTCTTTCCCAAACAAATAGTACACTGTTGCGTGATATCTTAAGATCCTAGGATTAAGTAACCATGGATGATTTAGTACCGTGATATCTTGAGATCGTAATATTTTGAGATATCGTAGCATTCTGAGATTTTGTTTGGCTGACTCAAATGGCCTTGTGGTTCAATCGGTTTCATTCACTAAATTGTGGCACGCGACACAATTTAGTGGCACACGACACAGTTTACTATAGTTAAACCCCATATGGACCATGGATCAATTATATGTTAATAATTTATAGTCAACAAGCGCGCTTCGCTTGCTTGCGCTGCGCGGCTTGCAGACACTGCGTGTCCGCAGATTTACCCAGTGGGCGCTTGGGGATATTAGAGAAACAATACGTCACTTTCTTGTTTTATACTAAGTACGCTGGATTGCCATTTGTCTACGGTTACATTAATGAAACCAGAACTGTAGCAGAACTTTTGTTTCGTGATAAATATAATGTACTTCATATTAAGTCAACTAATCCTGAATGTAAGCTTTTTGTTTTATTTGAATACACAAAGTTCGCATTGCTAAAGATTATTATACTTAAATAATCAATTCCAGTCCATGTCGTTAAAAGTTATTTTATGATCGAATTGATTAATCGTAGCATATAACACACTTTAATTGTTGTTAACAATCAAATTATAGACTCAAAATAGCAGTATTCAATCATTTATATGAAATAGAATCGTGTGAATGGCATTACAAAAGGCTGATAATTGATTGGTTCTCACATAAACCAATGAATTTCAATCACAAATAGTTCTTTTGATTGTATGCATAAGTCACTACCATTTTATTCCAATGTATTTGCATTATAAAATAATCGAATTTGATTGGTCAGCACATTTTGTCACCTATCTTCGCTTAGATCTTCGAACTTAATCCTAGATTCATCATTTGACACCTACATGCCAATTTTCGTATCTCTACGACTTGCCAATTCTTCAATCAATTCGGACAAACAACAACAAAAAAAATCCTAGCATTTTAATATATAAGATATGGGGTTCTACCATAGTAAATTGTGTCGCGTGCCATCAAATTTTGTCATGTGCCACAATTTAGTGCCACAATGAAACCGATTGAACCACAAGGCCATTTGAGTCAGCCAAACAAAATCTCAGAATGCTACGATATCTCAAAATATTCAAAATAAATACGATATTCGGGAAATCTACACACTTGAAAATCCTAGGTGACCACTGGAACCTATGTAGTCTAGTTAGCCTAGTGTAGTTGACTAATAAAAAAACAGGTGTGTTTGAAATTTTAAGCAGAGTACGAATTATAGGCTTTAAAAAATTGAATTAATAAAAAATTTAGAGCATGAACGTAAATATTCTTATTTTTGAACTATGATAGTTGGTTACGACTAATTTTTTTTGTATTTGTAATAATCTGTAATCAATTTTTATATTTAGTCATGTGTTGTATAACCAATTCAGAATTGATGTGTCAGGTTTACTAAATCATTGAATAAGTCTACCACTTCAAACATGCATCATTTTTTTTATCTTTTGGGTGGAGCAACGTTGTGAACTTTTCTAAAATTAGCTTCTTCTGTTCTTGTGCAATCGAAATATTTTTCAAACTAGATAATAAGAAGCACTTTTAAAATTTTTGATTTATTAATAGAACATGTACTTACGTACGCATATTAAGAAAGCAACTTATTTACCTGCAGAATAGAAAAGTTTAATACTCAAATAGAAAACACTCTACATAAATGACACTCTTCGTTCTTTATTTGTGTCATATATGTACAGTGGATACAATGCATGAGAATCCATTGATAATAGCAGGGGCGTAGACTCGGGATGAAGATTGGTAAGCCCTTGGGTTAGGATTCAGGATTGCTAGGACTATTTTGGACAAATCGTACTATGGCTAATAGGAGGTAATAGCCTGCGACAAATTATTGTTAGGACCCTGTCTATCTCTGTATCCACCACTTTACCTGATAACACTTGTGTTTATGTTAAAGCCGATTAAAACCCGCGCTTGGCGAGGTGTTTTGTAGCGTCATTTCCTGTTTAAGCCATTTTCAATGGGGAAGCCATACAAGTTTGGGGTCTGACTATAAATAGAAAAATCACTTAGCCAAGCGCAGGTATTAAGAGAGAGCTTGTATAATAATATAGAGAAACACAGGTACAACTATAGTTTTGGAACGGAACCTTTATCATCCGATTCCGATAGATGTGTCTAGAGTTATAGAGCTCGTTGAGATATGAAGAATGAACTAAAGAGATTCAAAATCCGACAAAAATTGACCGAGTTACACTAATTCTTCTGTTATAAGCCAAAGTCTGGGAAAATCTTGTTACTAAGTATAGTGAATGAAGTCAATATGCACTAATCATTGAGTTATATTTAATCAATATCTTTCTTAAATTGCTCAAACTATACTTGTTTCAGAATTAAATTCCTTCTATCAACAGCAGAAAATGTTGTACTTGTATCCTTACTATTAAAACTCGATTATTGTTTATATATATATATATATATATATATATATATGTAACGAATTGATTGAAGAAACTGCCAGGCGCAGAAAGCTGATTTTTGGCATGTGGGGGTCTTTTTGGCTATGGCTCCAGTAAGTTCGAGCTCAGAGCAAAATGTCGACTCATCATGGAATTATGACGTCATTGTCACATTTTTAAAAGTTAAGCAACACAGTTATTCGGGCATAACTCAGCCATTATAGGAGATAGAAGGCTGAAATTTTAATAGAATATGTATACTAACATACCTCACATATGATGCAACCATCATCAAAAAATGATGACTCATCACTTTGTTAAGACGTCATCATTACTCATCAAAATTTTAAAAATTGACAAATTTGGTGACTTTTCGAGTGAAATCGATTAGAACAGTAGGACAGACGTATTCAGAGATGTTATCTCCATTATAATTAACCAATGTCACCTCCAGGCGACCGAAGGGAGCCTCCGGCGGACACGAAGTGTCCGCCAGCCGCGCAGCGCAAGCAAGCGAAGCGCGCTTGTCTTATTAAAAATAAAAATCAACTTTCCAATGAAAACATGCAATAACCACATTTAGATGGGAAAGAGTAGTTGCATCATGATTTTAACCTCAAAACAAAACAAAACATGTTAGCGTGTATGTGGATAGTAAGGAAGGATATTGCATAACTCTCAATGATTAGTGCATAATTGGCTTCATTCACTATTGCAAGATTTCCCTATAGACTTTGGCTTATAACAGAAAAATCAGTGCAACTCGGTCAATTTTTGTCCGATTTTGAATCTCTTTAGTTCATTCTTCATATTTCAACGAGCTCTATAACTCACACCTCTATCGGAATCGGATGATAAAGGTTCCGGTCCAAAACTATAGTTGTACAAATTTTTTATTAATGCAATTTTTAAAGCCTATAATAAAGGGACATTCACATGAACATAGATACAAGAACATGTACATTATTTTGTAGTTAAATATTAATTAGCTTAAATTTTAAATGTATAAATTAAAGTATTTAGTTCTGCAGCAGTGAGAATCTGCTTGAATCCTTTCTTCGTGTACGGAAGACACGAATAAGAACCAAACGACACATTCTTCCAATAACTGAACACTTTCAGTATCTTATCTTGTATTGTTTTGCAGTCATAGTCAATTCTGTCCACCTCCGTCAAGCTCATTTTCAGACCGATGACAGCTATTCTCTTCCAATCATAAGGTCCTATTTGAGATGCATATTCAACCACCTACGCATCTGTCAGTGATGATCACCACAACTCTTCGAGCGGCTCCTGAAAGAAACCGATTCTGCCTTTTTCTGAGATGGGTGAGGAGGACTTGAATAGTTCAAACTTTCAGAAACATTTGAAATATTTGGATATTTATTGGAAGGAGTTTCATCAAAAGTTGCAGCCTTTGACATATTTTTAAAAGTGACTTTTTTAAAACTCTTCTCCGTGTCTAAAAGTTCCTCGTAGGAACTTTCTGGATCTTTAAAGTAATCAATCAATTGGAAGAGTAAGTCTTTGTCCTGTCGAGATGTTTCTTTGCATGTAAATGGGACAAACATAAGGAATGAACCGTTAGAAAATAAATCAGAAGGAACTTGAAGTTTGTTTTCTTTAAAAAACTTACGTATCTGTCTTTTAATACTTTCCTTTTCTGGTTCAGAAAGTACTCGATTCAACATGACTAAGTAGTTATTTAGTAAAAATGAATCATTCAGAAGGTTCTTGCTCTCATTTTGTTCATCCATTCTTTCCTCAAATAATGAGATATAAACTAAAAATTGTTGACTAAAACCAAGATTATCCTAATTTATAGACGTAAGGAAGGTCTATAAATAGATGTTTCTATACGATAGAAATTGCTAGAACGTCAGTAACGTACTCGACATTTGATGTACTAGACAGTACTCTACATTACTCTACATACATTAGGTAGCTCAATTTCAGGAAATTTTCCGTCCACATATCTGTGGTGAGCACAACGGCAGAGGAACAGATCGGTTCATGCAGGTATCTCTTAATATATAAGATTTAATATATATGATATGTTTTAATATATAAGATATGCGTTAATAGAAGGTGCTATTGATTTAAATTTCAAGCTTCTACGTTGAAAACTACGGATACTACATTTTATTATGTGTCATCATGACGTCAGTATAGTGAACTAAGCTATCTTTTTGTAGAAAATCATAACTAAACCTTTTATTATTCATAAGGTATCTGTCTATCTTTTCACAAATGAGATTCATTGAGCAATTAATGTTAAAATTGGGTGATGATGACTAGTTTGACTAGTGATGATGACTAGGCACGCGGAAAGTTTAGTAACAACTATCTAGATCAGCGCTGTCCAACAGGCGGCCCGCGTTGCCTGCTTCAATCTCCCCCTTTTCACCCACTTTTAGACGAATTCTCCAAATTTTTCCATATCATGCATCTCGTTTTCTCGTTGGTAGGGACATAGCTGATAGACCATGGCCCTACCAATTCTTTTCAATAGATATCAGCTTCTATTGTTCACGATACAAATTGTCCAAAATGCCTCTATCCATACCCATCCCGAGTGCACGCCCCTGTATTGCGGCCCGAAGTAAATATAGTCGGACAGCCCTGATCTAGATCATTTTTTAAAATTGGCAAATTTGGTGATTTTTCGTGCGAAATCGATTATATAAGTAACAGTAAGACAGACATATTTAGTGATGTTTTCTCCTTTATAATTAATCATTGTGACTCCAGGCGCCCACAGGGCGCCTCTGGCGGATAAAAAGTGTCCGCCAGCCGCGCAGCGCAAGCAAGCGAAGCGCGCTTGTATTGTGTTTGTCACGTCTTCCCATTCCACAATGACGTTGCAAATTTCCAATTAAACTCCCTACATGAATTTCTAGCACAACTTTGCAGGTCATTTTTATGGTAAATCTACACACCAATCATGATTAAACTTATATTGCACAACCTAGAATGGAGCTCGGCTCAATTTTGATAGATTGTCTATGTCCCGTCTCCCCATTCCAGAATGACGTTGCAAATTTCCAATAAAACTCCCTACATGAATTTTTAGCAAGTCTTACGGTTAATTTTTCATTCAATTCTACATTAATTAATCATGGTCAAACTTGTTATATGACCTAATCTATTATGGGCCTTTTTATTGCTGAGTACGATATTAACATTTAAATCTAATTGAATGTGTTATTGCTGGGCTAACTGAGATTGGCAGGCATGGGCATTTACAATCAGGATGCAGTCATATGATTTTTCCAAACCCATGCAAGGCGGGGCCAAATTAAAAACATCCGGGGCACTTCCAATTATTTTGCCTTAGGTGATCGAATGAAATCCGTGGCCGCAGAATCAATTTCGGGCAAATGTCCTAGTTGTCTTCCTCTACCCTGGGCGGCCCCTGCTTACTATATGTCCTAAAATCATTGACAGTGAACTTTAATATTAGTAATAATATTAAACATATGTTTAGGAAGAGTGTTATAATTTCAGGATGACTTCATTTTCGCGTTTTCATCCTATATATACTATCTTGAGTCACACGATCATACCATGAGCTTAAACAGCACCTTTTCTGGAATGCAAACTCATTTTTTGTCGAAATCTTTTGAAAATCCCAGCAAATATCTATCACAGTATAGCAGTGTATTCTTATATACTACTGAATTTAGTTATTCAAATATTCATGTATGTAAATATCATTTAGTTGTGTAATTTTTAGTATATGTTCAAAAGATTCAGCAAGATATACTAGTAGTAGGCTTTGAAAGTCAGAATTAGGTGAATAATTGACTTTAGCACAAAATGCAATGCAAAAAAATTTAATTTCGCTCTTAAAATTCACAATTTTATACTTACCTTGTTCGAAGTAATAGTTTTACTAATAATTAAAATCGACTCTTGTTAAGATTATACTCAAATACAATTAAATTATATTTTTAAATATTTTTTCCTTAATAAATCTGGCTATTTTTTCAGAGATATCCATGGATATCCACGAAAAATGGCGTGGACATGGATGGGATTTTTTATCTCCACGGCAAGCCTGGTTAAAGGATTCTGCAAGGTTGAAGCTTGGATATTTCTAAAACCTAATACTACAAAATATCCAAAGATTTAGGTTGTAAAATGTATGTTTAGTTATCTATTGAATGTTATGTATTGTACGCACTGAAACATCTATCTACTAGATCTAATAACAACATAAACCTAAATTTCGTCTATATCAGATTCAGCATCAGTTTCAAGCAGGGTTGGGTTTTGTCCGTCCAAAATAGGTTTTGGACAGGGCAGTGGACAAAACCTGGTTTTAACCGGTTAAAACCGGACAAAACTGGACAAAACCTAATAGAAACTGTAAATCATTGCAGTGGGTACGAAACAGTTTAAGATGGAAAGAGAGCGAGGACAATGAATGGATTTTCTTGCTAACGCCTGTTTATTACCATAACTATATTTTGTATTCGATTTATCATGGAAGACACGAACAACACTTGGACAAAACCTGGACAAAACTTGGATAAAACTTGGACAAAACTTGGATATAACTTGGACAAAACCTGGACAAAACTTGGACAAAACTTGGATATAACTTGGACAAAACCTGGACAAAACTTGGACAAAACCTGGACAAAACCTGGACAAAACTTGGATATAACTTGGACAAAACCTGGACAAAACTTGGACAAAACTTGGATAAAACTTGGACAAAACTTGGACAAAACCTGGACAAAACTTGGATATAACTTGGACAAAACTTGAACAAAACTTGGACAAAACCTGGACAAAACTTGGACAAAACCTGGACAAAACCTGGACAAAACTTGGATATAACCTGGACAAAACCTGGACAAAACTTGGACAAAACCGTTAATGAGGAATATGAATTAAATTTTGAGGTTTTGTCCAGTTTTGTCCACCCAAGAGGTTTTGGACAGGACGGTTTTAACCTGGTTAAAACCACTAGGTTTTGTCCAAGTGGACAAAACCTGCCAACCCTGGTTTCAAGAGTATCCTTTTCTCTGTCTTCGTTAATAGCCTTTGCTAGTTCATCTGGTTCGATAACAATTCCCAGCTTCTTGATGAGGTCCTTATATTTATTCTGGTACCTGATGTAAACTAGTTTCTTCATGACAGCCGGTGACATCCTCTTTCTCATCTTCGAAAGTAGGATGCCGGCCTGGCTGAACAACCTCTTCACGGCTGCAGAAGATACTGGCGCGCCGAGAAAACTATCTTTGCACAGGTGCGCAGACGTGTTAACTGACTGTACCGCCAAAACTCAGTGGGATCCTTCATGGGTACCCGAGTGCCTCTGAACTCCTGTAGTTCTACATCAAGAGTACTAACCTTTGACTTTTTGGCTAGCGATTGTTCATCCTCCCCCTCGTCATCGTCGCCGGTTACCATGTACAGATCTTCAAAGGGGTCTCCAGAGATTTGATGACTGAGATTGCTTTAGTATTCACCTTATTTTTGTTGTGTGATGCCGGTACATCTTTATAGATGGCAGACTTATCTCGGAGTCTTCCATTCATAATATCGCGACTTATTTCTTGGAATTGCATTGATAAAATTGGTAATGTTTATTGTCAATGATAATATATACGTGTATATATATATATATATATATCTACTTATATAAAGGACTATATGACATTGGAATCCCGGAAATTTCGTCCCCTTTTGTACATAAATATTCCATAAGTTAGATACACTAAATTCCTGGATATTTAGTGAAACCAAACTAGTCTCGCAGGAATGGCGGAACTTTCGTCCCGGAATTTTCGTCCCCTGAAATGTCCCTTTCGCACTTACTGATTTCTCAATCAAAATGCCTCATTTTCACCATTTTTTCAAACATACTCCACTCCAAAAGCCTCACTTTCCGTTCCTTACATGTTAGTGCCTGTTTATTTTAGGCTCTAATGAGACAAAAGTTCGGAGACGAAATTTCCGGGGACGAAATTTCCAGGGGACGAAATTTCCGGGACGAAAATTCCGGGGACGAAATTTCCAGGTACGAAATTTCCAGGTACGAAATTTCCGTTTACCATGACATTGTTATGATTACTCAGTTAGTATAAGTCTTCAAAGATTACATGAAAAGAAATAGTATTATGTTGCTAATTATCGTAGAAAAACCCTCATTAATTGAAATATTTTTCAAATTACAACTTTGAAATGGATATCCACAATATCCATAGATATGACCAAAACGTCGTTATCCATCCATGGAGATCTCCATGGATATCCATATCCACGGCGAGCCTGCCAACATACCTCATATGGTAGAATCTTATAAACTGACTTTTGTATATAAATTAGGATAATATTAGTTTTAGTTGACAATTTTTTTGTTTATATATCATTATTTGAGGAAAGAATGGCTGAACAAAATGAGAGCAAGGACCTTCTGAATGATTCATTTTTACTAAAGAACTTCTTAGTCAAGTTGAATCGAGTACTTTCTGAACCAGAGAAGGAAAGTATTAAAAGACAGATATACGAGTATTGTAACGAAAGCGAACTTCAAGTTCCTTCTGATTTATCTTCTAACGGTTCATTCCTTGCAGTTATTTCATTCGCATACAAACATACTTTAATATCTCCACAGAACACAGACTTTCTCTTCCAGTTGATTGATGACTGTAAAGATCCAGATATCTACCAGGAACTTTTAGACATGGAGAAACTCATCTACCCTCTACTGACAGATGCACAGGTGGTTGAATATGCATCCCAAATAGGACCTTATGATTGGAAGAGAATAGCCGTCATCGGTCTGAAAATGAGCTTGACGGAGGTGGACAGAATTGACTATGACTGCAAAACAACACAAGATAAGATACTGAAAGTGTTCAGTTATTGGAAGAATGTGTCGTTTGGTTCCTGTTCCTGTCCTCTGTACACGAAGAAAGGACTCAAGCAGATTCTCAATGCTGCAGAACTAAATAATTTAATTTACACATTTGAATTGTAAGCTAATTAATATTTGAACTACAAAGCAAAGAATGTAAATGTTATTATTGTATGTACATGTAGTATGTATATATTCATGTGTGAAGATCCCTTTATGACCTAATTAGATATGAACTACAGTAGAACTAGGATAACACGTGCCCCTTCGGGAAGGAATTATTAGTACGTACTAGCCGAGTTTGTACACCAACCGGACAAAAATATTTGAACAATTGATTGTTTCCCAAACAAATACTAGTGCTAAACTGTACTTTTCATGAAGGGTAATACGTTCAAATTCAAATAGTTACTAAAAATCTGATTTCAGATTCGAAATCTGCATATTCGAATTAGTCATAGTTGAACATAACTAATAAATGACTCAACTCAAAGAACAATCTTATTAGCCTGAGCCACCATAAGTAATTCATTGCCATCGTGTGTAGTGGTTAAAATGGGCGTATGTGGCATAAGGTGGCACTGATTGATAATAACAAAAAGTTAGGAATGAATGATTAGTTTGAAAAATTCAACTGTGACTAATTCGAATGCGTATTATTCGAATCTGGAATCCGATTAGCTGTATCCCATACCGTTTAGAACAGTGGCGGGCAACCTTAATCCTTAAGTGGGCCCCGAAATCTACACACTTGAAAATCCTAGGTGACCACTGGAACCTATGTAGTCTAGTTAGCCTGTAGTTGACTAATAGAAAAACAGGAGTATTTGAAATTTTAAGCAGAGTACGGATTATAGGCTTTAAAAAAGTGAATTAATAAAAAATTTAGAGCATGAACGTAAATATTCTTATTTTTGAACTATGATAGTTGGTTACGTACTAATTTTTTTTGTATTTGTAATCATCTGGAATCAATTTTTATATGTACTCAGTGTTGCATAACCAATTCAGAATTGATGTGTCAGGTTTACTAAATCATTGAATATGTCTACCACTTCAAACATGCATAATTTTTTCGAATTTTTTGGTGGCACACAAATCGTACTATGGCTAATATGAGATAATAATTCGACAAATTATTGTTAGGACCATGGCCCTACCAACCAACCCTACCGGAGCCTACGCCAATGGATGGTATGTAGTTTGTGATATACAGGTGACTCCGCTTAATCGGGACACTTTGGTCCCGGATATTTTGTCCCGATTAAGCAGAGTTCCCAAGTAACCGATTAAATTTAGTATTAGCTTCTATGTACGGGAATCATTTCGTTCCTGGAGACTTGTCCCAATTAAGCAGAGCTGACTAGTTTCCTTTACAAGTATTTCAATGTGATTATCTACGTTTCAAGGTTTAGAATAGCTCGATGGCTTCTAAAACTCTTGACTTCCAACTCACAGGCACTGAAGTAAAACCGCCAGCGCCCAAACACGGAAAGATATGGACGAAAGAGATCGAAGACGCATATCGCCTCCAGCTAGCCGGCTTCAAAAATGAAAGCGATTACCTGGATATATCAAAAGAGCCGAAAACTGAACGTTGGCCGGAGAATGAAGGTGGGTTTATCAAGAAGATTAAACGGCAGGATGGTTCTTACTATTATTTCAATCGAGAGAGGGAGTGCATGGACAAAGACCTCGCCTCTGTTCAGATAGCATAGAACTGCCAATACAGTACTGGATCTGTCTATCTCTGTATCCTCCACTTATATGGATTATCTGATGTTAGTATTTACAATGCAGATTACATATCACTTGATTAAACTTCGCGAATAATTAATTCTAAATATTTAATAACACTAAAATTTTGAGATAAGTACATAAAGCCTGGATTAAGTGGAATTAGATTATTTTTCCGGCATTAAATTTTGGTTAATTCTATTCATACAAGCATTTTTCAAGGATTTCTAACAAATTACGCCATAGAAAAGTATTTCGTTCAATTACCTCAAAATATGTGGAGTAGGATATAATGTGTAGACTAGAATATTATGTACTTGTTATTGATTATATTCAATACGACGAATTTGGACTAATCAATGTTTTTAAATTTTGCCTAACTAAAATAATTAATATTTGTGTACAAGCTTATAATTCAATTAGTTATTCTTCCACTCCCGAGAACTACGTTGCAATCAACCATTCTTGCTTTTAAATCACAAAATATTACTACTTCAACAGAAATGATGTATATTACAAAATATATTCGTATGCACCTATAATACAGTAGATTACTCGATCCTAATAGATATTGATACAAAAATTACCTTCTGCAAATGCACACACTATCCTATTATCATTCGCCAGACAAATGCCTTGACAGTTCGACAATCTCTCTTTCGCGGATTGTTTCTTCCCGATCTCTTGGATCATCGTCCCATCACTCGAGTACACTTTCAGGGTTGATTCATAGAGAATGCTCAAGATAATCAAGCCTTCTTTGCTCACGCAAAAGTAATTGGGAATACTGCTGATTTCTTGTCCGAGAATGTCTGTGTTAATAATGGAGTCGAGGTGCTCTCCTTTCTTTGTGAAAGTATGTACGCATGAGGAAGCTTGTAAGTCTAGTACATACACAATACGCTCCATGGATACGTTGATATCTTGAGGTTTCTGTAAGACACCAAAGCCTATTGTCCTGTTCATCGTCATGTCATAGTTGAGGACGCATATTTGGTCATTATTCGTGTCCACTAAATAAATCTCATTGTTAGAGTCAATCATGATACTTTTAAGTGATTTTATCTTCCCAAACCGTTGCCCACGTTGGAAAATATGTGACCCTTCCACTTCAAAATCGCTTGTTCGGAAAGTGAAAATTCCATTTATTTTCTCATCAGTGACGTAGCATTTTCCGTAATGCACAGTGACACTTGATGGCCCTTCAAGTTGATCATTGCCAAATTCCGTGACGAATTTTCCTTTCAACGTAAAGACTAAAACTTTGTGTTGATCTCTCGATACCACGTATATGGACTGCGTTATAGGCGCAAAGAATATTCCCCTAGGTTGCACCATCTGTCCTTTTTCAGTTCCTCTCCTACAGAAGGTTAGACTGGGCTTCTTTTTGCCTTCAAACGGAGTTGTAGGGTGTGTCTGCTTGGCAGGTGAGGCTGATGCTTTGAATGGATTCGAATCAAACAGTGCGTGAAATGTGGGTTCTACCAGGTTTTGATCTGAAAATTCCCTGAAAGCATCTGGTTCTCTGGGAATTTCGTATTGAGACGTACTCCCTGATGACTTTCTTCTCGGAGGAATCAGAGGTTTATTTTCAGGTACCTCTGCTGGTATAGTTACGTATGGATCTTGAGGCAACGCTTCGTAAGATATCTTAGGTCGGAATGAAAGACGTTGTGGTTTGGGAGGGAGTGTGGGAGGTCTTTCAGGAATTTGTACTGGTTTATCATCCTGGCCAGTATGCATCACTTCATAATATATCCCCTCTTCACCATCTACCTTGATCTCTCCTAGGCCTTCAATCATTTCTATGACAGGTTTGATGTCGCACTGGAAATTGTGGTTTGGAATCGGGATTCTCTTCCTTAGCTCCTCCAGCTCCTCTGTAATGGTTTGAAGTTTGCCTTTTAGACGATGTGAAGCTTGATCGTCTTCAACGTCCATTACATCCAACTTCTCTTTCATGCTTTCCAGTTCTCTAATATCTTTTAATCGTTTTTCCTTACTTTTAACGAATTTTATTTTGAAGTTGTTTAGTTCTGTTAACAAAAATTCTCTTCTTTCTGAGATACTTGATAACAAGGCCTCGAAACTTGTTCGAATCTCATTTTCAAGTTTCGAAAATATTTCTGAATAATTATCAAATTGATTTTGACTTAAAACAGCCATGTTCATTATCTCTATATTAAATTACACCTTTATATCTATCCTTGAATACATACTTGCTTTTCATGTAAAAAGGCAGATAATTTATGGTAACTTTATCTAGACTAGGCATAATGCATGTTTGAATTTAGGATTCATTGTTGAATGAAATGGCGTCAAAATTTCTTTCTCCTCCAGAGAAATGCGATGAGACATTCCGTAAACTCGAGTCTACAATCTTTTCAGTTTTTAAGGAATTGATAGAAGATTTAGAGAAGCGAAGGGATGAACTCTTGGCGGAATTACTTCAACTCAAAACGAACCTGGATATTTATATAACTCGTTCGCTAAAAAACATTCAGGAGTTAGAATCTGTTAAAAAGGGGATTGAATCGTTGGTAGTAGAAAGAAACGAAACAAATGCTGTAATCCAGGCCAGCCTTAACCCAATAATCAGCAAAATAAAAGAACTTGAGGAACAGATTCCATTGCCTAGTTTTACATTTGAGTGTGACATCAGCCCTCTTAAAGCTCAAATCGTTACTTTAGGTAAAATACAAAATGTTGAAACTTATGAAAAAATTGATCCCCACTATGAAATGGCTCCCTTGATCGAAGACGTACCTCCTCCATTGCCGCCTCCAAGGTCAAGGTCTAGTATTAAATCTCAAAGTAAACTGAATTCGCCTACCCCAACCATTGACAAAAAATTACACTTGACCGCTGTTTCTTGCTACGGAGACAAAAGCAATATTAGCAACCCAAAGGCAATATGCTATGACGAGTTCAACCGGAACATCTACGTTATATCCTATGACAACCCAAGAATATTTGTCTTCTCCTCCAAAGGGAACCTAGTCACCAAATTTGGTAAGAAAGAACTTCAAGGACCAGTTGGTATTTGTGTGTCTGAAAATACTTGTTTTGTTACTGATCAAAAGCTGAATGCGATATTCAAATACAAAACCAAAGACTTCCAACTGATAAAGAAGAGGATATTTACAAAGGGACCTGGTAACAATCAGTTTGGATTGTTCCTAGGCATTGCTGTAGACCAATTTAACCAAATCCACTTAGTTGATAACGAGAATAATCGCATCAGTGTATACAACGGTGATCTCACCCTACACAGGATGTATGGACAAGACTACCTCCACCGTCCTAAAGATATCTGTATTTCTCAACTCATCTATGTCCTCGATTCAAGCTATCCTCACTGTCTGCACGGGATATCTTGGGATGGTAACAAGATCCTCTCTATAATAAGCCACGATGAGATCGACACTCCATTCTACTTCTGCCTCGATCCCGTTGGGGACTTTGTCATTAGCGGGGTATTTGAGCCGGATTTGAAGATTTTCTCGGATTTAGGGACATATTTGTATTCAGCAGAAGTGAATGCACAGAAACCTCGAGGTCTATGCTTGTTAGAAGACACAGTAGCGTGTGCGTATGCGGAGGGAACGTACGTTGTGTACAATATTAAACTTTAAAGACAACCAAATTGTTAGTAGAATGTTTTGTTTAAGGACTTTGTTTTGTTTTTATTGGCTCCTTGAAATTTCTTTTTTTTTTTCTCCATTGCTGCATATATATCTCTATATTTTTTCATTTGTATATATACACCTTTATAGCTATTATTTATATTTGTTTACAGTACATTATGATTCTTAATAGTGTTTAATAGCAGTATTCTATAACTATATGTGTTTCAAAATTGTTTATTTCACATAGCTGGTATTCTAGTTTTCTAAATTATTACTGTCAATCCAAATTAAGTCTTTAATATCTGCGATTTTTTGCGACAAAATCACACTAAGCGATTATAGAAAAGCAACTTTTACTTCACCCTTAATCCCGTTCGGATTTTAATGTCCCAACCGTTGAGATCTAATTGCTTCAATCACCTCTCATAATGGATCTACAGAGTCGGGTTGCTACTCGCTCTGTTATAATATGGAAGGTACAATGCTTCTAATGCAGAGGACTGACTCTACTTGTGTACTGTCTCTTGAATTAGAATACATTCATAATTCCAGCATTTACACGTATAGAAATCTAGATTAATTAAATCATATTTACATTAGTTGTTTGAGACAATTGAATCCTTAAATTCGATGCAAACATTGTTCTCTCATCGCCGCGTGTGTTAGTCCATTCACTTTGTCGGTATCAAACACTGAAGTAACCCTTTTAGATATTATAAATGAAATTTCCATTAGAGTCAATTATCACATATTTTAAATATCTACACACATTTAAAATCTCATTTCAGCAAGGATGGATTCTGTAAAATTCCCGAAAGCATTCGTTGGCAAGGAAGCTCCAGATTTCGCTGGAACAGCAGTGGTGAAAGGGCACTTCAAGAAGATTAAGCTACAGGACTACAAAGGCCGGTATCTTGTACTCTTCTTCTACCCTTTGGATTTCACTTTCGTTTGTCCGACAGAAATAATCGCATTCAGTGACCGAATAGAGCAATTTTACGCGGTTAATTGTGACGTAGTGGCTTGTTCAGTCGATTCTGAATTCAGCCATTTGGCGTGGACCAAAACGCCGAGAGATAAAGGGGGTCTCGGACCGATGAACATTCCAATCCTCTCCGACTTGACTAAATCCATATCTCAGGCGTACGGGGTCCTGACAGACGAAGGAATGGCACTGCGAGGACTGTTCATTATCGACGGTAAAGGCATTCTAAGGCAGATCACCATTAACGATATGCCGATAGGGAGATCCGTTGATGAGGTGATGAGACTGGTCAAGGCGCTGCAATTTACTGATAAGTTCGGAGAGGTTTGCCCGGCAAATTGGGAGCCAGGGTCTGAGACGATCGTGCCTGACCCTACCAAGAGTCAGAAGTTCTTCAATAAGATCAGTAAATCTCAAAAATAAAACTCTATTGTTAACTGTTGCTGCTGTTTCCTTTTTCACTTTTGTAATTTAGTTTTAGTTCACAATTATAAATTACTTTAAATGGTGCACTTATGCATGCTTAAAACCCCAGGATGGCTTGGGTTTTTTCTATTTATAGTAAATACCCCGAATTTTTATGGCTTCCCCACACAAAATGGCTTAAACCGGAAATGACGCGACACATTCCAGGGGCAACGGAGTTAATTAAAATATTTTTTTAATTAAGCATGCACATTTTATTTTATTTCAGGATGAATACACAATATCAGAGTGGTTCTTTCACGAATTATTCAGTCAGTGTACAATTTGGACCAAACAAACTAAATATTTCAGCTTTTTGGGGTGTCTGGTGGCATTGTCAATGGGTCCGTCTACTTCGATATCACTGATTCATTACGGATGTAATGTTCTGGCAATTAAATGGACATACATAATTTATGGAATGGAACGGAACCATTCCGGGAAATCAGAGTACCTAATTTACGGAACTTGACGAAACGGTTCCGGAATTTTAAATTATAAAGGCCTAATTACGGAACACTCCGTAAATTAGGCATTTACAATATCCGGAATAAAATATTCCGTAAAATAGGTATTTAAAATTCCGGAACCGTTCCGTAAATTAGGTATGTCCCAATTAAATGGTGTTTTTTGAAAACGATTTATTTTGTGGCTCCTATCTTTTGTGCCAAAATAATGACATTTCAGGTTTTTTACCAAAATAGCACCATTTATTGCCAAAATTATAGCACATCCGTACAGGTTGAAGTAGTCTCTCTCTTTAGTTCCTCTTTTTACGTAAGCAGTTCTAAATTGAGATTAAATGCTCCAATAAATCCCTTTAGATTAATCAATTAAACTCGACTCAGCTAATAATTCCTATCAATAAATTAAATGATCTAAGTAATGGCTAACTGGAATAAAATCTACCACAATGTCTACCAGGTTCACGACATGGAGCCCGCACGCGAGCGCCCGCGCATATTTTCCTTTTTCCCGCGGTCACGCGACTCCAGTCCCTCCCAGCGGCGCTCTCGCACGCCACATCGATCCCCGAGCAGCGTCTCAAACGGATGCGAGTTGGTCGAGACGAGATGTAGCACTCCTCGCTTCTCAAACGATTCCTTGGCCGATCTGAAGGATACCAGCACGGATTTCAGTCCCTACAGTTCCAATTTCTCTCTGCCACCGGCGGCCACTCTCGGGAATCTCATCAAGGACAGTCATAGCCGCGTTTCCGGTGTGCAGCAGCAAATAACGCGGCTGGAACAGCAAGAAGTGAGGTGTCGAGATTTGGAGAGTACGCTCTCTCAGCAAATCACCGCGCAATACGACACCTATATACAGCTGATAGTGGAGAGGAAGGAGCTGGCTTTGCGTCGTGTCCAGACCGTATACGCCCCCGTATTCGAGCAGATTTCAGGGTACTTAGGCCGTCTGAGAGATCTCTCACAGAGGCTTGAACGCTCCATCGGAGAAGCTACGCAGAGACGGAACATAGACATTCAAGTTGATTCCAGTTCCTATGAGTTACTCGATGTCAAAGGCGACCCGCTCACTCTCAAACTTGAAGAAATCCGCGAAAAGTTCTCCAACCTCCTCGAAGAAACTTCAAGCGACATGTTCGTTGCAATCCCTGAGGTAAGATTCAACATTGACAAAGACATCGCATTCCAGCTCAACTGTCTCGGACACGTGATAGTCGACGTGAACACCCCTCCAACGGACGACCCGCTGAAAGTGGACATGGGCATACAGTCCCCCTATGGGCTGGACATAGGAGCAGACGGGAAACTGAACGTACTGGACTGGGAGACTAACACACTCTATCTGCTAGATCTTAACAACCCACAAAATGCCCACAAATGCTCGCTTGGACGTTCACTCCCGCGTAAGTCAGTCCACAGCCTCATCGTATCTAGTACTGGGTACTACGTATCGTTTCCGAACAAAAACGCCGTCCGTCACGTAACTCTAGACTTGAAATGCAGCACTGAAGTTAGCGCGATCGATTGGTACGTCTTCTCACGTCCGCATGGTCTGGCACTGACAGAGAAGAGCAATGTCGTCATAGCAGATACTAATAGCAACCGAGTGTTGATATGTACGCCTAGCCTTGACAAGGTGCTGTGTCAGATAAAGAGCAGCGAACAGGTGGAGGGACAGCTGTTACACCCGAGGGAGATAGCTGTCACACCCCGGCAAGATATCGTCGTGCTACACGAGGGCTACCCTTGCATATACATGTACTCACACAGCGGCGAGTTGAAGTACAAGTTTGGGAGTATAGGGTGTATGGCGAAAGAGTTAGATCGACCGCAAAGTGTATCTGTCTCAAGTGATGGAGACATATTCATCGGGAATGTTGGGTTTATCGGAGTGTACAGTTCTGATATGGTTTCGATGCGGCGGGTTAAAAGAGAGGGAGTAGTGCAGCGAATTGCGGTTACAGGGGACAGAAGGGTGGTGTACAGGGGTAGTAGCAAGGATGGGATCATTATAGAGGCATTCAAATAGTCTACTATCAACATTCTATCTTCATTTATTTTTCATTTTAGTCAACCGTGAACCTTACTCATACTTTTTAGCTCTTTTATCCAACTATTATATCTATTTGCATTTACCATTTTTATTCTATTAAATCATCATCCACACTTAAATTATTTTATAAATTATCTGAATTCGGGGAAGGATTAATCATGGAAATGTCAGTCGATAGATCCCCTTAAATCGGTGTCAAATACGGTCGAGACCTTTTTTTCTTATTTATCGTTTTTTCTCACTTTCAGAATATTTATTGTATAAAAAATTCCAAGTCTATGTATATTGATTTTTCCATTTTTTTTTACTATCGTTTTTTCTTGATGTTTGAACCTGGAAAGAAATAGTTAGTAAAAACCGATTTCGACTGTATGTGTAAATTGATTTGACTCGGATAGACAGACTAATGAAGAAGGTAGCACATAGTATTTTAATAAATCTAACAATATAAATTTGAAGAATAATACTACAAGCGAAACGATAATTATATTCTCATCTCCAGTGATGCTAGAAAGGTCTCTTGACCAATTTCTCCAGTTTTTTCAGTTTACTCTCTTGGGTTTGTGGCGAAGCGTCTCCTTTCATTGGCTGTTGAGAGTTTATTCTGACCTTGTACAGTTCCATCAATGCATTCTGTTCCGTCCTCTTCAAGCCCTAAAATGTTCTCTTTCTAGTTAGCACGTGCAGTCTAAACCGGTTTTTTACTATTTCTTTGTAGATTCAAACAGTAAGAAAAAAACGATGGAAATTGACAATGGTTCCCAACCTGGGGTCCATGGACTCCTTGGTGGTCCACAGAAGATATCAGGGAGTCTACAGGATTCGAAATTTGTATTACGGTTAATAGGAGGGGGTCCATAGAATATAGGAAAATTGCCCTACAGGGTCGAAAGCCAAAAAAGGTTAAAAACCGCGGGATTGGGAATGTTTTATACCATACATAGTAAGAAATAGATATTCGAAATCTACGCCCCTGAAAACCCCATGTTAACTATGTTAATTTTTGAGATTTGTTTACTTTATGTATCTATTGTGGACAAAAGTAAACAAATAATTTATCATATAGCTTCGAAAATATGATATTCGAAATCTACACCCCTGAAAACCCCATGTTAACTGTAGAATGCCCACCATTTATATGGCTAAAAGATATACAAAGAAACCAGTTTTGACTGTAGTTTATAATAATTAATAATAAACAGGCGCCAAGTATTACTTCAGTCGCTTAAACCATGGATACATGTGTAGAATTCATATCATTGTATACACCAAATACGTAGTTGTATAGTATCGTATTGGACATTACGCATTTCCCTCACCTTCATTTCCAGTACTTTCTGGAACTCAGTCTGATCCCTCTCGTCCACCAGATGGAAGTACTCGTTGATGAATATCTCGCTGTTCTCGTGCGGAGTCATCGTGGCCTTGAGGATGCGATCCACTTTTGTGAATCCCTTCGAGATTATGGACTGGTAGCTAAATCAGTCGATCCATTAACCCGATGCAGTGGACCCGGCGGACCTTCCTAAGTGGTGCACGCCACATTTAGTCCCAAATAATCGCTAACCAGCCTCACATCTTCATGAGACAAGTAGGGACTTATTCAGGACCAATTAGCCCCATTATTTGTACCCCAAAAGTAGGTGAGAACATGTTCACAGTGGCTTATAGCTTATAGTGTGTAAGGAGACGATCCTGAGAATTGAGGAGAGATTTAAAGTGAATTACCTAGAGTATGTATATCTATCCACTCACAACTATAACTAGGACCATTTTAAGCGGGCACGTGCCCACCCAGAATCGTTCGGCATAATACAAAAGTATAGAGACCTCCCACCCTGCTAAGAAAATTAATGATATTATTCGTGCCCTATTAGAGCATAGAGAGTGGTACAGTCATGTACTGACAGTGGAGCCATTGCTCTTACCTCGCTGGAGCTTTCTTCGTTTGTAATCCGAGGGAAGGAGTCTCCAATAAAGTTGTTTTCAGAGTCAGGGAATCTATCATGAGCTAGAAGAGTTATGAATATACGTTAGCAGGGTTTCATACAGAGGGTGATAGGGGGCACTTGCCCCCCTGCTCATTCAAGTGCCCCCCTAGAAATACAATGAAGCATAAAATGAAGAGATGTGAGCTAGTACCTTCCCCCCTTTTAAAATTTAGATCTAACAGATTGCCTCCTTGCATGCAAATCCTGTATGAAACACTGGTTAGTTCATCTGTATTAACTGCTATTATACCCAAGTGCGTAGATTATGCTGTGATTAATAAAATACGGATTCTAGAGAATTATTTACGTAGATTGTTACAGTGCAAGTGCTACAAAGGAAAATATTTAAAATTATTTTTTATCTAATACTTCCTGCCAAAGGATTATCTAGGAGTGCGAGACGCTACTTTAGGCGTATGATTATGATTTTAAGCCCAAAAGTGTTTAGGAGCGTGAAAATTTAGAATATTACCCAATTACCATATATTAGTGTTGTTTATCGATTTAAATGGAAATTTATGGGTTTGAGACTAGGAGCATATCTCTGGAGGGCTGTGTAATGTCCTGCTTCCTGCACAACACTTGTATTATAAAATAAACTAAACACTTCTTACCTGTTCTGCCGCGATTGCGGATATTGGCTTGCACTTGTGCAAGTGAGTGATTAAACTGGGAATGAAGACTGAAGCGAACTTGTGACAGAAATGATTGAAGAACTTCTTGCTGGAGGAGAGAGCATCTCTGATGACGGGAATAGTTCTGAGTAGGTACGTCTGTACCTCCACTACGTAGTTGGACTGGTCCCCTACCGTCTCCAACGAACTCCAATTGGTCTAAATTACATATTAATTAAACGCTTATCATTCTCGATATGTTTAAATAATAAGCAAAAATAAGTATTTCTCAAAATTCTTGAGTGTGGTACAGATTTCTGAGGTATCATTTGTGATTGATATTTGTATATTAATGAACGGGATAACACGACAATGTAGCTTTACAAGCTTAGCACGTACGTATGTAGGACAACGTTAGAATCACAATAGAGTTACGTGGTGGGTGGGTAAACAATGTTGCTTCCAAATACGCACTAAGGAAGAACAATATTGCTGTAAAGCAGTGTCTCAACCTTTTTCATCGTGTGTACCCCTTATATTCATTTTCTTTAGAACCACACTGTAAGGGCACAATCCCAATATTAATATTACCTTAATACAAGTACAGCAGTTCCTTACTAATCGTTCACTTCCCTCATTTCTTCATTCTATTATTATTGCCCCCCCCCCCCCGGTACCATCCGATCCGATGGAAAACGAAGGAAATGAATGCAAAAATTCCACAAAAATATACATTAAATAATCAAAACAGAAACAAATGTACATTATTCAGCTTACAAATGAATACAAATGTGAAAGAAAATCCAAATGACATGCTTCAAGGGTCAATGAAGGAAACCATTATATACCTCACCCCACTCTTAATCTCCAGCCCCTCGTGGTAGTGTGTCAACCTTCCTGGGTGCATTATCAACCAACCTACTGGACTTTGTGGTACGGAGCAGTTGTATCGAATGAAGTTGGAACCACCACCCGTGAAATCAATCCCATAGCGATTCAGAGCCACGTTGATTGTGAACGTAGAAGAGTCGTGATGTGGACGAAGTAGCCTCTGACCTTTCGGATGATACTTGACGACAAAGTTCATAATGGCTTTCCCCTCAGAGTAATACCCGGTGTAGATCTTCTCTTGCACGGGTAGGACGTAATTCTTGATGATGGAAAGCCAGTGCGTCTCATAGTTTATTTGGGTCATGTGTATATCGACTGTTGGCACATTTTCGTAGCCACCTGTCAATCGATTATCCGTATGGCCACCTGAAGACCATTTCCCAAAGAACTCCGTCTCTTCTATCAAGTGCTGGCAATACGTGGGGGACAATAGTGGCCAGTTGTACACGTCAGGGCATGGCATGCTGTACGTGGTGTTAGCGGCTAGATTCTGTGTGTAATTCTCGTGCAGATAAAGCTCCTCCCAGTCTAGCCTGTTGTCGAACAGCATGTAGATGTCCGGGTGCTTCCTGCTCTCGTCGTAATTGCTCGCGTCAGTGAGACGCCCGTATTCTACCAAGTTGTCTGAGTAGAAGAATCTGCCCTTACTTCTCAGATAGGCAGGACCAGCCATGTCACTTGACAACTCTGGGCTCTCGAAATCGATTCCTGCTTCTAAAGCCTTGCGATTGAAGAGAACAGCCTCGGAGATATAGGCTGCATTCCACACGCCTTTCCTGTCGCCATTCAGAAGATCGAAATAGTCGAACGATCTGGAGTAGAACCCGTCCTGGGCGACGCTGCCCCAGAAGTTGGACCAGAACTTGCCCGGCCTACGTAGCATCGGCGCAATTATGGATCGGTTTCGTTGTATGAGTGTTTGTATGGTGTCGGGATTGGTCAGCATGGTGCTGGACCCAATCATGAAGAGATAGTCGCAATTATCACTCCCAATGCAGTCATGCACCGCTAGGTTCCTAGCCTCTGCCTCGCTCAGCTGTGCGTGTGGACTCTTAATGGTGTAAGACTTGAATTCTCTCGATTCCTCTCGTAACCAGGGGTTTATCTTCCCGGTGAGAGGATCGTAATTGCTATGGATGAACAGCTTGATACTCTTCCTGGGATAAGTGAGTTTGTCAATTTTACTAAGGAACAAGGAGAGGAATGGCATGGGTCCCTCGATAAACACTGCAAGCATGACTGTTGGGGCTTTGTCAGGAGTCAACACAACTTCATCCAACTCCGTCTCACTACAAGCAAGACAGCCTTTGTCCTTCACCCAAGATTTGGCCAAGTAATTCCCGAGAGAGTTGATGTTAACTTTAGAAGGTCCGTTTCCATGGGCCATGGCTGGGAATGTCTCGTAGAGTTTGTTCTTCAACACAGTGTCCTCATCTCGGAACTCCAGCTCCACATCTTCGAAAGCGCCGTTAAGACACTGGAAGATGTGACTACGGTGGTCCAGCCTAATGCCATACTTCTCTTGGTGGTCGACGTAGATTACAGAGTAGAAGAGCTGGTCATCTTCATCGTTATCAATAGGTTTATGGTTCACTACTTTCCAAACGTCAGATGCGTATCCTATAAATCCGCCTGAGTTGAGGTATTTATACCCGAGACGAGTTTTGGGGTAGTACTTCTCTAAACCCATGTCCGGCCAGAGAAAGTGCTCAGCTGAAAACACAATTTTGCATTCGAAGTCGAGAAATTTTTCTAAAATCTTCTCAGGTCCTGTGGTTAGTATCACATCGTAAGCGTCGACAAACATAATGACTGTGTTCGCTTCATCTTTCCATTCAGAGAGTTTTTCTTTGAGAATGTTGACCTTATGACCTCCTCCTGCATACTTGGCTACATCGCCCCCTTCCCAATCAATCCCTAGCCCCGTGACGGTGATGTTGACATTATAGACACGGGCAGACCTCAGCAATCGCTTTAGACCGTCCGTCTCATCAGTTGCGACCGTGATGACTTTAAGATTGAGAGCCCCCAGATGTTCTGATCTTGCAAAATTAGCCCCGAGAAAAAGTAGACATATAATAAGATGGAAATGTTTAGAATTCATTTTTGTATACAACTTTCGAGTTAGAACTATGCATGGTTTAATCTTCCTAGTTTTATACAGTATCTACCACTCTAAACGAAGGACTACAACTCTACGAATTATAGTCAGTATTCAGACAGTGGTGTATAGGTTTTGTATATGGGTTGTAATTAGTTATCCAACTCTACAAACAACTGTGTCTAGATAGAATTATAATTGTAACATAAGCTCTACTCTTTTCATTTATTAGAATTAGAAGATAGTCGATATAATGTGAAATGAGAGTACGTACAGTTAGTTAATATTATTGTAACTAGAGAGTATGAACTCGTATTTGTGACTATGTTAGAGACAGTTTACTAGGTTCTCAGTTAACTCATAGACAGGTAGGAGTAGATTAGATTTTAACCGAATGTTACTAGTTAATTCGAATGTTTATCATGAAAATGAGTGCGTACATATGACAGTCTAACCTATTTTAGTGAACAGTCTGAAATCAAATTTTCTACGCATTATAATTATTTGATTGAACTATTGAATACACGTTTTAGGACCAGAAAATGTGTTCACTGTTTCGAGGAGTTCATTAATACTTGTAAGATTTGTTCATTCACATTGGCGGTCTGACTTTACTTAACCCGAGCACGTCCAGGAATGTTGAATTGAAAGTGAAAGTTAATTGAAAGTAAACTGAAAATGAAAGTGAAAGCTGGGTCATTTCTATTTATACCTTTGACCCCAAGTAATCCTCGGGTTAACAAAGTAGATTCTGATGACATTGCTAGAGTGGTTTGTTAAATATTGTATACACGAAATTGTTCAGAATATTGAAACAGTGAAAACACACACTCCCCTACCAAAAGTATTCGCACACCCCAATATTTTCCATTCAAATAGTTATAGTTCCAATCCAGTTATGAAATCAATAACATTTAGTCAGTAATTAATGCGAATATTCTTATAAGTCAAGTTCACAAAATGAGAGAAAATTTCGCGGGGAATTGTTTCTTCTCCTTCTGTCAACTTGACTTATTATAATATTCTCTTTACCAATACAAGGACTGTAGATAATTATAAGTTCAAAATTGTTTCATTGAACATTAGCTTCGTAATTAGGATTCATATCATGCATATCGTGATATTTAAGTAATTAATTAAGTATTCTTTTCTCAAATAAATCACCAAGATAATATCTCAATATTACTCTACCATATCATCCGTGGTATTTTAAATGAATGCCAGTCAACTCGTACGAATATCACAACTCGTACTATATACCAACTCGTCCTAAATGTCAACTCATCCTAGGTTAACTCGTGTTATTTTACTTCTATTGGTGGTCATAATAGTCCACTTTTACAACTGAAACCCCTAAAATCCCCTTTAAATACTATCACATACTAAATGAGGATTAAATTAGTCGCTCTCTCTCTTGTTAATTGAATGTATCCATAGTTGTAATATATTGATTTAAACTCAAAAAAGGTTTGAAGAAAAAACTCACTTTGACCATATGCTGGAATGCGTTTGAACACGCATTATCTGCATCTTGTACTAGCAGCTGGATGCAGGAGGTAATGATACTAGAGTGAGATATTCAGACGGGTATAAATATTAAATAAATTGCCATACAAACGCAATTAGGAAATTCAAAATACAAAAATGGCACACCTCTCCCTCTATGGAATGCTTTCCCTCTCTTAACACTGATCTGTCACATGTGTTATGTGAATGGACATTAATTACTAAGAGAATTTTAGATATATTATAATTATAGTACTTGGGAATTGCAGCACATTTATTCAAATGGGATTTGGGTTTATTAATCATTCGATTAATGATTCCTGCTACGTATATTGGCAAAATTGAAAATTATTATTTAATTAAGTGCATGACTCCGTTAAACCACGTCGTAGGTCAGGTGTGTTTCAATACAGACGACACATTATATATATAAATAGTATGTTTCAACGTTAATCATCTCCACCTTCTTAATTAAAAGCAAATTTGCCTCCTTACGCTTTACTATATTATAAAACTGACTTGTTAAAAAGTTCATATTCATCTGAAAATATGATCTGGTTAGCTAAATCCTCCTGTATTTTCTCTTTCAGTTTATCTTCCAGCTAAAGAGATAATTTGAGTAACACCAACGAATCCAACAACAAGATTGAAGTACATGGTATGATTAAATTCCTATTCCTGTATATCCATATGCTGTGATGAAACTTCATTCACGATTGTACAGTAGGATTATTTCCATTGGTATTTTCAGTGAGATTTTTAATATAAAAATAAATTAACACTGTAATCACGATATCCCCAATCTCTGAGATAAATCAAATCACACATACATCTCAATTAGTGCTGCTTTTTAATTAAAACATAAAAACTGATTTGGAGTAGGTACTTCCAAACTGGAATATTCGTGGACTAAATAGGGACAATTCTTACTGAACTGATTATTGGGTCAGATTGTTTGTCATATCTTATGGTAGTTAGTGTCCAATATGATTATTGATGCAATCATATTGCAATACATGCAAGAGTGAATGAATGTCTAAGTATTTTTAAGTGCAAATATCATTGATATAATTATGATGAGACGTAACGAGAATGAAATATTGCAAATTTCCTTAGCTTTTCCCCTAACTTGACAAGGATATGGTGATGTAATCTTAAACAAGCATTTTGAAAGTAACAATGAACAAAATTCAGACTAGTAGAGATGTACTGTACATAGTCGATTATAATAATCCTGGTTTTATGTCTAATAAACTTTGGAAATGGTCTATACGCACTTCTGTAATTTATTGGATAATGTTAAGCAGCTAATCTCGTGATTCTGTTTTGAAAGAAATATATCAAGGTCAATTTAGGCTTTCCTTAAAAGGAAATGTTTTCGTCATTAAGGTTGAAGATATGGAGCCAAGGAATTCTACAATCACCAAGTCCCAATCTGAACTCGGAGATAACCTCGAACTTTGAAAAGGCTGCGGTGTTCGCTTTGGGATAACATTTCTCTGCAATCAATGAAGGGTTTACCTGTTGAGCTGTTTCAAGACAGTAATCTGCAGTACACAAAATCCCACACACCAACATAGTCTCTTCTTTTGAGATATTATCTTTCTCACTCTCCTTCAGAAGTAGCTTGATACCACCAGCACTGGGAGCAGATAACCTGAGAAGATGTGGATGAGATCACATTTTTAAAGTTGTATGATATCAACAGCTTTGTTTTTAAAAAGTTTTTAAAACTGTAAGATGTTATTTTCAGTTCTAAATCATCATTATCAGTGCCTACAACATTAACATTAACCCATACAACAGTGTTTCAAATTCTTTTGGGCAAAGGTGATGTAATATCAATATTTACGAAATTGCTGAATTTTAAAAATCGGCATTACATTATTATTCAATTTACGAAATCAACAGAACAATGGTAAAACGTACTGAAATTTGTTAACGAAAAGCTTCAAGAGAAGATATATTTTGCTATTTACAATTTCAGAGTGGTTCATGTTAAAAGTATTGCAAAAATTAATGTAAATTGTGTGGGGAAAATGCATACTACAATGACTCCGCTTAATGGGACAAATCTCAGGAATGGAATATATGTCTTACACAAAAACTAATTCAAAAGTGCATCGGTTAATAATTTGGAACTCCGCTTAATCGGGACCCCATTGTCCCAAAGTGAAGCAGAGTCGATTGCATAGGCGTCGAACCCGGGGATGTGGGGGGAAAGAAGATGGCCCATAGACGCAATACAAATTTTCGGACTGATCCCCCCCTAGAACTCCAAAGAAACCCATAGATTTCGAAAAGTTCGGCGCCCCTGGGTGACTATATTATTAATTTCGCGGTTAAACCTACTTTGGCAGCTGATGCAGGAGGATTCTGTGCGAATACTCTCTGAGGTACTTCTTGAAGACGTTAGTCAGACGTAGTAGCGGGGTTCCTGTGGAGAGAGTTATGCACTGAACCAGACACTTCTTGTAGAAGACGAAGAGATCACCCGAAGAGCTGAACACCACGTTACTGGCTGCTCCCTAACCGCCAGTGATTTTGATTAAATAAATGTAATAACTTTGATTTGGTAATTTTTTAAAAATTTGTATGTTTCTACCATTATAAACCTCTTTTTTTTAAAGCCAAATTATTGCGAAATTCTGAGAAAATCCGCTAAATTTAAACCTTTTATCTTTATAATAATCGTCTTAAATAGCCAGTAATCATAATTATATACTACTAATTATTATACAGATTGAGCACCTTGTTTTTTGAATCTTTGCGTTTCGAATCTTCGATGAATTCATCCAATAAATCATTTAGGTTCCTGTCCTGTGCTTCAATGAAGACATTCAGATGACTCTCGAAACACTTAGAAATTATGCCCATAAAAGGAGATGGCTCAGGTTGAGATTTCTTATCCTAAGAATGGAGATGTGATTAGTTAGCTCAGCACTTTGTCATGCATCGTTCTAACTTACACTTTCTGGATTGCTAAATCTCTGAGATAACAATCTCTCAAAATCTCCAGTTTTCTGAATTGCGAACATCAGAAGTTTAACTTCTATATCCATTGATCGATTCTTCAACTGGTCGGCTAGATCGTCTCTATAAGAATAATTTTTCATATTACTATTCAGATTCACTTAAAATGGTTGATTAATGGGGATTAAAGATAACCAAGGATAACATAATAATCTTGCACGTAGATATATAAAGTACCTCGTAATAATACAGAAACTTTTGCATATCGTCTCAAGGAGCTCCCATTCCGGAGGAAAGACGAGAGGGATACTTTGCTCCATCTCCACCATCTCCTTTCTCATCCAGGAAAAACGACGGTCAACCTTGTCCAACCACGAATTCTTCAAATGGAAAAATTTAACAAAGTAAGCAAATACATAATAGGGAATTGTGATTGACATATGGGTGATAGTTGACTTACGAAACTAAAAAGTAAGATCAGTTTTTGTAAATCAGCACTATAACCACTTTCTACTACGCAAAACATTTCCTTTAATTAACCTAAATTTAGATCGTATCATGTTCATATTAGTTCCATATGTAAACGTATCTGGAAATTCGGATAATAAACCCTTGAAACAAAAAATGGGCGTCTCGTCTGTATATAAAGCGTTATGCAGGAAGAGATTTCTAAATCGGGATTATAATTTGAAACATAATCGAAATTATTCGTTAATTTATTATGACTCTGCAATAAAAAAGGTGATAAATTCAATCAATACACAAGATTACACTGAAAGTCATTGACTAATGCTTTAGAACGCTAAGGTAAAAACTATATTATGGATGCAAATTTAAATTGCATTTGTAAATTAGAGTATAAACATTACGGTGTCCTTTACCTAGCCTGCGTAATGAGAGTATGAGTCATTGTTAATCCAAAATGATGAATTAACGTAGGATGAGGTTACTGGTGTTCTAATTAATGATTACTAAAATTGACGACCCAGAGCTTACAAGTGTGTATATCACATAGTAACGCATTCTAAACAAATACAGTGGAATTCACATATCATTAGCATTTTTTTAAATGAAAAGGTTGCTAATAAGGAAACAGAATTAATACAAAATCTACACTTAGGACTTGAAAATTGGTTGCTAATAGGTGAACTCTACCCTTCTACATCTGTACTCACTTCTTGATTCTCTTTGTAAAGCATTTTATATTCGAAGAGTTGAAGATCAATGAACTTGGATATGATTTCTTGCCTAGAATAAATTTACCTCTGTTTAGCAAGGTTAATAATACGACATAGAATGGATTTGAAGAATGTAATTAATCAAATTCTTAAAAGTTTTGGAATTTTCTGTTGTAAGAGCTTAGCTAGAAATGAGGTTCAGTAAAATGAAGGCAGTGGAAACCATGACAATGTACATTTACAATGTATACGTCGAATGATAAGTCGTTTCCGATATTATATAAGACAATACGAAACGAGGAATTTTTGCAGTGGGCATAATATAGTGTACGAAACCGAAATTCATGAAATTCTCTGCACATGGTTAAATGGCACAATACCAATGAATTAATGTAAGCACGTTACAATGAATTGAGTTGATAACGGTAAGCATGTAAGGAAAGTATGTAGCTTCATATTGCATGAGCTTGTTTAATCAATAAAATTTTGAAAGAGAATTTAAACTTTTCCAGAAAAGAAAAGTCTACAAAATAATGGATTACAATTGGGAAATGTGATATGATTCATTTTGGGACACAAAGAGAGTTGCATTTCCAAAACTCCAAAATTTTTCCTTTTTATTTTTGAAATAAAGGGTCTAGAAGCAATTGGAACAATCACTTGATGCCATTTAACATTAAAGTATTACACACAATATTGCTGGGAACGAGAATGTTCAAAAACTAATAAAAGATTTCTGACAAAAAAATTAAAAAACTTCTACAAATGTTAATTAATTAATTAAAACCCTTAAATTACCATTTCTATTTATAGCAAAGACCCGACACTTCTAAGGTTTCCCCGACCAAAATGACTTAACCGGAAATGAGTTAGCAAAAATCTAGCGCCGTTTAGGGGTTTTAATAATTAAAATTCTTACACACAGTTAGCAGTACCTGAGGATAGGATCTAGAAGGTTGACAACTCTGCACGCATCAGAGAGTAGTGGAACATAGCTTTCCTAGAATAAATTACTAATAACAAAATATGAGAGATCAGCAGTTCACTAAGCCAAGAAGCAATTACAATGTTATTCAATACTTCATCATTCTTATACAAGGTAGAGAGAATTGATTCAAACCAAATATAGTATCCACTATAAAATGTAATAGACTAGCATAATCGTGTTAGGTAATCAATATTCCCGTGGAGAGCAAAAGTCGAGAACAATTGGAAATGTATACATTATAACCTAGAGTCATAATAAAAATTGTTGAGAACATAAATACAGTACGGTATCACATAATATTTACTAGAAACATATTCAATGATGTGTTTTTTTTCTGTAGATACTAAAGGACAAGAATCAATTACATATGTATCAATTCAATTCATGCTTCATACTTGTATATTGTTATTCTTATATTGTTATTTTTAGCTATTATGTTATTATGTAAGCTATTATGTTCTTTTAAGAAGTTGAGTCCACAGATTATCCTAAAAATCTGTGGACTCAACTTCTTAAAAGAACATAATAGCTTACTCTTCAATCTTTTATTTTACCAGTATATTAGTGATGGTTTTCTCTCTTATCTTTTAGTTTTGGAATATAAAAGTAAACAAGAGTGAAAGGGCGCGACTACTAAATTTATTTTGGATAAAATTAAGACAATTCACTTCTAATATAACTACATAGTAATTAATAACACTAAACACTAGACTATGAATTTTAACACTTACATATGTAGTTAACACTCATAAAAAAAGTACTTATTCGGAGTTATCTGTGCTTGAAACATCGAAAGTCTACTGTTTTAAACATTTTATGAAACCGGCAGTTATTTTCTAAGAGCGAAAGAAGATAGTTTTAGAAAATGGAGATTGTGATGCGATTGGATCATATTATTGGCAACACGACGAAACAGTTAGAACATGAGTTTAGTTTCAATTTAGAATTTGCTGCTACGTGGGGTGGATATAACAGCTATCACAAGCTATTTCTTTCAAGTCTTTCTAAATCTTGAAACTAATCAATAGTAAAAGTAGGAACTAAGTGGTTGCCACATTAATATAAGACGAAAATGTCATGTTACCAAATTTATATACTTTCACATTCCTAGTTTCTCATATAGCGTCTTACGATTGATGGGCACAATCGTTTTTAAAAAAAGTACTTAGTTGTAAGACATTGTTTATTATTGAATTTGCATATTGAAACTAATAATTGTTAACCAAACAACCTTTGATATTATATTTCCCAGGAAAAAAGTAAATTAACCAGAAAGTCTACTCTCTACTTTATGCACACGTTATATCTCCGCTCTAAGGAGTCTAAATTTAGCATAAACCTCATTGTTGATAGTTGTAAAAGCAAGTTTTGTCCCTTAATAATTACAGCGATACAGCTAGTATTTAACGTCAGTAAGTGAAAATAATGTAGATGCAATAATGTCTGGGATAATTTTAGAACTCGATGAGCCAAAGATTAATATAATATGGCTATCAAATGTAGTAAACTAAAAATGTTAATGAGCTCTGCTTCCCACGCTATTAATTATACGCAACAGTCAGGTACACGTACATGCATTCTAATGGAGAAATTGCAATAAAGTTGTCATTAGTTATAATTGAGTCCCAATAGCCAATTGACTGGGTGACCTGATCTTGACAGGAGTGGCACTATTGGTCTATGGGGTGTGTGGATAGGTTTTGAGTCTTCCTGGATGGCAATCGAAATTAATCGGGGAAAAATGTCCTCTGACCGATGTGACCCTATTAAGCGGAATCGATTGTATTACATTCCAGGTCATTAAAAGTTCATGCATCATCAAATTTCAATATACAGTCGACTCCGCTTAATAGGACCACATCAGTCAGATGACCTTTTTACCCAATTAAGCGAAGAACCCTACTAACCGAATATCTTCTGTATTAGTTTCTATGTGAGAACTATTCCGGTACTGCCAAAAGTGGTCCGATTAAGCGGAGTCGATCGTATTTGATTTTTGTAATGAGACAAATTGTCCCATCTCTCTCAAACGATATCCTCTCAAGTTACAATAAATATTTGTAAATTACTAGTAGCCAATTTCTTTTTGGGATTATACGATTCTCTGAATTAGATAATTTATATATTGAGTCTAAGCATTTCCCACTTTTTGAGAAAAATGTTAAGTCTCAATAAGAAATTGATGAGAACTTAAAAGCAACAAGAGATCCCATGAATGAATGCTGAAACTATTAAATGATGTATTTGTAACAGAACTCAAACTCTGGTAGCAGGAAGAAATTCGATATACCTGTTGATAGTACAATTTATAGTGAAAGAATTCCATTTTTATTCTAGTTATAACTTGATTTATAGAACTACTCTAATAATTATGAAAACTCTTTCTAGTGTATATTTTTAGTTAAAAAAAATGTTCTCAGCTTTTTTGGATCCTTCACACTCCTATAAATACGATCCATAAGAATGAAAAGTAAAACAAACAAACAAACAAACAAACAAACAAACAAACAAACAAACCAACAGATAAATAAATGGAGTTTGCAACAACAGAAATGATTGAAATCGGAGATGTTAAGTACACAGTTGATAATATATGTGAGATGGCTATTCCCGATTTGAATCAATTAATCTTCAATGCTAACGTGACTCAAACAAAGAGAATGGAAATTAAAAAGAGGAGGAAACACTACAAAATAACCAAAGCTTCCTTGAAGCAACAAATTAACCGTTTGGGGGACGATTTGGATGAGTTGCACAAGGAGAAGATGGAATTGGAGAAAGAGAAGTTACAATACAAAAGAGAGATACTATTCTACACAACACAACTCAGGCGTGCAAATACTAACTACTACGGATCCTATATCTGATCTTACTATATGGCAATCTCTCAACTTAAGAGCTAGCAAATTTGCTCTAAATGCCTGTTTCATATTCAGAAAAGTTAGCTTGCTTGCTTATAAAGTATATACGTATTAATATTATTATATTGCTTTTTGAAAATATATGAAATGATGCAGCATTCTACAAACTCTTTTAACTATAATTAGAAAATAATTTTAACACATCAATGTCAAATCATTCTCTACTATATGTATATATGGTCTCCCAATACAGAATGAATTCAGTTTGTTGTTATTATTATTACAAGTGCGCTTCGCTTGCTTGCGCTGCGCGGCTGGCGGATACAAAGTGTCCGCCGGAGGCGCCCTGCGGGCGCCTGGGATCACATTGATTAATTATAGCGGGGATAACATCTCGAAATACGTCTGTCCTACTGTTATAATCGATATCGCATGAAAAATAACCAAATAATTTTTTAAATTTTGATGCGTAATGATGGCGTTATAACAGAGTGATGAGTCATCATCATTTTTTGATGATGGTTATATCATATGTGAGGTATAATAATATACACATTCTATTAAAATTTCAGCCTTCTATCACCTAAAATGACTGAGTTATAATCGAAAAACTGAAATTCCTAATAATAAAAAAGGTGACAATGACGTCATAACTCGACTTAGTGGAGCCATAGCCAAAAGACTCCCACATGCCAAAAATCAGCGTTTTAATAGTAAGGATTATTATTATTACAAGCGCACTTCACGCATTGCGTACCGCGGCTAGCAACACTTCGTGTTAGCAGAGGCGCCCTGGGGATTTTAACAAAAGATTCATGGGCGCCTAATAATTATTATTTTCACTAAATCATAGATGAATAGATTAGATTTAAAATGAAGGAGGATGGCAGTGACGTCATCACCAATGATAATTATCATTAGTGGTTTATGCTGGTACATGAAGTGGAGAATAGTTATACACTTGTGATTCAAATTTTAAACTTATGTCACGTATAATGTATTAGTTATGAAAAACTGAAATTTCTGCTAATAAAGGTGATAAATGACGTTATAATCCGTGATGAGTTGACAGTTTCGACGAGATTCTCGAGCCATTGATAAAATGCTGCGGTGTGCTTAAATTCGGCTTTCTGCGACTGTCAGTTTCTTTGATCAATTCCGTACGGAGAAAAAACTTATTCGTATTTATACACATTGCCGTCAGAAGCTCATAAAAAGTGGTAAAGGCTATTTTAATTATGTTAATCAAAAGTGGTGGTCTCGAATAGTAGCAAAGTGATTATTAATTTTGGCCCCATTCCCCACCTGAAGAAAAAGTTATATTTCACGTTTTTAAGATATTTTTTCAATGAATATAACCACACGAGTGATTCAAGAAATAGTAGGAGGGAAGGATTTACCGTTAATCTTTATTCTAAGGAGTAACAAAAATATTTGCTTCCTTATGCGGGCGATTATTCGAGTACACACGATATTATATGGATATAAATCCAGTTTTAATAAAATAAATGTATAGCTCTGTACGGAATTGATTGAAGAAACTGCCAGCAGCAAAAAGTTTTTTGGCATACCGGAGTATTTAGTTACTAGCTCGTGCAAGTTCGAGTCTCAGACGAAAATGTCTACTCATCACATTGAATTATGGCGTCACTATCACCTTTCCTTCATTTTGAATTATAAACTATGCATCCATGATTAGTGAAACTAATCGAGTACACGTAGCATAGGGTAGAGCAGCTCAGGGCAGCTCTTCGGAAACGCAGTTTTCGCTAGCCTCACTACTCAAGTGCGGAAAGCGCACTTGCGTAGACTTTATATCCATTCCAGCTTACTCATTTTAAATATTTGTAATTACTAGGAGAGTAGCCAATTTCTTTTTGGGATTATACGATTCTCTGAATTAGTAAATTTATATTTAGTCCAAAGCAATTCCACCTTTTCGGAGAAAATTCTTAGAGTTTCAATAAGAAATTGATGAGAACTTAAAACCAATAAGAAATTGCTGAGAACTTGGAAGTACCAAGAGATCCCACGAAATGAATGTGTTGAAACTGATTTTAAATGATGTATCTGTAACATAACTCTAACTCTCCATTATAATGGTAGCAGGAAGAAATTCGATATACTTGTCGATAGTACAACTAAATATAGATTCAAAGTGAAAGAATTCTGTTTTTATTCTAGTTAGAACTTGATTAATAAAACTAATCTAATAATCTCTCTGTAGCCTTTATTTTGCTCAAAAAAATGTTCTCAGCTTTTTCAGTCTTCAACTCATATAAATATGTTCCACAAGATTGAAAATTAAGAAAAACAAACAAACAAACAACTAAATACATAGATAAATAAATGGAGTTTGCAACAACAGAAATGATCGAGATCGGAGATGTTAAGTACACAGTTGATAATATATGTGAGATGGCTATTCCCGATTTGAATCAATTATTATTTAATGCCAACGTGACTCAACAAAAAAAGTTTGAAATAAAAACCAGAAGAAAACACTACAAAATAACCAAAGCTTCCCTGAAGCAACAAATTAACCGTTTGGGGGACGATTTGGATGAGTTGCACAAGGAGAAGATGGAATTGGAGAAAGAGAAGTTACAATACAAAAGAGAGATACTATTCTACACAACACAACTCAGGCGTGCAAATACTAACTACTACGGATCCTATATCTGATCTTACTATATGGCAATCTCTCAACTTAAGAGCTAGCAAATTTGCTATAAATACCTCAGTTTCATATTCAGAAAAGTTAGCTTGCTTGCTTATAAATTCTATATTAATATTATTATATTGCTTTTTGAAATATGAAATGATGCAGCATTCTACAAACTCTTTTAACTTTATTAGAAAATAATTAATGTTTCTATCTGAAACATCAAAGCGATGCAATACAGTATTTGAAATAAATTCTAGCAAAGAAGGAAACAAGATTTGGTACTTATGGAAAAAGGGAAGACTGGCTAGTACATTTAAGGGAAATGCAGGATATTTCCGGTGATTAATGTCCTTCGAAAGCAATTATATATAAATGGATTAAGTGAGTTGATAATAGCGATGAGGATCTCTATGCCTATGTCGTACGACTAGCGACTTCCTCAAAAATCCACATTAATATTGAGAGGTTCAAACAATTTTGGAGGACAGAAGACTACCCTGCGAGCGTTAGAAGAGAAGATAGGCATATCAAATCCATTCTGCACTCGATTATCAATGAAGATCTGGAGGTGTAGAAGGTAACTGCACGCTGGGTCCCAAAACTTTCAAAATAATAAATGCGCGAAAGGGTCAGAGTTAGCAAAGAATTATTGTCAAGTATAGAGGCTCCACTTCAACCATCAAGAATTGACAAGAATGTTCAATATGAGTATGAGTGCTGAACGAATTAATGCCGCGTTTTGGGGATGGGGATCCCCAAAACGCGATTACACTGGAAAAAAGGAAAATTCTTACTAAATTAAGTGAAGCTAAGGGGTTCTAGGTACCTCCCATTCGCTTACTAAATGGCCAACTGGTTATTAGAGAAATAGGTTAACTGGAGAGGTGTGGGCTCTTCTAAGAACTAACTTCATATCTTTAGCATAGCAAACAATGGAAGAAATAGATATACAGTCAGGTTCGCTTATTATGAACCCGCTTAATATGAACATTCGTTTATTATGAACTAACTCTCTGGTCCCAATTCAACAGGTTCCATAGGATTTGTATTAGATCTCGAGTTCGCTTAATATGAAGTATCTCTATTATGAACAGACTTTTTGGTCCCCAAGGTGTTCATAATAAGCGATCCTGACTGTACCTCACACTGAAATTTGTCTTTCCGGGTAGTGTCCATTTTCAATACACTGGCACCACCCCTGGGATAAGCTAACATGAAATATTATATTAATAACTTTCCCTTCAACAAATTTATTACGTACTTCAAGATAACCAAATCATTTTATATCTCAAGGTAGATATTCCATTGTGAATGTGACTACCTCATCACACGTGCACTGAAACAAACGAGATACAAACATGAGATGATAGAAGTTCAAATTTTGTAATCGTGTATGACAAAATGGATTATTGGGCAAATCAGGTCCTGATCGCTGGGTTCGGGACATTGCTTAGTAGGGCGTGCGCGTCCTTTGTATTATAGGATTATCCATCTTGGGTGGGCTTTAGTAAATCGGGGTGGGAACGTGTTCCCAAAATGGGCCCATAATAAACTTTGCACCTGTTTCCATCTAAACAAGATCTACTCTTCGATTCTCAAACTGCGGTAAGCTGATAATTCAATCTTAAGTAACTGAACTAAACACAAAAAGGAAGGAAAACCTATGTTATCTATTCAATAAATACTAATCATAAATTCCAATAGTATCATTCAGTTAATTAAGATTACTATAATCAACTTATAATACGGTCTCCATTGGGATAACAGTTTCGATAACAAACTATAGTAGTTAGTAAATATTAAAACCAATTCAGCAAATTAGAGGAAATATAATTTTATAATAACTAAGCAAGCAATATATATTAATAATTTAGATAGAACTTATACTATATAGCTAAGTTGAAATTGCCTTAATAGTATGATTATATATAGGATCAGTAGTAGTTAGTATTTGCACGTCTGAGTTGTGTTGTGTAGAATAATATCTCTCTTTTGTATTGTAACTTCTCTTTCTCCAATTCCATCTTCTCCTTGTGCAACTCATCCAAATCGTCCTCCAAACGGTTAATTTGCTGCTTCAAGGAAGCTTTGGTTATTTTGTAGTGTTTCCTCCTCTTTTTAATTTCCATTCTCTTTGTTTGAGTCACGTTAGCATTGAAGATTAATTGATTCAAATCGGGAATAGCCATCTCACATATATTATCAACTGTGTACTTAACATCTCCGATTTCAATCATTTCTGGTGCAAACTCCATTTGAATTGAGTATTATAATTATTTTTTTTACTGAGATGATATTGGTACTTATTTATACAATATTCATATCAAAATAGCTTAGACCGCTTTTTTTCAAACACACAGAGTAAATAGTACCAGTAAATAAAAAGTAATTTCTATTATCACCAATACCAAGAAATATGGATTATTAATAGCCAGACTCAATTCATAGTGAAACTGATAGCTTCCCAATCTCTTCATACAAATACATAGAAAGATATTGTACTTTGCTATCACAAGGCTATAAAGCTATTATTGCTGCCTTATTTACATACGCATACATTTCATGTTCCTTGAATTGAGAATAAAATAAGATTAATGCTTCTTACTGAAAATATGTGGTCTCTTTTCGGAAATGTATGAAATCCCAAAATGGTGACCCGAACAATCGAATGAGTAATAATATGAAAACCAGTTGTACTCAACAAAACTTTCTTGGACAAAATATGTTAGTTTATTAAAGTTCATAAATGAGGTTAAAGAGTACTGAACTCACATCCAAATGTGGTTAGCATTTTAATGCATTTTGGTTTAAGACAAATAACAGCGAAGCACTCGTAATCCATAAACTTTCATTCCATTACCGAGTGTGAATAATCAAAACTTGCTGACCTGTGACATCATACATCATCTAGTTTGCAGATGTTTCGAAATACATGGATGGAAAGGACGAATTCATTATACAATTATAAATTCCCATAATTCAACATACATTACCAATACTGCTTTGCTACTCTATATGCCTTTGTTAATTAGGGTTGGAGTAAGAATTTTGTTAAATAATTTCAAGTCATTTTAGGCTGTGACCTCATAAAAATGTAGGGTATTTATCTACTGTAATAGAACGCTAGTCAAATTTCGGATATCGAATATACCATCACACGTACTAACAATTATTAAATACGCGTATTGCAGTTGAATACAAAGTTTAGATAACTAACCTTGATACCCTTCGTCGTGGTTCCTTCATCAAAATCCTTTTTGATTTGGAGCCCAAGGTCTGTCTGTATTTGAGTAACACTAATCAGAGATATTTAATAAACACCACACTCGTACTTATTCACTTATTCATTTGGCTAAATTATATCTCAATCAGTGGTGTAGGGACAACACCTATCTGGGGGGTCTGGAAGGTATAGACTTGTTTGCAAATGATAAAATAAATGCAATATTTGTCACAAAATTTAGCAAATTATCGGTTCCGCCTGGCCTACAAAAATCATAATCTCCCCTTGCCCCCTCGTGCCTATGCAGAGGCGTAGCCAGCCCAATTTTTAGGGTGCGGCAATTCCGTGAGAGGGTTGCGGCCTAGGCCCCATGTGCCGCACCCTGGCTACGCCTCTGTGCCTATGCCAATGCTAATAATGATTATGAAATGTTTTATCATACAAAAAAAAGTTATAATCGGAAGATATCATATTTTCTAGTAACAGGGGTAAAAATCATTTAGAATTAATACGAAGATCTGTAAACAAGAATTGTAATTCCCTCAAATAGCATTATTATAGCACAACTATATACATGATAAGCTAATGCAGTTATTATGTAATAATTTTCAAAATATGATGAATAATGAATCAACCTAGATAAATTGAAAAAAATCCAATCTCAGCATACTTATATAAATGTAAAATTCTCTATGAATATATCCAATAAACAGTTCGTATTTCCCCAGGTACAAAAATGATTGGCTGTGAGCTAAATTCAAAATTGAGTGGCAATTGCTGATTTTAAAATTATTTTATTAATAATTAAGATATATCGATAGTTAAGTATTAAAGTAATTTTGTGCGTAGAAAAGTACAATTTGTTGGATTAAAATTGAGTATTTCCTATTGATAATGTCAGTTATTATTGCATTATAATGCATCTTGGATAGAGAAATGCCTAATTTTCGAATCATTACATACATGATCATATTTTCACACATTTAACTGTAGAATGCACAGCATTTATATGGCTTCAGTTGCATAGAAAATGGCTGGGAGACATCCGCGATATCGGGGACACTGTGTCCCCTCTGGGCATTCCACGGTTAAACGTGAACTGTATTTCACCATATATTCTGATTTTCACAATTTCAAGCGTTTTCACACACGAAATTTGTATTGTAGATTTGGATATTTCAGGAAATATTAATACGTTATACGTGTAGTCTGTCGATTGATCTTTTTCTTTCTAATATTCTTAATGTTTTACTTAAACATAGTCAGAGCGAAAAAGAAGATCGCGATCCCGGACCCGATCATTTCGCGGTTTTAGAAATACGGTAGATATTGGATATAGTGATGATAGTGATAGGCTGGGAATTTTTGGTCAAATTATCATTATAACCAATATCTACTGTATTTTGTATAATTTAGATGCAGAATCAGATGCTATCCTTGTTAGAACTGCTCGGATAGCGAACATTTCGTGCCTCTCTAGGTTGTCTTTCCTGTGTAACTCTCTCCCTATCCAATTTAATGTATTTATCAAATAAGATAATTATGATTAAATTTTAAAAATCCATCAAAGTTTCTTAGAAAAATGATCGAAATCTTTTTGTCAAAAAAGGATCGTGATCCTCTTTTGCCAACACAATCGAAGTGGGTTTCTTTTGTCGCTAGGCCTCTGTAAACATTGTGTATTATTAGTAGTAACTCCATTATAAAATAGTCAATTTTTTTGTTGCTTCAAAGGCCATGAAATCAATTGGAAACCCCCGACTTCGACTGTATCAATATTTTCAAATTGATCCGCATTAGCGACAGCCTAAGCCAGTGGTTCACAGGTTCTAAGATTTTGCATTGCAGTTAATGGGAGATGGCTATAGAGCGTGAAATAATTTTAAGAGACCAAAAGGGTTGGAAACCATGCCCCAACTCAGCGGTTTTCAACCTTGGCTGTGGACCCCCTCCTATAATACAAATTTGGAATCCTGTGGACCCTCTGATATCTTCCGTGAACCACTAAGGGGTCCATGGACCTCAGGTTGGGAACCACTGGCCCAACCTACAGGTCCATAATGATTTCGTTATTTCTTACACAGGAAAACCTTAGATATAAAGATAACACCTGACCTGATATGGCACCATCTCATTCTCCCGATCGACACACTCCTATTATGTAAATAATACAGTGAACCTCCGAGATCAACCACAATTTTCGCCAAAACCCAATGGTGTCGCATTTCGGAAGTTTACCCGTACTATTTTATATATATATATCTTGAAATATTTTCTTTACCTCAATTCTAAAGATTATTACGTAAAATGAAATCAATTAATTTTTTAGACAAACTGCAAACCACCGGTGCATATGTCTATGCATGCATTATAATGTCGTTAACCAATTCCAGTCCTGGATTGTAATAAATATTTATTCTCAGAATCTGACATAAAGGTTGACAAGCAAAACTAAATTTCGGAAAGTGTCGAATAATCTAAGGTAATGAGAAATAACAATAACAGGATTTTCGAATTACCTGTCTAATAATTCTGTGATTTCTTTAATATCCTTGAATAGTTGAAATGTATCGCTAACACATCCGATCCTTTCAAGAATTTTCTCAACTTCCGAGTACTTTCTCTGAGCAATACTCTGCCTAATTTATATAATTATAAATACCACATTGTAGAGTCTCGTACTAATTGAATATAATTGCTTCGGTGAGCATTTGCTTACGTGCGCATCAGACGCAATAATATCCATTACAACATACAAATGTTATTACCTCATAAAACAGAATTAGAATCAAAATAGAATAAATAAAAATATGGCTGTTTATCCGGCAAGTTACATTTGAGTAGGAAATTTTATCTTTTTGGAAAATGATTCAAATCATACTAAGAATACCTTTAGCTTTACCTTAAAAAGTAAAAAATCTAGATCTGATCATATTTCAGAATGGATCGACACATACTCATGTCATAATTACAACGCTAAACTGATTGAGTTTCATAAAGTAGCAAGGTCTATGAATAAAGACACAAGCAAAATATTAAAATCATGACTCTCGTCAGTTGATAACCCCAATATGTGGTGAAGTAAATTCATAAGATCTTAATTTGTAAGATTATTTTATATTGATACTATTAGCTCTATAACTAATCACATCGATTTCATTCAAACGCATGGTGGTGGTTTTAAGTTTGATATAACACAATACAAATTAACTAAGGTTTAGTTTGGGGAATATTTGTAAAAAGGTGAACATGTATTGTACGTATTAACGGAGTCTTTCGAAAATCTAAAAGATTCAAAGTGTGATACTACGAATGATTTAAAACAAAGTTCTCAATATAAGCATCAATAAACTGAATAACAAGGCACTAACGTATCTGGTTAAGCACAACATGTCCATAATCTATTTTCTGAAAATGATAATATTCATGTATGTAAGAATCCAGTTGAGGTTATGGCGTAGAGTACGTATTATCTCCGAGTCATACAAACATATAACATAGGTTAAAGGATTTAATATTATTACTAATCAAATCCTATTAAATGTGTATTAATAGAAAATAGCGAATAAATGCAAATACATCCGTTTGAATTAAGTATGACCAAATTGCATTTTTGGAAAATGATTAATTAATAAAATCATCCTAAGAATGCTAATCGTTTCGTGTTACAAACTGAATTTCCTGTCGATATCATATGTTCAGATCAGCTATTCATATATTGAAAGATTTGTAGATATCCTGGGAAGGTAATAAGTAGTTCGTAATCACAATATACTTAGACCATACAAACTTATGGAAAGGGATATGTTTAGTCAATAATTTCAACATTGCACTATATGATACGGATGTACACATCGAGTTGCACAATGTGGATAACATGTGCACGAGAAGCAAGATGCAATAGTTCAAAAGGAAGGAAGAATCCTGTAGCATGACTTCTGCATGAATAAAATTAATTATCAAAGCATGATTGAAACTTAATACATAGATCCACTCACGATAGATCTTCAATTGAGCATACAAGCATTGAGAGGTTCTCTAGAGTCGTGATTGAGAAGGTTAGATTCGTCTTTGCGATGTCCAACTGTTTAATGTCCCGAGTAATTGCTTTGACCTATAAACAAATGTGAGAGTCAAGTTCACTATACAATAATTGTATTCATCATAACGGATAATCTAGTGATATGGATTTTGTTGTGTGATATGATGGGTATAATATGAGTATCACACACGTAATGAAAAGCCTACAATACTGTATGTTAACTCGTTGAGTGAAGAACGAAACTTAGATGATAGTAGTAGCCAATCAAAATTCCTATGCTTAATTCTATTTTGTAAGATATTGCTCATTTTAGTGCTCGTAAATAAACAGGAGAATTTACAAACGAATTAGTACGTCAGGGAAGATATTAGGTTGAGTAACTAACCATATGTTCTGACGTTTCTGCTTTTTCTTTGATATCTTTAATTCGAGAGAAGAGTTGGTTAATTGCATCTTTCGCTTCGCCTAAAGCCTTTGAATTACGAAGATAAAATAAATTTCTTTTACTTGGAATCGAAAATAACATTACTAAGGCACTAAAAAACATATTTGCAATCGAAGATTTGTAAATAAGCACTTTTAATATCGATCAAGAACAATAGAGTTGATACGTTATGAATTAGATAAATCTAGTGCAATCAATATACGTACATTTTGATTAGAAAAATATAAACAACAGACAGAAATCAGGTATATCTTTCACCTGAAATTTAAAATTTCACTAAATAAGAGCGCACTGAATGAATTCAGATTTGCACCATTTAACAGTTAACCTATATAATCAAATAAACCATGGATACATCCAGATTGCACTCACCACTTCTCCCTCATAGCCAACGCCTGCTTCACCGTGTACCACTTCACGGATTTGTTTGTCTAGATTCCTAAATTAAATTCACAATATTCACATACAAATCAGTGAGTGATCATCCAATTCTAGTGTGTGGACTTATGTTAAAGACTCCTGGCAGCCTTTCGTGCGAAATTTCGCAGGTAAAATATTGGGGTGTACGAATACTTTTGGTAGGGAAGTGTATACTATTATCAAACCGGCCACAAATTAAAATGATCTAAAGTTTACACATATTGATACACAAACAAAAATTACACAAACCGAATTTCCAACTTCATTCGATTCATTACTTCGTCTATATTAGACAGTGACTAAATAAATAAAATTAGATAAACAGCAAGTAAGAGTGTGAAACTAAATAAATAGGAATCAAGTACTGACCTGTTCGGTAGGGAACTCTCTGTTAATAAAGTCAGTCTCGTTAAAGTTCCTCGCAGACAAAGGGTCCATATCAGGAAACAACTATAAAATGTTAGGACACACTCAAATTCCTCTATCTCCAAATATTTTCTAAATTTTAGAAAATTGAAATTGATATTATTAAAACTCAATTTATGTGTAAAAAATACGTATATTTCAAATCTATATTTGAGTCAATAATATTTTCAGTAAGTAATTAATGCAAATATTCTAATAAGCCAAATTCACAAATTGAATATTTTGATATATCCTCAGTTTTATATTTTCACAAGCGCGCTTCGCTTGCTTGCGCTGCGGCTGGCGGACATTTTGTGTCGATATATATATATATACATTAATCGAGTTTTAATAGTAAGGATTGCATAGGTGCAGCGTCATACTACAGTCGAGTATATGCGTACAATCAGCTAGTCGAATATGGTAGAGAATACTTTCAGGATTTTAAAGTATTTGATTTATCTGAATATTCAATGTTTTATGGCTCTCTATGTTACATAACTCCTTATGTTCCAGATGAGACATAATATCCAACACGACAATCTGAATCGGTAAACATGGATTCATATCTCAGAGATTATATATAATCTATCAAGACAAATGCATGGGGTAAAGCACCAAGAAAGTGATCTAGTTTCAAGTGGGTTCATTGCACAATTGACACAACAGTTTTGTGTTTAAAAATAGTAACCATAGGAATTTGTTGATTAAAATAGGCACTGAACGTCTTATAAATAGAATTAGCTGTTGCTCGTAGCGTCAGTGAGTATTGAAAACCTTGCAACTCCACAGCAGAGAATATAGCTCTTGACATGGCTAGTAAGTACGGAGACGGAGAATATCCGACGCGTAAAAGGAAGGATCCTGAAAATGAATTCGAGTTAATTCCAATATTTTTCCGATTACCAGATTATGGCCCCGTGGATCTGGTAACTGGCTATCTGGAGGAGAAGCAGTATCCGAAGAAACAGAAGAAGAGGTTTTACGGATACTACATCTGCGAAACATGTCACAATCGCCCCATATGGACATCTGGGTATTCGTGGCAAGGGTATAGACAAGAATGCAAGAGATGCCAGGTGTCATATTGGCCTTATATGGTCTACCACCTAGAAAAATCCAAAGCAAAAGGGAAAAAGTACGAAAAACCGCACAAATCTGAGTTGTGTGAGAAGTGTCAAGAAGATGGCGTGCATTGTCTTACCAAATTACCATTGAAGGATAACTCTGAACAAGCTCACCCAGCCAACTTCCATGTTTCCGATGATATCGAGGACGAAAACGAATTCACTATCTACTTCGCGAAGCAATACGAGTTAGAACGAAATCTCATCAAAATAGAGCCCCAATACATTTGGAATCTGTTCGACTCCTTGTGGCATATTCTCCCGCGGGAAGGTAAAGCTGATTTTAAAGAGGCGTTGGAAAGGGCACTTCAGCACTGGAAGAAGGCAGGGAGAGGGGATATGACTTGGGTCTGCAAACAAGTCAGAGATGAAATCCGATATTACTCCTAAGAGCAGACTTGGCCCTGGCCTAGGACTAGCTACCGTAGGACCAGGAATACTAATCATATTTTGTATTCAATGCATGCACTCATCACCTTGTGATTCTACTTTTGTATAGGCAAAAAAGTGTGTAGTATAACTAGTGGAAAAGGTGGACTATAACTTTTTAACTATTTATGAGTATCATAAATATACTACTTACAACCAGCGGGGAATTCATAAAGTAGAATTTAGGACTAAATATTTGTGAGTTTTTTCTAAGGAACTCCAGCCTGAATTTTGCCCAACAATTAAATAGCTTACTAATCATGGGTGATGACGTCATTATCATCATTTTTATTTTGAATTTAAACAATACATCCATGGACTATGAGTGAAAGTAGTCAATCTCCTGCAGAAAGAAGTGAATGGCTAGTTTACGTTTTAGAAATTCTGGAACCATACATCGAATGAATACAAATGTTGACCGAAATTTTAATTCTAAAAATACATCGCATAATTATGGAAGAGCGGTTGCAATTAATTTGGTAGTAAAATCAATATAATTGCGATAGTTAATAGTTACAAAGAGCAAGCAAATATTAGATGAGTTCTGTACTGAATTCATTTCATTTCATAAATAAACAACTTTTCATCAGTTAGGGCAGCTATGAAATTATTATAGGATTTGATATCAACCACAGACTTTGTGGTGTGATATGAAACTTTCTTACAGTTCGAGGTATCACATAGTTCGAGCGATCGCGTGGACTCATCGCCAAAAGCGATACATAAGTGCTCCCTTTTCTGAGGTGTGAAAATATGGGTTCGTGACAGGGTACTTTGACTCGGCCCACCAGTGAATTGGTAGAGTTGAGTGGTTTGGATTGGAGATCCCTCACCCTGTGAAGAGGGGATACATCGCGAAATATCACACACGGCATGCCTTGTCATTGGCATAGTAAGTGTGGGACGAAAGGAAGCGAGGAATTTCGCATTATCCACATCATAAGTGACGCTAGTACAGTTACCAGTTAAATCTGGTAATGGGATTGAAGTGAAATTATGAATATTATTTTTCTCCATAAAATAGCAACCACTGACTGTCGCTACGAGAATGCCAGCTATGCCGGAGGTCTTAGCAGTAGAGAAAGCAGGGACATAGTTTATAGCGGTAATAGGCTTAGGAACGCCGATAGAAAGTCGGTCTAGACAATTTCCAGTCTGCCTGATGTCGAAAAGTTCGATCGAACCGTTATTCAGAGCTGTGTAGAAATAGTTTGGGTCGTCGTGGTCCCATGAACACGCCCATGATTGGGCGGGTAACACGAAATTCGCCACATTTGAGTTGCTAGCAATGCTAGTCAGTTTTGCAGTTTTGTCAGTTGAAACGCTCAGCAGTAAATCCTCCTTGTTAGGACAGAATTTGAGATCTCGGATCACACTGTTGTGTACCGGCACGAATTGGTACTCTTTCAAATCCCGAGTACTGATCTTAACAACTCCGAAACCGCGATAGAGAGTAACGGTAGAAGGTCGGGATACGAGGATCATCCCGAGGGAAGCATTTATTTCCAGGATCCTACAGCCACCGGCTGAGGTGAGTAACAATTCCCGGACTTTATGCGCTGTCAGATCAACCCGAAGTTCATCCTCCATACAAACAGCATTATCACAGTCAGTGGCATCTTCTCTGTCAGTTTGCAATTTCATCTCGAGTTCTAACACTCGCGCTTTTAATCGCTCACACTCAGCTTTTGAGAGTTGGTACTTCAAAGCCATATTCGCTTCACACTTTTTAGCTTGAATAGCTTTAGCTCTCTCATCTTCCAACTGTCTAACCGCACGCTCCAACTCTGAGTTATCAACTGCCGTCAGCTTAGAAGCGAATATAGGACGGATATCCTTGAAAACTGCGATCATTTTACACTGTGGGCATCTCCTATCTGAAGAGGTACTAGCCTGACGTAGCCATTTGTCTATGCAACTTTGTCCGAATAAATGTCCACATTTCAATGATACAATTCTATGCAGACCAGTCGTCGTCCATGGTTCATAGCAAATGGAACAGCTTTGTGATTCTTGGTCTGAATATGAGTCAGATTTCCTCTTCACTACAGAGTTGGACGGAGATAGAGTATCTATAGGTTCTAAGGGGTGTTTTCGCTTGCGAGGAGTCCCGTCAAATTCCTCAGATTCTAAATGGTCCGAATAGATTACGATAGGAGAAGAGTCATCTTCGATTTGTATGGAGATTTGAGATAAAGTTGTTTGGCTTGGTAAAGACTGCTGAGAGTTGGCCATTAAGTACAGAGTGAAAAGTACTCGTTTGATATGTCAGGTATTGATGGCTTAGCACAAGATTTAGATATTTATGGTTGTACAAAATATCATTTTTGGGAGGTGGGAAGTAGAGATTGGGATTTATTTCCATGCGATGATCGGTTGTACTAATACAATGCAATAAAACAGTCAAGGAGTCAATACTTAGAAGCGGTTACTGTATGAAGCTATACAATTTTAATATTTCTTTAGTATTAAACCTTTATGGCTTCAATTCAACATTCAGCATAAAAGATTTGTATTTTGAAGCTAAGTTGAGTTGAGTTCACTCAATCAATAGAGCCTCGCTTATTGACATATTATAGGCCCTTGGTGCAGGACAAACTTTACATATTTAGCTCTTACATTGAATATGTAGAATAGAACTGAATGCAATTCAATGAGTGCATATCTACTACAGGTGATTCCGCTTGATCGGGACACTTTGGTTCCGGATATTTTGTCCCGATTAACTGTACTAGAATGCCCAGCATTTATATGGCTTCAGTGCCATAGAAATGGCTGGGAGACATCCGCGATATCGGGGACACTGTGTCCCCTCTGGGCATTCTACGGTTAAGCGGAGTTAACTGTAGTTGGTACAATATATGGTGTCTGATCACTGTTCATGCAAGATAATTCTCTCAATTAATTGCTATTTGAAAACTAACCTTTTCTAAGGCATCTTCTACTTCATCTGGGAACCTCAACATCTCCTCAAGATTATCATTGTCTTGATCCTCACCGAACAACATCTCGATATCAGCATCCTTCATTTCACTGGACATATTGGCTACTAAACTGTACTACTACAATCACTGAATTAGAATTTTAAAAAAACAAGGATGGTAGATATCGTGAATTATCAAATTACAAGCGCGCTTCGCTTGCTTGCGCTGCGCGGCTGGCAAACACAAAGTGTCCGCCAGAGGCGCCCTTTGGGCACCTAGGCACCGGTAGATAACATCTCTAATATGTTTGTCTTACTGCTATAATCGATATCACTCGAAAAATCACCAAAATTTTCAACTTTTGATGAGTAATGGTGACGTCATAACAGAGTGATGTGTCATCATTTTTGGATGATATCTGTATCATATGTGAGATATATTAATATACGCATTATATCAAAATTTCAGCCTTCTATCGCCTAAAATGGCTGAGTTATAGTCGACAAACTGAAATTTCTAATTATAAAAAAAGGTGACAATGACTTCATAATTCCATGATGAGTCGACATTTTCGTCTGAGGTTAGAACTTAGTGGAGCCATAGACAAAAGACTCCCACATGCCAAAAATCAGCTTTCTGTGCCTGGCAGTTTCTTCAACTATACTTTTTCCTGAGTAGATTAGATAAAAGGAAATGACGTTTTAGCTTGCGTTATGGCACAAATGTTTAAATTGCGTTTTAGCACCAAATTATACCTTAGAATAAACATAATTTAGAAATTACTTAACAAACCAGAAAAGCTGAATGATGACTTTAATTATTCGTTGTCTGGACTTGCAATAGGCGACTATTTGAGAACATGAATTACACAGGTATCCTTGCGCTTATGCAACTTATTTATAACCTTTAAATCATTAATACTGAAAGTGCAAAAGGACAAGTTGAATTTCCAGTAACTACATACTGGCTACACATTGTTTGCCCTGAGGTTAGATTACGAGCCAATTAAATGAGGAGGCATATTATACTGGAATTAGAGTGAATATATTGAGCTAGTAAGACTAGGTTAGGACGTTATAATTAAACAAATTATCATTATACTACGGTATTTATGAACTGACAAATGGAAATCAACGAATGTGTTCTCTAAATACTTATTTTTCATCCGTTCCTAACCTTCCAGTGGAGGGGGGACTTCACTTCAAATTAGAAACACCAACCAGATTTGTGGAAAACACAACAAATCACATAACCTTCTACATCCTGAAATCGGATTCAACATAGCGAAATACTTATATCAGCTGTTGAGATCTCTATTGCTCCCATTCAAAAATTGACACATATCGATGCTCATATATGGATTTATAATCACCCTTAAAATAGAATTACAATTCATCTGAACAAATATTGTGCATAATTATGTTGCTACTCACTTTTTCATTGCCAATTTCGGGTTTATCACTGTCCAAATGGGAAGTGATAAACTCTTAATTTAGGATCTGTCATTGTCTATTCTAAAGGAATTTAATCAAGATTGGGGTAGCAAAAGAAAATAGCCCTGGTGTTCATGTGAAACTGATTGGTTTACCTTCATTAAACTGTCCTTTCAACGCAGAGGCATTACCAACGGAAAATATTATTTCTGTTGGATTGAATATATTAAATTTCACAGTATATTTCATGGAATATCAGATCATTTTTCTGACTATAACCTCACTTATCTCTCATTTTAATTATTCACCATCAAATTACCATCAAAATGTCTCGTTGGCAATGTCAATGTAGTGAAAGGATAGTAGTCTGGCATGGTGTAGTATTTCATGGAAGCAAAATGACGGAAAGATGACATTTCCATTTCTGCATCAGAGAATTTCTCTAACATCATCCAGTTTGAGACAACATGGTCTTCCGAAAAGGGAAAATATCAGGTGGCCCTATATTTATTTAGGAACGCTAGCAATGCGTTTTTTTATTCTTTAATATTCTTGTAAAAATAAGTTAGCTCTTTATTTGGGGAGCGGCGATTATTCGAGGGCAGGCTACTACCTGAGTATATACGGTATTAATAAAAATCACAAATTGTAAAGGGGGATTGAGCTTTTTGACTGTCTAATATGACAGACACATGCTATTGCTGTGGTCTTCCGAACACTTCTGCTAGTTAAGGGGTGCCAAAAACGGAAATACTTACCAGCTAAAACTTTTATATCTATCTATGTTGGTAAATCAGGTTACCTAACCATCTCAAAAGTTTGTGATTTAAGAAAAAGAATGGGCTACAAATTGGTTTTGATGGAACAATGCAGGGTAACAATGGGGACTTCCACTGGGCACGGAAGAGCATAAGCATATTTGTTAGTTTATTCTACTATACATGCCATGCCATGCCTCAGACGATTCTTTACAAATAATATGTTAAAAAATGTTTGATATAAATTTATGAATTTGTAAAATCTCGACCGGTCGCAAATACTTTCACTTAAGTGCACTATATACACAAAGGAAATTCAGGTCTACTTGAGCTTGAATATTAGCTAATTCACTCTTATTCTTCCAATGATGAACTCAGACTAAATAAAGTCAGTAATACAACCGCCGCCGATGTCGGTTAGCGGTAGTATAATCTCAGTTTGCAGAATCTAACAGTGGAGATGCCATCGTGAACTTTCGAATGATCGATTGGCTTTTTAGTTGGTTTCACATACTGCCTGGTTCGGATGTAGTACATGTGTGATGAATGATGGCAGGCAATTACTATTTAAATACTTGAAACTAGGAGATGATTCTTATCATTTAGCTTGGATATCAAAATGAATCTTGAAATAGCATTTTTTTCCGTCATATCGAGTTCACACTGAAGGATCGAGAATGATCGATTAAAACATAGCACACACGATAAAACAATGAAAGCGCATTTGAGATAAAGGAATATTGAAAAATATTTTAAACAAAAAGACACATGGAAGAAAAAAATATTATTGCAAATTCGTATTTAATTAGAAGTCATTTATCCTTACAAGTCATTTATACTTACAAGTCATTTATACTTACAGGGCCATAGCAAATGGTCAGGTTGGTCAGGTTTCAACCTGACCAACTTTTGGAGCAGAGTAAAGTTGGTCAGGTTGTTTGGTCAGGTTGGTCAGTTGATTTATCTTCAACCAAAAGTTTTCGTTACAGTCAGATCTGCTTATTATGAACAAATTAGGTATATTAGTATGAATGAACATCGAACAAACAATTACATTATGTTTTCCAAATTGACTTCGTATTTACATTGGATTTTGATTTGTTTGAGTTTGTGTATAATTATATCAATTTATAAAATAACTAAACATTTTTTTAACCTGAGTTTAGCTTCTTCAATTTATAACAACCTGACCAATAATTTTTACCTTGATACGGGCCTGACTTATACTATATTCAGAACTAAAAAAAAGTAGCAGTAATACCCTGTTACAGTGAAATGCATAAAAAAGCTGATTTTGAGTATTAATAAGCAAAATGTATATTCAACTTGTTTGTCACTTATTTATTTCAGTATTACGCACATATCACTCGACTCATCCAGTTGTGAAAATTCGGCCTTATTCCAGTCTTGAATATAATTCGGCCTTATTCCGGATTGACAATTCGGCCTTATTCTAGTCATGAATTTAATTCGGCCTTATTCCAGTTTGAAAATTCGGCCTTATTCAGTCAACTCGAGAACTACTACTTAGCAGTGTTGTTACAGATTAGCAGTGTTGTTACAGAAGAAGTTAATTTTAAAAGTTTTACTTGATAGAATCAATGGTAAGCAATGTCATTATCAAATTTCACAGCCCAGAATAAATACTCTTCAGTGAATTCATTAGAGAGATGCCCTTATCAAAATTATAAAAATTAATCGGGGCACGCGACACATAATGATATCATAAGTACTAAACTGAAGAATAGAGCATTACGAGTCATATTTTCTAGATGTGCTACGCCAGGGGTTCTTAAACTTTTTGACCCCATGCCCCCCTTGGCCAATCTGTGAATTATCACGCCCCCTACGCGGTTACACCTACACTTTCTCAGACTACCAAACTCTGAGAACACACCTATTTCCTAATATAATTAAGAATATGTATCTATTTAAATCAAACAACTCTATCAATGTTAAGGATGTAACTGTTTCTTTTCAACAAGTTTTTTCACATTTTCATCCGGTATTACGCCCCACTTACAATATCCTTACGCCCCCTAGTTTAAGAACCCCTGTGCTACGCACTCAGCCAATATTTTTAAAAACATGTCGCGTCACAATAGAGCAAGTAAATATGTTAAACATGAGCCAAACTTCCCAAAGATCCTATTCTATGCCCAAGTATAAAAGGCAGCAGAGTATGCTATACCTGCAGACAATACTACAAGCTATTACGAGCTATAACAATGAGCAAACAGACAAGTATCGAAACTGCTTCCAACAATGAAAACTTTGTGGAAGATAGCTTTTCGTTGGACACTTCGAACTGGAAAGTGGACAACCTCAAACTAAACAAGAGTCTCCTACACTCTTCAATGGGACACGTGCAAGTCCACCGATTGCTTAGAATGATGTTGAGCATCATATGCTGTATACTCTACATCGTACAGACCTGGATTCCACCCTCCATTTCCTCGTCCCCACAATACTGTTGTGGGGTTGCACAGTACACGGGACAACCTTGTGTGTTGGAGAACTACAATAACGGAACAGTTGGATGGGAAATGAGAAGAAGTGGTTGCATATTCGCGAACAAAATTATCGTCATAGGAAAGGATGCAAACTCAGAATTCTCAATCGAAAACACGACTAATGGGCAATTCTCCACCCGAGTTAACAGCAAGATCTGCAAACCATACTGTCAATCAGGTGACAACTGTAGCCAGGCTATACGCCGTACTTGTCCATGTCCAATTGAGTGTGGAGATGTCTTGTACTGTGGAATGGTAGAGAGAGCGGAATGCGAAGGGTTAGACTACTGGAAACTTGTATTTTACAGAAAACCACTCTGGCTCTACATTCTTCAAGTAACCACGTTGCTACTGGCTGTAGCTTACACTTTAACGCGCGGGCTGCTCCTATGGAGGGGTGGGTTGAGACTGACGAAAATCATCGATAGGTACTTCATCATCGATTGCGCAACCGGGATAATTTCTCTTCTGACATTAGCGTATGCGCCTTGCCTAAAGGACCTGTACATTCCACTGTTCTTACAGTGTTTCACTGCCTGGGTCATTATCAATAACATCCTCTACAGCTTCGATGTCACGCATTCTCAAAATAAATTCATTACCCCTGTAATCCAATCCATAACAGCTGTTCTATTGCAACTCGCCTCCATACTGTTCGCCTCGATTTGTTTCATCCATTATCTAGAACGAATAGCATGCCCTGAGGACTCGCACGTTACAACGTTATTGGACAGTTTTTGGTTCGTTGTGGTGACAATAACAACTGTAGGGTATGGGGACAAGTCTCCAGGGACACCTTTAGGCCAGATAGCAGTTATCTTCCTCATCTTGATCATCCTGCTGTTTCTACCGAAAAAGCTAAGCGATATCCTCGAACTGCTCGATGACTCGAAACAGGATTATAAATTTTACAATGGACAAGATCGGAATAAGCATGTCGTGCTATGTGTCACCAAACTGGACATGACCCTCATTAACGATTACCTCGACGAATTCTATTCACAGGAAGCAAGCACGTCGTTAGTGACTGTAGTGCTCACGGCACAATCACCCCCGCCTCTGGTTAAAATCAGACTGAACAGTCCACTCTGGAAGAAGAAAGTACTCGTCATTGTCGGCTCGGCGTTGAAACAAAGAGATTTGGAACGCGTGAAACTTGAACTAGCAAAAGCTTGCATACTTCTCTCAGATCGAATGACAGAAGATGCCCAATTCTCAGACCAGGAAACGATATTACGCGCATCTTCAATACAACGCGTTGCCCCGCACGTGAAGCTATACGTACACATAATTAAGCCTGAGAATCGAATAAACGTAAGGTTTGCCGACCAGACCATCTGCGAGGGTCAATTAAAACAGGTGATAATGGCGAATAACTGTATCTACCCAGGCTTCTCCTCTTTCCTAACACTCCTGCTACACACCACTTCGCCTGAAAAGGGAAAAGCTAAAAAAGACTGGCAACAAAAGTATGACTACTGTTCCGGAAATGAGATCTATGATATAAAGCTTAAGGATAGCTTAGTGTTCGGTAGTTTGGCAGGCAAAAACTTCTTGTTTGCATCTGTTGTCATTTTAAGGCTCACTGACGTGTTACTTTTCGCAGTTAAACCTGCGAATAAAACAGACATCCTGTTAAACCCGGGTCGCCATCATCTCCTAAGTGGTGAGGACACTCTGTATTATATCTCGCAAGACAGAGAGAAAGATATCTTCGTTGATAAAAACAAAACCAAGAAAGAAATTGAGAGGCTGGTTGAGGTTTGTTCACAGGGGGAAACCAAAAATGAGATTGAAGAGATAAGAAAAGTGTCAATGGATGAACCTGAGTTCGGTAAAGGAGTTGAGAGAAAGGAAAATTGTAATCCAAATTTAGACATGCCGATATTTCTATTGAATAAAGAGGGTGCTAGCGATGATGATCAAGCACTTGACAGCAAAATTCAGGCGAGAGAGAAGAGAAACAGTTTTAAAAAGCAGATCGCATCGTCGCCAATCAGTGAACCAGGATATCCCGCTGAAGTAAGTACAGCGGATATAGACGAACATAAGAAGCCTCCGATGAAAAAAACCGCTACAATTTCATATTCATTCAACCAGCACAGTTCAGAGAAAGAAAAGAGACAAAGAAGCGTACATACTCAAATTTCAGTTTTGATAGGGGATACAAACCAAAAAAGTGAACTACGAGGATTAAATAGCGAAGCAACTGGGGATCAACAAGAATTTTTAGAACATATGTACAAGCAGTCATCGGACTCAACATTCCTTTCTGTCCTTCCAGTTCCAACTTACTTTGGCGTGAAGGAAAGCGTTCGACATCTCAAGAAAGAACTTCCATCCTTATGCTGCCTACAAGCCGGCTGGAAGATCACATGTCATGAACCCGACTTGAAAATAAGTGCGGTCAAGAGTATTCAACAGCCAGAAGAGGTGATAGAAAGGTCGCTCTATTTAACACGGTTCAAACGGCCTTTAATCGTATGCGCAAACGAAGCAGGTTCCCAGTTATACGAGTTTCTGCTCCCATTACGAGATTACCATATCCAAACAGAAGACTTAATTCCAATTGTCCTGTTATTACCCACCATCCCTGACGTACCATTCCTGGAAGCCATTGCTTGGATACCGTACATTAAGTTCATTGTAGGAAACCAGGAGTGTGTAGACGACCTCCTGATAGCGGGAGCACTCGATGCATTTGGGATAATCATCTGTCTGGGAGATGGAATGCCTGAGCTTAAAGAAGAGAGTCAAATGGTGGATGCAAGCCGTATCAGCACAGCACAAAAGTTATCCCAGATATTCATCAATACAAAGTTCTACGTTGAGCTAACAGAACGTTGGAGCATGAGGTACCTGATCTTGCAGGGAGGCTGTACATTCCACCCTCTAATGCCGAAAAACATCCGAGACTTTATACACACACCCTACTTCATGTCTAGTCAAGCTTTCGCCCCTTCAATGATGGACACTCTCCTCTACCAGTGCACTCAAAAGGACTACATCGTTGAGTTAGTAGGACTCCTTCTAGGGCTGCAACAGACAGCAGGATCCGGGTACATTGGGAAGGTCGAGATCACACAAGGTGATATTGATAAATATAAGACCTACGGACGTCTAATGCTAAAACTCGCCAGTGTACAAAATGATCTCCCAGTGGCCATCTACCGTACTCGCATGGTCAAACTCCAGAATTCTCATAAGGGGGTTAATCATGAATATGCACAGACGAAAAAATTCCTTGAAAAAAGAGCGGCACATTTCGGTATCCGAGATCCCATCCCAAATATCTCAGCAAAGGTAGAGCATAGCCATATCCTCGTGAATCCTCCTACAGATACGCCCCTCAAGAAGAAAGATGTAATCTTAGTTTTAAAAGTATGCTCACCGGAACAGTACGCAATCATTCACCAATGCGTTTCTCCAACATTGAATTCATTCCTAAACCCACCGATTTGGGATGATGATAGAACGACAACCGATGATGAAAGTGATGATGGCCGTTTGAAACCAAAAGGAATTTCAAATTTTAAAAGAAAATTCTCATTGAGAACCAGTCAAACAAATGTGTCAGAAGTTGACACAAGTAATACTTCGAAAAATATATTTTCTAAACTGAATAATCGCAAACGCAACTCAATCGATTTAACTGAGGTCAGACAGAAAGAAAATCAATCTAAAAGTTTCGACAATTATTTGTTTGATAAATCAGAAAAAATTAAAATGGAAGAAACAAGACAAACTTCTGCAGATTTTGAACGGAAACGCTACGGAAATGAGTTTCTCACTAGCAGCACCAACTCAAGCGATAACGAAGGAGCGGACCTGATAGAGGCATCAGGTGTGGCGAATCCGGAAGTAGAAGATACAAGTAAGAGCCAGCAAAAAATGGTCATGATACACGCTGGCAAAAAGATGAATAAGAGAACGATAAAGAAAAAAGCGCCTATTTCCAAACCAGCTCCTCCCAAACACTTTGGCATATCTGGATTATTCCTAAACAAAGGCCATTCAGCGCCTAAACGTGCCCGCGGTAGAGGCAGACATGCAGCACCACGTGGTAGAGGCAAACAGAGAATCGGATACCCCATCAGCCCCATTGACACACCTACTTTACCCATACCCGGATGTGATGCTAAGAATGAGGGAGATGGAACAGATGCAACCAACTTTTAAACCCATATTCCATTAAATTAACTTAAGTATAAATGCTATGTGAGGGTGTGAGTGCAATTTGTTAGTTGTAGTGCATGTTACAATAAATTTCAATTGTGCCTTCTAATTATATATACAACTGATCCTTCAAAAAATTAAGATCAATTTTTTAAGTACTCCATTAGAAGTAGCTTCTGAAATACAGATACGCTACTTTCAATTGGCCTGAGTTGAGGTTTTATTTAATCTAATCGAATATAAAATGATTAATATTCCTCAACAATAGCATTTGCAATCTTCTTCTCATTTCGTAACGTTTTAAAGTATGCCATGTCTACAAGGGGGGTACCAACACCTCGTAAACCCTAAAATAGCACCGAACATAAGTTAACTATAGAAATACTTATACAGCGATCATGGGTGATCATCGGTGAGAATTTTGGTGAGTTTTAGGAACGCATATTTTAATTTTCGGGCTATCCCCGGGCATTTACTATTAAGTCATCGGTAAATACGCCGATAATCGCTGTATAAGAATTCTCTTTACGATATACTAAGCTTGAATTTTAAAAAATGCATTAACACAATGTATTTCTATTTGACCCTGAACATGCAAGCAACAAAATCCTTGATGCAACTCACTGGTCTAAGAGAAATTAGCCATTACTCTTCTTGAATCACAAACTGCCATCAGTCAACGCTTCCTGGATAACTTTAAGATCTTCCATATCTTCCGTAATAACCTTCAGGAGATTCTCAATGCCTTCTTGTTGGTCGCCCAAGTGCATTTGAATACCTAGCATGACGTCATCTTCCAGTTTATAATTAGATTCCTTCAACTGCATGTTAGGCAGTAGCAGTCTGAGTTGTGACGTCATTTCAGTCAGTTTACTCTTCACACCGGTTGGTGAGGTCAGTTCGTTCGCTATCGCTTCAAATTGAACTCGCAGGTTCTCTTCATCTTCTTGAATGGAGTGGCCTTGCTTTCGTAATACTTCTTGTTGAACCATTATCTTTAAAAGACGATGATTTAGCTCGAATTGCTTACGTTTCGCTTGTTCATATTTAGATATAACATTCGTTTGGTTATGCTGCAGACTTGATATATCATTTGAAATTAACTTCAATCTTGACTCGTGTTGTTCGGTTTGGGATTTTTGTGCCAAACCTCTGCCTTTCAACGCCTGGAAACCCATCAATGGTACGGGGATAAGGATCGCTGGGTTTGGGTTATTTTTAACTGCTTGTAACCACACATTCGAATCTAAGCCGTTGGGAGTTCGTTCCAAGTAAGATTTGATTGAAGTTTCAGAAGGTCGGACACAAGGATGTATTTCCAACACACCCATATTCCTAAGTTTCTGTGTCATATCATTGGTGGAGAAGAATGTCATAACTTGACTTGTGGGAATACGGTTCTTGCTAGGTTCGAGGAGATAGAACCTGATTTCACTGAGTCTCGTCTCTGCGATAGCGTGTGCTGAGTCGATAACAGGAGTTATGCTAGCGCTGTTAATGATCTGCTTGAGAGTGTTGCTGATGCTGGTTTTCTGTGTTCTCAGCTCGTCCTCTGTCTTATTCACGATGATACGCACTAGGCCATCTCTATCTTCTGTCGTGGGAAGTTTCACATAACTATTGGGAGATACGTCATATAAGTACTCAATCATATCACTACGCCTTTCAATGCACATCGAAATGCACTATTAGCTTTGATCATAGGCGCCAAGTTTGGAAAATAAAATAAAACCGGGGGGTCCAAGAGCGAGCGACGGTAAGGGAGGGGTCTGGGGGGCTTGACCCCAGAAAAAATTTTAAATCTTAGACGCTCAAATATCGATATACAGCATTGTTGTCACCTAGGGAAAAGAAAATATCGGACTATAGTGTAATAAAAATGTATTTGGGATATAGTATATCTACACTCAATTAACATAATTTTGGGGTTTCAAAGTTGTGTGTTGGATGGTTACCGCCACAAAAGAATAATGCTGTGTAATCATCAAAGATATCGAATTTCAACACAAATTAATACAAATTTCACATTTCTGATCAAAGTACAGTCGAACCTCCGAGATCCGGACACCTCCCTAGACCGGGCATATTTTTGACAAAATTCTGAGATCCGGACACTGTTCGGACGGGACTGCCCGGATCTGAGAGGTTTTACTGTATACTCTCATTCGCTTAATCTCATATCAATGGTTTTGGAAAACCAGTTAGAGAGAAACAGTTTCAGAAGTTAGATGTATTAAATGTTCTGGATTTAATATAACTGAATCCAAATTCGCACCATTGTCCAGATAGTATTGAATAGCTTCAACTAACCCAACAGACTTCATAACATAGAATGGATTGGAATCTGTAAAGTCGACCGTAGTTCCAACAGAGTTACAGATACCCTTCCCGTATCCCCAGTACACTTGTAGCTGGTTGAACTTGGTGATCACAACATCCCGTTCATCTCCAAAGATAGTTGGAGAACTAAGTGCCATAGCAGTCAGCTGGAGTTGGTCTTCCTGAGTTTGAGTTTGTGTCAGTGGTTTGTTTCCACCGAGGATACCCAAACCTCCGCCAAGCATTCCACTTCCTCTTCCAAGGCCTGTATGACCTCCAGCGCCACTGAAAGGTCCCCCACCACCCAGGGGATTAGAACCTGCAAACATTCCACCAGGCGCGGTTTGACTTTTCGCTCCGAATAGACCCATATTTTGTGTTCCTAGTCCACCTCCCAAACCGGTTTGACCAAGACCTCCCAAACCGGTTTGACCTAGACCTCCACCTATACCGGTTTGACTTAATCCACCTAAACCGATTTGACCTAATCCACCTAAACCGGTTTGACCTAGACTTCCACCTAAACCGGTTTGACCTAATCCACCTAAACCGGTTTGACTTAATCCAACTAAACCGGTTTGACCTGGAAAACCGGTTTGACCAAGACCTCCACCTAAACTGGTTTGACCTAATCCACCACCTAAACCGGTTTGACCAAGACCTCCACCTAAACCGGTTTGCCCAAGACCTCCACCTAAACCGGTTTGACCTAATCCACCTAAACCGGTTTGACCTGATCCACCTGGAAAACCGGTTTGACCTAATCCACCGCCTAAACCAGTTTGAACTAGACCTCTACCTAAACCGGTTTGACTTAATCCACCGCCTAACCCACCTTGGGCAAGACCTCCCAAACTGGTCTGTCCAGCCATTCCACCGCCCAAGTTAGTGGCTCCCCCTACGTTCCCACCAAAGAGTCCAGCTCCACTCGGTTTGGTAGCTCCACCCAATTGAGTAGGAGTGTTCATCCCGCCCAGATTGAGAGAACCCTGTTTTGGCGCCGGAGATGAGAATAAATTTCCACCTAAAAACGAAAAGAGGAATAAATAGATAAATAAATAAGTATTAGCAGTGGCGTAGACTGGTTTTCTGATGGGGGTTCAACACCTAGTTGAGGATCTAAGGGTGCTGTAAGTCAATATTTTGTAGGGGGGGGGTGATTTGAACGTTGCATGGATAGTGAGTACATCTGTCTATTCACCAGATGCTCCTTTCCAAATGCCAAATTTAAGATTCCATTATGATATTGATGCATCTCTGACCATTATATAGGAATTCAGGATTTCGGATTTGTATAAATAGCCTAAGCTCAGCGAAAAATCGGACAACAATTATCAGATTAGTAATTTTTCAGGTCAAGTAGAGAAGAAAATTTCGCCAATTCCCTCCCACTTATCAGGACGACGCGGTATTGAGCTTCTAACCTAACGGAGTGTTGGTTTTAGCACCGAACAGGCCGGATCCTGTTCCTCCTGTCCCGGTCATGTCAAGTTTGAGAGTGGGTTTAGCCTGAGGTGTGAACACATTGGGAAATCCAGTCATCCTTGTACAGAGAGATCTGCAGTTGAGGGAGAGAATGTATAATCTAACTAATAAATAATTCAGATTTATTAATGAACTCCAATGATGTGGAGAATAAGCCGGTTGGGAGAAAATAATGGGAGATGATGATAGAATATACGTATATGTGAGTAATGGCCTACCAGCCAAATATCTGTGGAAATATATCTCAAAATATACACTGGGAAGTATATATAAGACTCAGTTTATTAAGGCACTGTTAATAGAAAACCTTTTTCAGCTCCAAAATGACAGCCGTGAGAATCAGGCGGGCATATCTCACTATTTAATGAGATCATTAATTAAAGCTAGTAAATCGAGTTTTAAAATAAACTAAAACGGCTGAGCTATAGTCGAAAAACTGAAATTTCTAAAAAAAAAAGGCGAAAATGAGGTCATAATTCCATGATGAGTCGATATTTTCGTCTGAGGTCAGAACTTAGTGGAGCCATAGCCAGGTAATTACTTCAGTAATTACTCCAGTAATTACTGCAGTGATTATTGCTGTAATTACTCATCAATTGACACCTACATGCCTATTTTCATATATATACCACTTGCCAATTCTTCAATCAATTCGAACAAATATCAAAAATAAAATCCTAGCGTTTTAATATATAAGATACATACCAACCATCCAGCTTTTCTCACTTTTATATTGAACAAATTTCACGTTTCTTGTTTTTTTCATGAAATCCCTACTTTTCTATTATGTCCCACCAAAAAGCAAAATTCAACGCCGTTTCCCACTTTTATCAGAGGACTCAAGTTGGAATGTATGTTTATATTCACATAGCATTAATAAATCCCTAATGTAGTAATTACTATACGTATATTTAACTACTTACATACACATACACTACAGTACAACAATAACTATGTACACATTTCTAAAACAATTTCTACAAATTTAAGTTCAGTAAAAAGTAAAAAGATCCCATAACATTAACTTGAACCTATCGTTCACTTTGGTCTTTGTAAGTCTAAATTTAGTGTTCAATAATGTAGAAAGCGTATTTTCCTTCAGTGAAAGCGCACACAATCATCTTTTCATCCAGCGCACACAGAACGCCAGGCTTAGGGTTATGCGCTTCAATTGTCGACTTGGAGTTGTTATAGAGTGAAAACGCTTTCAGGTTTTTCTCTCCGGCGCCACTGATAATCACTTTTTCATTTGGAGTGAAGCAGAAGTAGATCGGCTTTGAGATTTCGCTGCGATTTATGAAAGAACGAATTCGCTCTCCGCTTTTCAATATTCCATGCACGCAATGTGGGAGGCTGAGATCAAGCACATAGATTAGGTCAGGAATGCAAATGTCCTTCGGACTGTGCAGATAATCTTGTCCGAATACACTTTGCGTGTCTAGGTTCAAATTCAGTACGCTGATTCGATTGTTCACGCTATCTATGACATAAATATCTTTATCTTCATCAATGGCTAGTTTCTGTATAGAGCCGAACTCTTTAACTCCAGATCCCTTCTTGAATTTCCTTCGATCTGTATAAGTGAATTCTCTGAAATCTTCAGTAGAATATTTCAAAATCGCATTCAATTTATCGTCAGTCACATAGCAATGGAGATTACTCACACAAACACCGACTGGGCCTTGAAGGTTCTTTTTGCCAAATTTTGAGATAAAGAATCCGTGTCGAGAATAAACATAAACTTTCGGTCGATCGTATGACGTAATGAAAATCATTTCACTCGGCTTATCATAGCAGACGGATCTAGGATTGTTGATCTTACCTTTTCCTTCCCCTCTCTCTCCGAAGCACAAACACTGTGTCTCTTTCACTATTTTCCTAGGTGGCTCTATCTCCAATGATTTAACCGAAGTTTGGTCGGATTCAAAGGTTGCTTTTCTTTCACGTGGTGGAGGAATGGGGGGTGGGTTGGCAGTTGGAGAGGTTGGGGGTTCATTGTGTTCCTTTTCAAAAGCATCTATTTCTGAATAATATAGTTTGGGATCATTCAAAAGGATTATTTCGCCTAATTTATTAACTTTTTTCATAATCGGACTGATGTCACACTCAAAATAGTATTGTGGAAGAGGTAATTGCTTTTCGAGCTCAAACATTCTTCGTTCTACGGGTGGTAGTAAAGACTCTGTAACGCTTGGCTCTAATGATTCAAACCCTTTCTTAGCACGATTAAGTTCATCGATCTTTTCAACGATGTTAGCAAACAGACTATTTTGTTCTTGTTGAATATTGGCCAATTCTGCAAGTAATGAAACTAAACTATGTTTGGAAAAATCTCTCAAAAGCCTTTTTTTAATTAAATGGTGAGTAACAATTTGGGATTTAAGAAACTTTCTTTTCATTACGTCTAGATCTAGCAATACTACACTGTACTAGTACTACATCCCCATCAAATGATGGGTAAATTACGGCGTCTTTCGGACGGAAATGAGGTTGAAATACAGTCGACTCCGCTTAATAGGGTCACATCGGTCAGAGGACATTTTGCCCCGATTAAGCGGAGAACCCTATTAACCGAAAATATTTTGTATTAGCTTCTATGTGTAAGAGCTATTCCGGTCCGACCAAAAGTGGCCCGATTAAGCGGTTGACCCAATTAAACAGTGGCCCTATTAAGCGGAGTCGACTGTATGTTGTTTTATATCAAAAACCCCGCCAAGCACCCTTTGGAGGCTTTTTTTCACAAAAATTCCCATTGGCTCAATAACTCAGCATAACTCAAAATTATTCATAATATCAAAAATATAATTCTCAAATCTAGCACCTATCTACGCTACACATAACGGAAGTACAACCTCAATTACTATTTGTGGATAATACAGTTCACGAGTTTTCCTTCAGCATAAGCACACACAATCCCACTGTCATCCAGCACACATATTCCCCGGGGATTCAAGGCATCCGTTAGTTCGATCGAAGTTAGGCTTACACCTTGCTGCGAGAACACTTTCAGATGTTGCTCATATATTCCGTTTATGATCACATTTTCATTGGGAGTGATGCAGAAGAAGCGAGGTGTTTCAATGTCATCTTGATTCACGATAGTCAGAATCTCCTCTCCTTCCCTTGTTACACCGTGCACGCAGTTAGGGTAATTCATGTCCAGTACATACACCAACTGCGATATGCAAATGTCATTAGGATAATGCAGGTATTTCTGTCCGAACATTCTCTTTGTTTCCAATCTTGTGTTCAGTACACATACGCGATGATTCTCATTATCGACTGCGTAAATTTCGTTGGATTTGTCAACGGCAATACCTCGAAATAATCCGAACTGATTCTCACCAGATCCTTTCGCGAATTCTCTCTTCTCTTCCAATTTGTAGTCTTTAGTCGTGAACTTGAAAATCGTATTCAGCTTTTCATCTGTGACGTAACAATTCGAGATATGCACGCATATACCGACTGGACCCTGAAGGTGCTTACTACCGAATTCCGTTTTGAACTTGCCTTGGGAGGTAAACACACAAATTTTCGGTTGGTCATAAGAGGTAATAAAAATAAAATTACTGAATTTATCGTGACATATTGCTTTAGGGTTGCTGATTCTACCGTTTCCGTACCCCCTCTCTCCAAAATAAGAGTATTGGCACATCGGTTTTTTAATTTGAAAATCTGCTTCGATTGGAGGTACCGTAATGTTAAAACTGCTTTGTTCGTCTCCAGAATTATGTGCAGGTAGCGATTTGCATCTCTTTGGTTGCCTTTTTTGTTCGACGCTTCTAGGAGGTAGGGGAGGGGGTTTACTCCCTGGCAGCGGAGGGAGCTCATAGGGTGGACAGGAATCTTCTCCAACTGATGTGTACGTCTCTAATTCTGGCCAAACTTCTTCGCCGACAAATTCCCCCAGCTGCTGAACTTTATGGGAGAGAGCCGTGATGTCACATTCAAACTTGTAACTAGGCAATGGAATGGTCTTTTCAAGTTCTGCAATTTTAGAAATTTCAGGTTCCCCGATGCTCTCTAACGTGCTAGCGATCTTGAAGGCATGCTCCGTTCTGAGATCGCTCAGCTCCTCTAGTAACTGAGCTCTTCGCTGCACCACGCACTCAATTAATTTCTCAAAGGTAGAAAATATAATCTCCTCCAATTCACGAAAGATCCTCTCATCATCTTGTAAAGGCGCATCGTAATTTGCTGCCATTGCTATGTAATAGGATTAATGAGTTGAATGGAACTATATACATCTACATACTAGCAAGATATAATATTCTGAAACAACCCCCGTGAATTGGATTTAGTTTATTATGGCCTCGTGGTATGTTAGCAAGAAAGTTGATATAGCAATGATTTGAAGTGAATGGATTTGGGTTTTAGAGTACAAATATTTATCTTATTTTATGTACAAATATTTATCTTATTTTCGAAAATGATAAATACAAACAAAGTACATGAAAAAGTTTCTAAGTATAAATATTGAGTAGATAGAGTCCCTAACAGATTTCAAGACACGAGGGTCATGTGGTATTATCCTTGGCTGAGACATCTTGATTAGAGAGTTTGGAAATGGTGTGCATAGAGTACCTCCGCTCTCCCGTAATCTCCCCGACTACCTCGAGGAATTTGGGGAGTTCCAGCTTTCCTTTCTGTGTCGTATACGTCTCTAATATTAACATCCCTCTACCTCTGTGGACAAGCTGCTGGTAATGCAATGTATATTATACAGCAACAACTCAGTAATAAAATTAGAAAAAAGAAATGGCTTATACTCGATTAAAGTAGGATAAATGTCGGTAAAAATTTACATTTATTTACACAGAAGTAGATGAAAAGTTAAAAAGTTCTAAGTATTCATATGAATATTTTCTATGTATAAAAATTTAACTATGTATATTTAGAGAAATATCCTTTATTAGTCGATTAAATCACATCTCTACCTTGACAAAATTTTAAATATAGTGTGTGAAAATACTATATAGTAGTATAATATGCTGAACCTCATTAATATTCAGTTTACTAGGCAGCTTTTAAATGTTAATTAAATTTAAATGATTCTTCCTCAAAATTTAGGAATTTAACAGCAAAGTCTACAATTTTTGGTTACAGAATTTGATGCTAAAATAACATTAAATAAATCCCATCAATGACTATGGATTTTTCTAACTCATTCCCGGTTAAGTCATTTTGTGCGGGGAAACCTTCGAGAAATGCGGGGTCCTGCTATAAATAGAATGGACCCCAGGTCATTGTCTAAATCACAAACTCACGCAGGGGTACAAGGTTCTCGGTACACGTCTAGTTGGAAGTACTGGTTCGCCCAGATAAAGCACCGCCTCAGTTTGTGGATTGGAGCGTGGTCCACTGATCGCTGTCTCGCCAATATCTCGTACTCCTTGGCCGTTATCTGCCTCCTCGTGTCCGCGATTTCTCCCTTCACTAACCTCCTCACTGTGCAGGTGTACGTGTATTTACCTGTGGTTGTAATCTGGTAATTAAATTAAATTCAACCCTTCGACGCAACATATCGAGCGTAGACAGTTGATCCTCCAAGGAAACTTAACAAAAAATTGCATACTTTCCAACGGTCCCGTTTTTTTGGACATATGTTGAAAGTAATGTCCCGCGAAAAGTCCCAAAAAGTGGAATTGTCCCGCTTTTCAGTCTATGACTAATACAAATCTACTATGTCCAGCTAAAATACTACTTATGTCCCGCTTTTTTCCTTGAAGAGGTTGGCATATATAACTGACAAGACATTAGCAACACAACAATAATTTCTGAAATACGTATATACAGGAGATATTGGATATAGTGATAGTGCGGGGGACAAGGAATTTTTAATCAAATTATCACTATACCCAATACATTTAGTATGGAATGTCATCGAATGGGGCACCTCAAACCAAACAAAATTATCACTCATCCAATATATCCAATATCTACTGTAGCTGCTCCTCCAATCCGTTGGTTGCCCTTTGTACATAGTACACAAACTCTACTACAATAGAACTCGGATAAGACGTACCCCTTCGGGAAGGAATTATTAGTACGTACTAGCCGAGTTTATACTACATAGAAATCTATATTATAGATTGATTTTGGTTCAGAGAAATGAGTACGTACTAAACCGAAGAACGTACTAACCGAGTGCTACTGTACGTGATTACCTTTCTGTCCACGTTTCCTGATTCTGATCTGTGAATTGGGGTCTGGAGATTCGATGTAGTCATGCCTGACGTCAAAATCCTGAATAGCTGGAAACTCCTACCGATGAGAAACTGATTAAATTGGAATTAGAAGTGACAGCTCTGGGATAAGACTGCTACCTCGTCAGGCTGCATAGACTTGATCAAGAATTTTCGCTTCTTACTCTCCAAATTTAATCTGTCTCCAACATCGATTCCAATGTGAGTACAGAGAGCCTAGATTCACACGATTAAGTATATATATCATCAATAAACTGTTTATGACTGAGATACGTACCTCTTTTACTCGACGAATTTTCCCATCAAAGTCTGTTGAGTTGTCTATCACCTCTACATAAGGATGACCCAACCACGCCTACATGATAGATTCATGAGCTGAAAAAACAAAATATCTAAATATGTGAATAGTAGTACAAATGTATTTAGTTAGCTTAGCAACGTGCAGTGGAGTGTAATATTTAGATCAGGGGTCGGTAACCTATGGACGCGGAGTTGATAATATATGTGGGTCGACAGACCGACTTTTATGCATATTCAGGGGTCGGTTACCCTAGGCAGGCGTGCCACTGGCACACAAGGTCATAAATATGTTGGCATTATAGGTAAACTGGCACACTTCATTCAAAGGTTGCCGGCCTCTGATTGGATAATAGCAGTAGAATTGACTTTGTAGGCAATACGTCTTACTTTGCTGATGCGGTCATCTTGTTGAATTGCTTCTTCTGCTGTCTCTATTCTCACTGGATTGTTGTCTTTATCTTTCTCGTAGAAGTGGAGAGCTCCTTTAGCTGCTGTTTCCTGAATCATACGGTGTATGCACATTTCCATCGAAACCGGTTTTTTCTTACTATTTCTTTACAGTTTCAAACAGTAAGAAAAAACCGATGGAAATTAATATAGATTTGGAATTTACATAATTAAGATTCTGAAATAGTAAGAAAAAAAAGGATAAACCGGAATGAGAAAAACCGGTTTCGACTGTATTTAAGAATTGTAAGAATTATATATATTTAAAGTTAAACCTCGGTGTAGTGGTCAAAATTGAAAAAATATCCCACTTTCTGACAAAAATGAGTTGAAATTTGAGGTTTTTTACCTAAAACTTGGCTCAATAGCTTTGAATTGGAATTTTCCAGATGACTTACCAGGTGAATGATGAGGTTGTATCGAGCATCTCGTATGGTGAATGTGTCCGTGTCAATTTCCTTCAGCAGCCGATTCCACGTCTCAGCATCACAGTCTTAACAATACAGAACCAGATAACGTTGTAAGATGTGGTAGCCAAGGTAAATGCGGAAATGTTTCGACTTTTCGAAAAAGGAAATAGTTCGATGTTTTACCATTAGGATTAATGGTGGCTTTTATGTGAACTATTTCCTGTTTTTTGTGAACTATTACCATTACAGTAGATCAGTGGTTTTCAACCTTTTTAGGCTGTGGACCCCCTATAGAAATTTTCATATATTCTGTGGACCCCCTCCTATTAACCGTAATACAAAATTTCGAATCCTATGGACCCCCTGATATATTTTGTGGACCACTAAGGGTCCATGGACCCCAGGTTGGGAACCACTGCAGTAGCTCCTTGCTTGAACTGTCCAGTACAGAAGTTAATATTAACTGTCCCAATTAGGGAAATCGTCCGGATTAGTTGAACGTGATTGCTTGTAAAAATTGTTCAGTTTTCCAGGTTATCTAATTAGTATTTACTGCAATAGATACGTCCACAGTACATACGGTGTACTCACGTGCTGAACCATCCATGGATCCTCTGTCACAGATAATGATGCAGTTCTGTTCACTGAACTGAGCTAACTCTTCCATTGTTTTCTCCAGCTGCATCACCAGCTTCAAGATGTTCAGTTGGAAGCAGTAGAGCTCATCAGGTGTGAAGTTTCGTGGTTTAGGTCCACATCTATTATACGCTGGAAATAATGTACTCTTGCTCGTTGTATTATTATGTTGAGATTAGCGAGGAATTTCAAAATATTTCAGAGGATTTTGTTTGTTCGGTTTAGTGTGTAGATTTAGAATTATTTTCAAAATTATTATACAATTATATTATTGTAGGATACTTACGATAGTAAGATGGTAGCTGATTCAGGGACTTGGTACACCTAGTAACATAAGAACATATACCGTATATTCTGGAATAGTAGCCGGGGAAATTATCAATTCTTAGCACCATTCGCCAACAGATGGAAAATCAATATTTCAGAATTCAGATAGAAGAAACTTGTCGAGTAATGTAATTACACAAGCTATTGAATAAATGGTAGGAAGTTGCAATCAAAACTTTACCCAATAGATAACAAAAGAACAGTACCCTTTGAGGAGGCGATTATTCGTGCATATAAGGTATATCATTACTCAAATCAAGCCTCACAGTAAAATGTAAAATTTGGACCAAGGATGCAATCGAAGCCGATTGAAGGAGTTATAACTGAAGTTATAACTGGAGTTATAACTGAAGTTATAACTGAAGTTATAACTGAAGTTATAACTGAAGTTATAACTGGAGTTATAACTGGAGTTATAACTGAAGTTATAACTGGAGTTATAACTGAAGTTATAACTGAAGTTATAACTGGAGTTATAACTGAAGTTATAACTGAAGTTATAACTGAAGTTATAACTGAAGTTATAACTGGAGTTATAACTGGAGTTATAACTGAAGTTATAACTGGAGTTATAACTGAAGTTATAACTGGAGTTATAACTGAAGTTATAACTGGAGTTATAACTGGAGTTATAGCTGGAGTTATAACTGGAGTTATAACTGGAGTTATAACTGGAGTTATAACTGAAGTTATAACTGGAGTTATAACTGGAGTTATAACTGAAGTTATAACTGGAGTTATAACTGGAGTTATAACTGGAGTTATAACTGAAGTTATAACTGGAGTTATAACTGAAGTTATAACTGGAGTTATAACTGAAGTTATAACTGGAGTTATAACTGGAGTTATAACTGGAGTTATAACTGAAGTTATAACTGGAGTTATAACTGGAGTTATAACTGGAGTTATAACTGAAGTTATAACTGGAGTTATAACTGAAGTTATAACTGGAGTTATAACTGAAGTTATAACTGGAGTTATAACTGGAGTTATAGCTGGAGTTATAACTGAAGTTATAACTGGAGTTATAACTGGAGTTATAACTGGAGTTATAACTGAAGTTATAACTGGAGTTATAACTGGAGTTATAACTGGAGTTATAACTGAAGTTATAACTGGAGTTATAACTGGAGTTATAACTGGAGTTATAACTGAAGTTATAACTGGAGTTATAACTGAAGTTATAACTGGAGTTATAACTGAAGTTATAACTGGAGTTATAACTGAAGTTATAACTGGAGTTATAACTGAAGTTATAACTGGAGTTATAACTGGAGTTATAGCTGGAGTTATAACTGGAGTTATAACTGGAGTTATAACTGAAGTTATAACTGGAGTTATAACTGAAGTTATAACTGAAGTTATAACTGAAGTTATAACTGGAGTTATAACTGGAGTTATAACTGGAGTTATAACTGGAGTTATAACTGGAGTTATAACTGAAGTTATAACTGGAGTTATAACTGGAGTTATAACGAGTTATAACTGGAATTGAAGTTATAACTGGAGTTATAACTGAAGTTATAACTGGAGTTATAACTGAAGTTATAACTGGAGTTATAACTGGAGTTATAACGAGTTATAACTGGAGTTGAAGTTATAACTGGAGTTGAAGTTATAACTGGAGTTATAACTGAAGTTATAGCTGGAGTTATAACTGGAGTTATAACTGGAGTTATAACTGGAGTTATAACTGAAGTTATAACTGGAGTTATAACTGGAGTTATAACTGGAGTTATAACTGAAGTTATAACTGGAGTTATAACTGGAGTTATAACTGGAGTTATAACTGAAGTTATAACTGGAGTTATAACTGAAGTTATAACTGGAGTTATAACTGAAGTTATAACTGGAGTTATAACTGGAGTTATAACTGGAGTTATAACTGAAGTTATAACTGGAGTTATAACTGGAGTTATAACTGGAGTTATAACTGAAGTTATAACTGGAGTTATAACTGAAGTTATAACTGGAGTTATAACTGAAGTTATAACTGGAGTTATAACTGGAGTTATAGCTGGAGTTATAACTGAAGTTATAACTGGAGTTATAACTGGAGTTATAACTGGAGTTATAACTGAAGTTATAACTGGAGTTATAACTGGAGTTATAACTGGAGTTATAACTGAAGTTATAACTGGAGTTATAACTGGAGTTATAACTGGAGTTATAACTGAAGTTATAACTGGAGTTATAACTGAAGTTATAACTGGAGTTATAACTGAAGTTATAACTGGAGTTATAACTGAAGTTATAACTGAAGTTATAACTGGAGTTATAACTGGAGTTATAACTGGAGTTATAACTGGAGTTATAACTGGAGTTATAACTGAAGTTATAACTGGAGTTATAACTGGAGTTATAACGAGTTATAACTGGAATTGAAGTTATAACTGGAGTTGAAGTTATAACTGGAGTTATAACTGAAGTTATAACTGGAGTTATAACTGGAGTTATAACGAGTTATAACTGGAGTTGAAGTTATAACTGGAGTTATAACTGAAGTTATAACTGGAGTTATAACTGGAGTTATAACTGGAGTTATAACTGAAGTTATAACTGGAGTAATAACTGGAGTTATAACTGCAGTACTGTGCATATAAATACCTTCCATCCGATGTTCTCGAAGAAAGAACGTAGTTCTGCAGATGTGGTGGTTTTGCCTGCAACTGGACCTTGAGACATTCGGAGAACAAGTATTTTAAGACCTAAATTAAACTAGGAAATATGCTAACTCATTTCCGGTTAAGTCAATTTAGGCGGGAGCTTAGATACACGTTTCGATATATAAGAATTGAAGTAATTATGACTGTTTTGAGTCAAGATAGGAATGCCAGTCAACTCGTACCTATAACAACTCGTCTTAAGTAATTCCATTGATGGTTATAATAGTCCACTTTTACAACTGAAAACCCCCAAAATATGGACGAGTTGGTATTTGAGACGAGTTGACTGGTCCTCCAAGATAGTATCATACCTCCAGTCAGCACAACCTTGTAGATGATGCGCTTCTGTGTGTCCATCTGTCCGGAGACCGCCGCTCCCACAGACTCCTTACTACTCGACTTCTGCACTTCATCAGCTGACATTCGCTTCAAGTTTTAGCAAATGAGACTTTTTATATATTTTAGTTTGATACAAAGTTTCGTACGAACAAACTTTTAAGATTGACATATGGAGTTGCAGCAATTCCTGACTCAGAAATAGCCGTGATTGAATTTAATAAGTTCACTACACAACACTCTATCAGCCTATTTACTCTCTTCCTGTATGACGCCGACTAAACTTGGTCTAAGCAGCCTTCCATTCAGGAGGTAGCCGACAGTCCGCACATCCCCTACCGTCCCAGGCACGTCTCCTGGCATTAGAAATGCAGACTCATGGTAAGCTGGGTTAAACTTCTCACCCAGAGGGTCTATCCGCTCCAATCCATGGTTTGAAAAGGTTTTCTGCAGATTCGATTCCGTCATTTTGACACCTTCAAAGAAATTCTTGAAATTTTCCCCGCCTTCTTCAAGTTCAGCTGACTTCACACTCTTCACAGCTGACTCGAGCGTATCCGCGGTACTCAGGAGGTCTTTTGTGAAGTTTTGAATCGCGAAAAGTTTCGTCTCCTTCATTTGCTGATTTAATACTTTTCGCATATTGTCCATTTCAGCCAATGAGTACAAATACTTTTTCTTCGATTCCTTCAATTCTTCATCCTTTCCAGCTAATATTTCTTCCAATTTTTCGATTTTATCATCCATTTTTTCAGTTTCTTTCTCAGTTTCAGTATTCGCTTCTTCTAAAGGCTCATTTTCTTCTGTTGTCGTTTTCTCTTCATTCTCATTTTTCTTTTTCCCGAACAGAAGTCGCAGCTGTATATTGTGTGGGATATTAGAATTCGCTGTTATTGCCTTAGGTTTAGAGTATAACACAGGATGTCTGTGAAGGAGGGTTGAGGAGAAATTTCTTGTCAAAATCCGAGAAAAATTTCGAGCAATTAGAGGTAATGTTTTTGAAGACATTATATGATATGATAGTGCTTCAGAAAAATAAAATAATTTAGTTAGATATAAATTATACATTGTACCTAATTAGGACTGTTAATTAAACGTTACATCAGCGGTTTTCAACCTTTTTGGGCTGTGGACCCCCTCCTATTAACCGTAACACAAAATTTCGAATCCTGTGGACCACTAAGGGGTCCATGGATCCCAGGTTGGGAACCACTGCACTACATGATTTCAAATTTCAAATATATTGATCTGTCATACTTTAGTACTCTTTGGATCCATTTCGTAAAGTTTCAATGTCCCCTTATTTAGAAGAATAAAATATTTGATCGATACAGATTATTATTAAGAAATTTCATTAATTGATGAACATATAGTATCAAAGATGATATTTAGTGGAATACAAATACACTCAATTACAATAATAAATTCTAATAATACTGGTGTGTCTTCGACATTATAGTACTGCTAGGCCTAGGAGTGAGATGAGAAGGAGAAGAAAACTGAATTGATTATTTGCAGCAGAATTGACCGTTAAACGACAAAGAATGCGATTGTCAAGATCAAGATCTGGGCGCCAAATGAACTTGGAGGTCCCCCAATCCACATTCCGTGGACAAGTCATGTTGACACCATTAGGGTCAAGTTGGTTGCTGATAACAGGGTTTCCCGGATCAGCACATCTATTTGGTTCCAACCCCCACCCAACGTCTATATCTGAATACTCCAAAGCATATCCCACCTTGAATCATCAAATCCATCCATAGTCCAACCAACAGGAATTTCAGTCACTCGCGTAACGCAACCTATCAAAGAGGGTGTCGAGTCTAAGAAGCAGTTAGGAAGGACTTGCTGAGATTGATTGCGGACGGTTTGTGCAGCAAAACAACTCTTCCAGTTAGTGGGGCCGTAATGGTAGGTAGAACACACCCAGCTCTTGTCCGTCACAACTCGATTGCTGAACACGGCTCGGAGACCCCCGTTACCGAGACAACGATTGCCTAGTTCTAATCCGCTGAAGTCATCGGCCAAATCTATTCCCTCAAACGCATACACTACCTTCGAACCCCTCACCACCCTAAAGGTAACATTGACTGCGTTATGAGGAGCAGTGGGAACGGGATCTTTCACTATGAGCTCACCATTCACGTAGAATCTGAAATCATTATTAACAAATATGGTGCCAGTAATGGTTTCGTAGTCTTGTGCAGCTAGTGAAACAAAGTGAAGTGATAGCAGCAAGATGGATAGTTGAAGCATTCCCATTTTAGTTCTAGTTAATTGAAGGTAATAGTTATGGGAGAAAAAGAAGTGGGAATACAAACTCCCGGAGTGGAACATTTGTGTACAGTGAAATGCAACACTTCCAAACTCGCATATTTCCAGAGAAACTAATCAATCACATTCAAATTAATGTGAGATAGATTACCCACTAAAACGGGAGTAGTGTGTTAAGCAAAACAATTATTAATCACGAATGTTAATTGCAATACTAACAATTCTACAATTTACCTAAATAACACAATATTCTATCACTAAGCAACCGTACAAAGTTATGGAATGTACCCTAACGATAAGATTTCTGGTACCGGGCCCTGGCGCCGGGACCCCCGAACTTCTTCGGCTCACACCGTCTCGGATCGGCGACCAGCAGACTCCTATCGTACCGCATCAAGAGGTCCCGGACTTCTTTCTTGCTCGCTTCATCCACGTATTTCTGGTAGAAAGCGACTATCGACTTCGCTATCGACTGACGGATGGCATAAACTTGGGAGGTATGCCCGCCCCCCCGAACCCGGATCTTAATGTCAAGCTTCTTCAGTCTCTGCTCCCCCAAGAGACGGCCTGGCTCTTGTAACTTGTCTTGCAGGGCGAGGGGTTCAAAGTATTTCAGGGGGACTCCATTCACTCGGATGTTCCCCCTACCCTCGCGACACATGGCCACAGCTGTGGCTGTCTTCTTACGACCGAACACTTGGACCATCTTCTTGGCAGGTTTAGTGGTAGCAGGCCGTGTTGCCATCCTCTGTGCTAGCTGAATAGAATTATGAGTATTGAGTAATGAATATAATAATAATGGACAGGACGTGTAGGAGAATGTATTTTACTTGCATGATCCATTGTAGTAGTAGTGGTAACAAATGAAATTGTTCGTGGAACTAATGCGATCAATGTTACACGACCCTCTGGTACATTTCTCTCTAGATTGCCATGATCATGACCCTATATCCTCACGAATAGTAGCCAGGGATAATTACAGTCGACTCCGCTTAATAAGCGTCACTGTTTAATTGGGTCAACCGCTTAATCGGGCCACTTTTGGTAGGACCGGAATAGCTTTCACACATAGAAGCTAATACAAAATATTTTCGGTTAATAGGGTTCTCCGCTTCATCGGGGCAAAATGTCCTCTGACCGATGTGACCCTATTAAGCGGAGTCTCTGTAGTATTATAATTTTTGACCCCATTTGTCACTTGATGAAAAATGAACATTTCAGTTATGAGACTTTTCATGAATACCACACGAGTAAATGGGCGATGAAAGACGATTAATTTACTGTAAAACGTTAGTAAATAAGCACAGAATTTTTTGAGAAATGACAAGTATTGATACTGTATTGAACCATAAAAATAAATTGTGTGCCTAATGCAGTTGTGGTGATACAAAATGATATTTATTAAAAATATAAGTGCATTAACTTAAACAAACACAAACGCCGAAGAATTCAAAAATAAAACAAAAACTGAATGTTGAAGATGGCTGTACAGAGTACACTAAAACAAGTAAGTTGGTTGTATCAGCTGATACAGTGAGCATATTAAACTGTGAGATTCTGTTTGTTGTGTATGTTTGAATTGGGAGACTGTGAAGCTATCTGGAGTTCTGATGTCATAGTTCATTGTCTCGTAGGGATGTGACTCGTTAGAAGTCTGATGAAGGAGTCTTGTCAAATTCCTGAACAAAAATGTTTCATTTTGAATATAAGTGAGAGAAATAAATGAACTGTATTTGTACAGTAGCATTCGTGGTAATTATAAGGTGGTTATAATAGAAATTCAGAGATCACAAAATAGTAACTATACCTAGCTACGTAGAAACATACAGTCGAAACAGGTTTTTTCTCACTCCGGTTTATCCTTACTTATCGGTTTTTTCTTACTATTTCAGAATCTTAATTATGTAAAAAATTCCAAATCTATATTAATTTCCATCGTTTTTTTCTTACTGTTTGAGCCTGTAAAGAAATTGTAAGAAAAAACAGGTTTCGACTGTATTATTAATTTAGATGTGGACTAAGGATTTTGCTAACTCATCTCCTGTTCAGGTATTTCGGGCGGGGAAGACGTAAAATGTGGGGTAATTACTATAAATAGAATGGATATTAATTCTATTTATAGTAAATACTCTAAATTCGCGGTTATAAAACCTTACTTTGACTTGAGTCAATTTTATCCATAGTAAAACTTCAAACTTTATAGCTTCAAAATGACTCAAAATGACTTTTAATTATTAACCGGAAACAAATATTAGAAAATGAGCAAAATCCTTCATCCATTGAACACTCATAATAAATATGTAATTGAAAATGCAATATTTTACCAACCTTGAATAATTCTAAGTTTGGAGCTAACTTCGGACAGGTTTTAGGGCTTCGTTCAAATGACGATGGATTTGCACCATTTTCATTCACGTTAAGGTGCACGGCAGTGTTCTTATAAGGCAGATCTTTGCCTATAGACTTGACTTTGTAATACTTGCGCCGACTAGCCTCCACATCTCCATACATAGATATGTCATCGGAATTAGTTTTCAACATTTCTAGAATGTTAGCTTGTGTGTGTAGGTCTGGGGTACTACTGACCATGCATGGCAAAGCTGCATCGTCTTTAGGCTTGGGTAGCAATTGGTTTGTTGGAGAATTCTTGATCGATCTTCTATCGCGAATGCGAGAGTGTATCATATTATCTTTCGCCGCTTGAGGCAACTCAATATCTGAGATGGGAATCGAGACGCGTAAAGTTTTCGGTTTTCTCCCTCTCCTCTCTATGTAATCTTCATCCTTGTTTAGAACACGAATTGACTTCTTAAGGAGAGTGGGACTAAGAGATGTGGAAATATTTCAACTTAAAAACAGTCCTATTATGCACGTTATAATATTATAACATATGAAGTTAACGATAAAACATATTAGCCAACCAAGACAGTTGGACAAACTTTTCGAAATCTAAGGGTAATTTTGGCGCTCTAGGGGGCTCAGCACTAAAATTTGTATTGCGTCTATGGGTCATCTTCGATTCCAGGGGGGGCTTGAGCCCCCCAGCCCCCTCCCGGGTTCGGCGCCTATGGGTAGAAATACTATCTCGCAATCAACCATCTTCGCATTATTTCAACTATGGAAGCTTCCCATTCGCAAAATTAAAGAGTTTTTGTCCCAGAGGTAGAGGTTCTATAATCCTTCAAGAGTCTGGTTACTCCTTGGAAGTCAATAGCCATCCCCGGATGGTTTGGTTTTTTTCTATTTATAGTAAATACCCCGAATGTTTATGGCTTCCCCGCCCAAAATGGCTTAAATCGGAAATGACGCGATACATTCCAGGGGCAACGGAGGGATAGATGATATCAAGAAGTGGTAAGAAAATAAGACAAGATCTTTATCATAACATTATTGCTGATAATGCACAATAAGTGAATTTCACAACTAACAAATCATTTCCTACTAATATTAGAACTAAATCAATTGCCTAATAATGACGGAATGAGATGAGTAATTTTAGTGAAGATTTCTAATGAAGTTGAGGCACAAATTTATCACGAGTTTCAATGATGTAAGAACCTAATAGCATTTGTCATATAGCATGAGCAATGAGATGGCACCATTGAAAGTAACTAAATGAAATGGATATTGGAAGTGAGACAAGATCACAGGTTTGATAAAGCTTTAGGGTAAATTTAAAATATGATGAAACGATTAATGAGACAAAAATAGAAGACAGAACAACCAACCTCGCTCGATGATTTCTTTGCTTATAAAACTGGAGAGATAAAATATCTGTAAACTGCTTTTAATGAATGATTATTAATATTTTATTTTTAAAGCAAAATCTTGTTTCATAGCTTACCTCATCTCTTTTAGGAAGTAGAGGCGTAGAATGTGATCTGTTTTCTATTTGAGAAAATGATTGAACAATTATAAAAATATAAACTTTTTTGGGGATTATTTTGAGCAAGAATGTGGAATTGACTCTCAAGCCACCAAAATGTAGTGATAAGCCACAAAATTCTATCAAGAATTGGTCTATTAATATAGTGCATTTAGAATTCAGTGGTTTATTAAGAGCTAACTCACCATCATCCGAATAGGTTGATTGTGTTAGAGACTGAATCAGAAATCTATTCAAAACAAGGTTATTGAGATGCAGTGAGTTTCCTCTCTTAATAGTTCATTTGTACATCTTATGACAGACAAATAGAGATAACACAGTGCGGAGCAATACAAACATTCGTTTAAACCATTAAAAAAATCACATTTGTGTACAAGGGCGGAAATAGGACTCAGAACTCATTTAACGGACTCGATTACATTTACTAGAGTGGTCTAGTCCTTTAGTTTCTGACTAAATCAGAATAAGAGAATTGCAGTTCAAATTATTCAAACAATGGCCGTAAAACTTGGTGGTTGTTAGATAATAATTATTCCGACAAGCAGATAATGTATTTGCATTACGTATATCCCCACCCACCCAAATTATAAATAACTCATGGTAATACCTTACAAATGAGAACACGACGAGATTGAATTGACTAGATAGTCCTTGAATTCAAGATTAAAATACAACTTACGTTCTATCTTCTTTCGATTGTCTGATTGCGTCACTTAGTTTTGATATTTCAGAGTTGAAAACTTCTTTTTCCTAAAAAGAAATATTTACATAAAAGAACTACTACCTTCGGCTCTAGGACATGAGAACCTTAGAGTTATTAAAATATTTTGCCAATTAGTAAGTTGTAAGGAATAGTTAGTCGACCAATACAATTACGCCTATGCTGATCATACAAATTCCTGGTACCTATTTCTAGTGGACCTTTAGCTCTCCATGGATGTTCCAATTCACACTTCCAGGGTCAATTTTTTAGATAAACACAGATTTAAATTAATCCAATTTCGAATGAGAAGAAGGTATCATAAATAAGTATGAAGTAATCTGCCCTGTAGTAAACTCAGGGAAAAGGTACTCCAAAGTAGGTTGTCCCCCTGTTATTTAATTCATAGTAAACTGTCCGGGGGGACAGGTTACTCCGTTGCCATTCTCTCCCAATAGTTTGCGGGGTGAGGAAGGGGGCTTATGTCAAAGTAGTTCGCATCCTTAAGCATCCCACTCTTGGGGGCAGATTGGTTCAGGGCATATGAAGAGAATCAATTTCTCAGAATAAAAGTAGGATAAATGGAATGTAATAATTTGTTTGTGAATATTTTTTCTAAATTGTCGAACACTATTTATGAACATTCCTATTATAAAAACGTAAATTGATCACACCAAATTGTGTATTATTGACACTTCGAATAAAGAACATTGAAGCCAAATGATAAACTCCTGAGGAGACTACATTAAAATAAAACTTACCTCAAGTAGATGCGATATTTGAGAGGCGAGTTTATCTTTGAGGAGAGCGAGCTCATATTTTTCCATGTGAGAATAATGATCGTTCGCCAAACTTGAAATATTTTCAGTCATCATGTGCGCGAAAAATAACTAAACTCTTCAAAAGAGAATGCGAAAGAGTGAAAGAAACTGAAATAGCTCTGTGCCTACTGAGTCAGTGAGTAGAAGAGAGTTTATTCAACTGGAAGCTCCAATCCATCTCAGAAGAAGACAACTTTATTCTTATGGCAAAGACTAACACATAAAATTCAGTAGGCATAAATCCAGAAGCATAGACCAAGCAGTAGAGTAAATTGATAGTGAATTATTATTAGTTCAATGTTGTCATCATGCTAGTTTAGTAGTTAGAGAAATCTTCACAAGACTGAGAATTGTGAGTTGGTTAGAGATTTAATTCTCCTTTGGTATTTATTATTATTCTAAAGGAAGCTCTGGTGGTGGAGAAAGAAGCTTTATAGTAATTACATTTAAAGTATCACGCAATGCCACGACAAACACGAGGAATTAGCCTGAAATAATGAATATGTTGAATGAGATTATTTCATATCATTATCAATTCATCTTGGTCCACAATGTGGGAATAATTTTCATGGCACATTTGGTTAACTATAATATTAGGCAAAGCCTTTTCTATACAGTCCTGGTTTGGCTGTTTTCTCAAGAGCATTTTATAAGGACTCCAAAATTACTTAAAATTTATTATTCTAGAGTAGGGTTGGTTGAACCTTTCCCATCCCACAACCCCCCCTCATAAGTCTATTCAGAGGGGTGATAGGTAGGAAGAAGAAACGTTGTTCCACAATCGCCAATCTCACTGGGATTCACGGATTTTCTGATGAATCCAGGGATCCAAGAGCCGAACTCCGGGATTTTGAGACACTCATTTTGCCTCTCGGTTTTTGTTTGACACGCATAGTCAGGGCCGGCGCCACTGGTTCGGTTGGTCCGATTTTACCGGATCACTTTTCAAAAGTGGTCCCGGGTTGGTCCTGTTAAACCGGACAACTTTCAAAAGTTCGGTTCGGTTGGTCCGGTAAAAACGGCCTACTTCTAAAACCGTGGCGCCGACGCTGATAGTCATAAAGTATCGATAATCTACTCCGGTGTAACAGCATTATGCTGGGATTCAAATAATAACCATTTGACAGTCAGTGCATACTTTTGATTTTAGTTGGTTTATGTGCATATCAATCACTTTTGTGTGAATAAAAGGATGGAGATTTTATGTTAAAATATATTCTAGTTTTGGTTCAAAAATTCTCTAGAAACCTTTTGAAAGTGTTGGCAAGTGAGTCAGTTTCTGAATGTAAACATCACTACCGTCCCGGGAAATAAAGCGTGCACATCTTATCCTCTGTAAAGTGCTATGATCGAGCGAGGCACCAGTTTCTAAATGCTGCAAAAAAATAGGTGATTGCTCCTCTGGAAGAAATAGAACAGCTGCAATGGTTATAAAATATAGCTATTTCCCCCAAAACCCACCCCATGATCCGAAATCTCGTGACCTGTCACGTCAAAACTGGTCTAAGATAATATCTTTTACAAAAATAGGGCAATTAAATTGGCATAAGGGAACTCGACAAGAATGTCAACCGGAGGGAATTTATGTCGATCATACCATATGTTAAAAAACAATGAATTTATTAACATTTAGCTTCTAATTACGAAAATCGGAATATATATCTTTAATTCCCTATTCTAACTGTAAATATCTACTTATATCAGACAGTCTGAATTCATTAGGGAGGCTCAGTTCAATGTTACCAAAAAGTGGTCGACCCAAGTTTCACCACTGCCATTAAGTGTAAAATAAACGAGGCGGTCGGACCGCCCTAGCAGCCCACTCCTGATGGTCTTGTATACTGAAACACTTGTTGAGGTAACAACACGAAATCCCAGTGGAGTTGAACGACTAGAAATAAACAACGCGTAAAAACACATATCGTAAATATGTGCACACCAAAGCAACCGATTAGGCAATGTCGTGTATACTATGTATGCGCTGGTTTTGAGTCTTGACCATTGTTACAAATCCACAACATAAATGGCACAACAATGTTATTTGACTGATCGAGTAGAATGATATAGCTAATATCATGTTGCATTATCGATCTCAATACTATTAATGTATTGTAATTGGAAGTACAATATCAAGGGGGAGACAGCCCCTTACTTCCTTAGGTATATAATAACTAGGCAGTATGATCCAAGTATTAATTAACTTTGTGTGTATTGGCTCAGTAATCTAGCATGTGTACAGACCGAATATCAGTGTATTCACATTCCACTTCATTAGAACAATCCAACAGGACGACAAATACGTTAAAGATAATTCTTGTTGGTGATTTTACGACAGGAAAATCGACCTACATGAATACATTATCACGTAAATTCCATAGACTCCAATCGCAAGATAAACTCGAGTTTCCAACTCGCTGTATTAACGAGATAGACTATAAAGTGGAATTGTATGACCCCCCGCGAGGCATAGAAGAATTCAACAGTGTCAATCCTAGTTATTATCGCGGAGCAGTTGGGGTTATTTTCTTTTTCGATCAAACTAATTACACTTCATTCAACAACATTAAAGAGTACTGGTACTCCAAGGTACAGGAGAATCGGAGACCAGGGGTTGGGGAGCTCGAGAAGCCGATAATGATGCTGGTGAGAAATAAATGCGACCAGGTAGGCACAGTTAGCGAAACAGATGAGTCTGAATTGTGTAACGAATTGGGAATAAAATTAAGAATGAAAGTTAATTCGACAAATGGGTCGCATGTGAAGAGATCTTGGGAGACATTAATGGAAAACATAGACAAGCGAGTATCACACCATTCAAAAGCTTCTGCTGATATAGTTGATATTGAAAGTTTACACCCCGAAGTTATTCTTCCAACTTCATGTTGTATGTAAAATTCATAATGTATATATTGCTCCAATTTATTCCTACTCTTTTTGGTGTTTTAATTTTAATGAAAGCTTTATTATTTGAGTTATATTCTCAATTACGTCAAAACTTAGTGCTTTGGCAAGCTTGTATTATAATTTTGGATGCATCATTTAGGACATACCTAATTTACGGAACTTAACGGAACGGTTCCGGAATTTTAAATGCCTAATTTACGGAATATTCCATTCTGGATATTATAAATGCCTAATTTACGGAATGGAACGGAACTGAACCATCCCGGGAAATCTGAATACCTAATTTACGGAACTTGACGGAACGGTTCCGGAATTTTAAATGCCTAATTTACGGAGTATTCCGTAAATTAGGTACTCAGATTTCCCAGAATGGTTCCATTCCATTCCGCAAATTAGGTATGTCCCATCATTTAGCTTTTAGTTGATTAGATAAAGCAGGAGAGACGATGAGTTATCTTTGGTTGGTACATTTCGCCATCGGGATTATCCTAATTTCTATCTACTATAACTACGACTTCGAGGTTGATAGGAGCCAATACCCGTGTCCGGATAACGTTACGCAGTATTCTGGCTATATAACTGTCAATAACGAAATAGTGAACCATTACTTCTACTGGTTCTTCGAGAGTAGAGACAGTCCCACGCTGGACCCGCTTATTTTATGGATAGACAGAAACCCAGGCTGCTCTGCACTCGTGTCCATGCTGCTACAGAATGGACCGTGTAGGATGGGGAAGGGAGATAGAGTGCCAGTCGTGAATGAGGACAGCTGGAACAGTTTCGCGACTATTCTCTACGTTGACCAGCCAGCTGGTACCGGGTTTTCATATTCCGAAACGCCCCAAGAAGTGAAATTGGATTATAATACAATTATCCTCGAATTAACTGCTTTTTTAGAGGCTTTTTACGTAAAATTTCCGAAATATTCCAAGCTCCCACTTTTCATTATGGGCTACGGTTACGCTGGGCATTTTATTCCGTTATTTTCAACGCATATTTTAAAGAATAAACAAAATCTCCGGACTAACCTAGAAGGAATCAGTATTGGAAATGGCTGGGTAGATCCCAAATCACATTTTTCAACTTTCACTGATTATATGCACAAGACTCGCTTCATTGAGGACGAAGATCTTCCAGAGGTTAAGGTCTTACGAGACAGGTGTCTACACCAGGTCGATACCAACGATCCATCTGCCTTTGCTGAATGCATGTCCTACTTTCAACATGTGATGAACATCTCAGAGACTCATGCAGGGCGCTCAATCAATGAGTTCGATGTAAGAAGACCTTGCAACCGATCAAACACTCTGTGCTATGACCTGAGTAATGTCAGTGAGTTCCTTAACACTGAAAATGTGCAGAGCTGGTTAGGAGTGACTAACATTTCCTGGACAGGATGCAGTGTGATTGCGGATAAAGTGATGACACCAGGTTTCCTTGATAAAGTTGTAGAAGAAGTCGCTTTTACACTTGAACACGGTGTGAGGGTGCTCTTATACAATGGGAGGGACGATCTCATGTGTAACTACCTGGGTGGTCAGGCCTGGGTAGGAGAGATGGCTTGGTCCGAGCAGTCAAGGTTCAACTCAATGCGTTTAGTTGATTGGGATTTTCGAGGGAAAATAGTTGGCGCTTTTAAAACATTTGCCAATCTCACTCTCGTTGAGTTAGTAGACGCTGGACACTTGGCCGTGATGGACCAACCGGTGCTAGGACTTCAGATAATGTGGACTTTCCTGAACAATATTCCTTTTGGCGCTTTTAACTATATACGAGGAGAAGACTAGCTTGTTGTAGAGTTTATTGTTTCTAGTTCTGATCATGTGTTTTAGTAATAAATTCGATACTACAATCAGGGTCGCTTATTGTGAACCACCAGGGGACCAAAAAATCTGTTCATAATAGAGATACTTCATAGCGAACTTGATTCAATACAAATCCTATCTAAAAAATGAAATTGGGACCAAGAGGTTAGTTCATAATAAACGAATGCTCATATTAAGCGGGTTCATAATAAGCGACCCTGACTGTACTTCCTACAGGCCATACTGAATATACAGTATAATTCGCATAATTATTAGCAACTCTGAGCTGGTTTTGCTCACAAAACGGTTGCTAATAAGGGAACAGAATTAAAACAAAATCAAGACTTGGGACTTGAAAATTAGTTGCTAATAGCGCAATATAGCTAATGAGCGGACTCCATTATATTATGTAAGTATACAGTACACCCTCGCTAATCCGAACAGCTCTGTACTAATGAACAAAAAAAATCGTTCGGATTAGTGAATTTGTTCCAATTAGTGAAATAACATTAATTCAATGGGGTTTAACTACAATAAATTTGCATTTTTAGAATATTAAGGATGTTATTTAGTTACGATTGCTTTTAACGCGGTTTCTCAATCTTATTGAAATATATAATGTTACAAACATTGATTCAAAGCATAGAGGCGAATATGATTATATTTTAGGTGTTCGGATTTGCGAGAGTGTACTGTAGTTGAGAACTTTTCCATTTATCCTAGCATCACAGTCAGCATGTCCTACGGCATGGAGTCAGTTCCATTGGAACTGGAGTCGATGAGTTTACAGTCCAAGTATGTACCGCATGACTCCTATTCTCGTCCTAAATTCCTAAACCTGACCCCGGAACAGTACGAAAAAGGGAGGTGTCATGCGCAGCGAGAAATTCTCTACCCCTCGGATCAGATAACTCAGGAGTCCATGCCTTGGAATGCCGGATACGCCGAAGTGATTAATGCAGGGAAATCTGAGAATAATGAAGACCAATCTTGGCTATTCGCTGGAGCCATGATTTCTGAATCTGGTTCTAAACAGCTGCGACCGTGCAACGAAACGCTCGGATCGTCTCGAGCTAAGCGGGAGGACTCCATCCCAGTCGTGATGTTTGGGGTGTGTGATGGACATGCGGGATGGGGAGCAGCTGTGTTAGCTGTCAAAGCACTGGCTGCACGCATTTCAGAACGCTTGGAAGGTAACTACATTTGCTATGAGAGCTTTTCAACTTTGTCTAATACAGTCGACTCCGCTTTATAGAGTCACATCAGAGGACATTTTGCCCCGATAAAGCGGAGTACCCTATTAACCGTAAATATTTTGTATTAGCTTCTATGTGTGAGAGCTATTCCGGTCCTGCCAAAAGTGGACCTATTAAGCTGTTGACCCGATTAAATAGTGGCCCTATTAAGCGGTTGACCTGATTAATCCTATTAAGCGGAGTCGACTGTACTTCATTTCATGAGATAGAGTATCATTTTTAATACTCGGATTTAAAATGTCGATAGACAGACTGATAGTGGGTCAGAAGAGCATTCATTTGAAATATAAATACACCCTCTAATACCTTAGATTTCGAAAGCTAGTCTTCAGAATATTTTGAAATTTATTTACCTTTTGAGCATATTGTAAACAAACAATCATGAGTTTCTAAAATGCAAATTTTAAGATCTTCGGATCCTAGATGAACCGAAATGTCTCATTTAATCTTATATAACTTTCCAAATATTGAACAGCTGTCACTTGACTCCTGACGATTTTAAATCGGTTATTAATGAATTCATGACCTGTTAAGCCTATCTAACATCTCTTAACAGGTATCAAGCATTTCTTATTTAAATCTCTTGAGAGCGGCAACGAATTCATCTACAAGTCATTTGATAACATGTATGACCTGGATGACTTCATCCCGACAGATATGCAAGAGACCGTGACAACAGACAGTCTGATTAGCGGCGCACTCGAGGAGTGTTTCCGTGAGATGGACGACGAGATACGTCGTAGCCTGTCTACCTATGAGATAACAGGTGGCTGCACCTGTCTTGTTGTGCTGGTCTTGATGGGGAAGGTGTACGTAGCTAATGCTGGTGACTGTAGAGCTATTTTGGTTAGGAAGAAAAAACAGGGAGGCTTCTGTTTCGAGGAACTGAGTCAGGACCATACCCCACTCTCAGATAGACAGAGAGTGCAGTCCATCGCTTTCCTACAGCCAGAACTATTAGGTACCTATCACCCTTATCATTCGTATATTTAGGAAAATTTATTTTGAATAACATTCATGAACACTATATATTACAGGACCAAGGTACTCTTCATGAAATATAAATAATTGTTCATCTTTCTTGATTACAGTTTACATAATCTCCTTAAACAGATCACATGTTAAACTCCAATACCATACATGCCACCCGTCCCGCATTTTTCACTCTTCTATTGGGCTAATGTCCCGGGTTTTTTTCATTTACGTCCCTCTTTTTTTTGTAAAATACTTTTATATTTCATCCCGCCAAGTCCCGCTAATTTCAACACCGCTTTTATCATGGCTCAATTTGGCAAGTGTTTAATACACATTCATGTTGGGTGACATAGTCTACCTTATTATTTTCTGTGAGTACCAAGTTCCCTAATGCTGTGTGCACTGCAACGTTTATTTAAAACTTAAATTACCAAGGATAAGTGCGTATGTAATTTACTCTTAATTTTCGTAGGCGAATACTATGGTCGATTAGAGCTGGAGAGACGGGCCAGGAAAAGAGATTTAGACAAGAACGAAGACGGAAGATCAACTCGTCTCTTGTTTAGAGACGCCTACATGCGCGGTTGGGCGAGAAAAGAAGTGACAGACGAAGATGTGAATAAAATCCCAATGGTAATAGGTCGGGATAAGCGAGCTCGGCTATTGTCTACCATTGGCACAACGAGGGGGTTAGGGGATCATGATCTCACCTGTCAGAGCGGCATGTACATCAAACCGTTCATGACATCAGGACCGGAAGTGATTATATATAAACTGACGGAACGCGAACACTCTCCTGATGACGTCATCGTGCTAGCGTCAGATGGTCTCTGGGAGTGCTTGAGCAATTGGGATGCAGTCGAGACGGTATCAGCTGCCTTGGCTCAGGATGAAGTGGGAGATCCTCTTCGTTACAGGAACACTGCCATACGTCTTGTGAGGCGAGCGAGAGGTGAGAACACCCTTCGCTCCTGGCGTTTACCTAACGATGAGTTTGCGAGTATGGATGACATATCGTGTTTTGTTATTCCTGTGTACCAACACATGCGTGCTCCGAAGACACTCGCTTCTACAGCAGCTATTGCGCAACAAGGAGAAGATGTGAGTGGTTTTATGGATGTAGATATTGAGGCGTTCAATGTGAAAGGTATTAATAGCTCAGAGGAATCTAATCAGATGAGTGAGATTCACACACCAAGGACTGATGTATTGTTGAAGTTTGACACTTCAGCTATCCACAACCCTAAATTGAATGATATTGAGAGTGTATTGAAATGAATTGAAATGCCCCAACTCTCTCTCTCTCTCCTACTTCTTTCGCTCGGTTTGTTCGCATTATGTTTGTCTTTGAATTTAATTGATTTGTATAAATTGCACTCAAAATAGCAGAGAATTAAACATTTTTTAGGAATGTAAGGAAATATCTTGACACATTGCGAATATAGTACAAAGCTGACACATATTTAAAACCAATATTTGAATTTGAAACTAACTTCACTTCTCCTATTGGAAACGTGCGAGTTTTACACAAATTGAAAAAATAACACAAATTATAACACGTGTTATAACACTGTTATAACACGTGTTATAACAGTGTCATAACAGTGTTATAACAGTGTTATAACACGTGTTATAACAGTGTTATATCACGTGTTATAACAGTGTTATATCACGTGTTATAACAGTGTTATATCACGTGTTATAACAGTGTTATAACACATGTTATAACAGTGTTATAACAGTGTTATAACAGTGTTATATCACGTGTTATAACAGTGTTATAACACATGTTATAACAGTGTTATAACAGTGTTATAACAGTGTTATATCACGTGATAATTATAACAGTGTTATAGCACGTGATAACACGTGATATAACACGTGTTATAACTTGTGTTATAACACTGTTATAACAGTGTTATAACAATGAAATTTGGATACAACGTCTAGACTGTTTATCGGCTCATGAAGATACTAGTATACGATTTTCGATCTAACATTTTGCGACACATTGAGACACCTTTTAAATTCCAGACAAGCTATTACTCAGAACCCATGGATGCAGCCTTATCATTTTTTAGCGCATAAGGTACATAAAGCAATTTCAACACCTGCAGTTGCAGATTTTTCTATGACGTACCATTTTTACAATATTTTATTTTTAGTTATTCATTTTACTGCGAATACATTAATATTGTTCTGGATTTGACACCCGTTACCAGATGCGAGTGTGAGATTGGAGCTGTGAGAGTTAAAATTTTATTATTTAAATATTGTTCTGCATTGATTCGAGTACACAGCGATTATTAAGAACTAGTTTAGACTAGAAACTATTTGTATAGATCTCAATTACGTATATTACATAAATATTACTGAGCTAGATTAATCGTATATCCATGTAAGGATAATATTTTACAGACGTTTGAATCTTAATAACTTGGTAATGAAAACTGATAGAAGAAAACTTTCAACGAATAATGTTCATCATATATCTTGACACCTTTGATATATTGATATATATATATATATATATATGTGGCCAAGTGACGATGACTCATCCTAAAAATCCAAAATGTTGAATATCATAATTTTTCACTCCTCAAGAGGTGATAAAAGTGGCATAACTTGAAAACGAGAGGAGATAGAGATTAGTTTACTTGAAATGAACTGTTCATTAAACATCACAACACCTTTTTATGTAAAAAGTTTCATAATCTGGAGATTCATCTATTATTCTATCATGTGCGAAAAATATCATGAAGATACCAAGTGAGTATAGTCTGGCTCAGTTATTGTTCATATAAATCCTACTGTGCAGGACGAAACTCACTTGCTATCCCAGCATTTTGTGGGATCTCTGGCTGGCGAGTGCTTGATAAAGGTGGAGGCAAACTGGGGTATCTTTATGATATTTGGAATCAGATTATATGTATGTTTTCCCAAATTATGAATTTTATACTAATTTATTTAGCCTTATTAGACTTATATGGGTTTGTCCGGTTTACTGATTTTAACCAGGTTTTGTCCATTGTCCTGTCTGAAATCTGTTTTAAAAGGACAAAACCCAACCCTGATACATACATCTATTCATTCTAATCTGACTTTAACTTTCATTTATGTATACAAATGCTACAAATATGAAAATGTATGTAAGTATACTCATATACAAAATATGGCATACTACAATACGATAATAACCTTACAGCTTTCTAAGCTTTAAGATCTAACCTCTCAGTGGAATTGCTTTATATACCAAGTTATGGTCTAAATTTGAGTATGTGAGTGGAAAATAAATATTAGAGTTAAAATTTAACTCTTACTTGTATTATTTAAAAATAATCTAAAATCAGATGCAACGAGCCATATAAGTTTTGCAATTATTTTATAATTGAAGCCACAGACCCCAAAAAATAGTTATAATATCTTTAATTAATCACATAAAATTAGGAACACAGCATAATCTTATTGTGAGTAAATACAAACCAAAATAGAGGGAAATGAATAACAATGGCTCATAGATCATAACTAACACAAGGACTAGAGAATTACAGACAATAATTATCCTGAATCATGTTGGGGACTTATGTAATACAATACTAATGAGAGTAATTAGGAACACAACAGCTTAGTTTACATGTTTTTCTTGCTCTTGGGTATCAGATTTGGTAATTGATGTTTCCTTCGTCGTAAATTTTTTCCTGTCATCTCCATTTAGCATCGGTTTCCCTGCTGGGTAGTTATGCGTTTCGATGAAAAAGACGTAGGAGATGGCCCCGATAGGCGCTCCCAAAAACGGAGCAACAAGAGGCACCCAGAAGTAATAGTCGTGCACACGGAACAGTTCGGGACCCCACAGAAACGCGGCGAAACATCTGGGTGGGAAGTCACGAATAGGGTTAGCAGCCCCGCCACAGTTGTAGGAGAAGCAGACTCCCAGTGAGAAGATGATCAGCGCCACTCCCATCGGGCGCAGATAGTCGATTAGTCCGGTGTTAGCGCGGTCCACGATGGCCAGGATTAGGAACTGGAGGAGGAAAGTGCTCCAGAACTGGTCCCAGAACAGGTTGGTGTTGCTCACCAACGGCTGGGGGTTGGTTGTCCATATGCGGTACGTTTCATTCTGACCGTTGAACTCACGCACTCCTCCGTCAAACGCGTTCATCGCATCGAAGTAGTAGAGGTAGTTGATGACGGCAGACATGAATGCACCCAGGAACTGTGCCAGCCAATAGAATGGCACTTTCCACCATTGGAACTTACCCACCACAGCCAGACCTAGACTGATGGAAGGGTTGAGATGGCCACCCGACACTCCCATTGACACGTACAGCCCGAAGAGGATGCCAATCGCAGCTCCCCATGCTCCCCCGATCCAATTGGTGATGTCGTTCTGCAGGAAGAATGCCTGAGCAGAGGCGCCTATTGCAAAGGAGATGAATATCATGGTGCCGAAGAATTCTGCGATATACTCCACTCCGATGAAATGGATAACCTTCTTCCATCCCCATTCTAACACCTTCCCTGGATACCACAGTTGACTGGGTCTATTGTAAGGAAACACCACGAACCTCTCAGGCCGTTCTTCGTATGGAACTGATGGTAGTACTTCTTCCATTTGTAGTATAGTGTATTTAGTTCAAGTTACAAATGAGATGTTAATTGCTGTTTTATACTTTTTATCACTATGTACTACACTATGTAACCTGTAATTCATTGTTAGTTGTTTTACATCCACTGACCGTCATTCATATGTGCATGTTAATTAAAGTTGACTCTGCAATATGGTACAGACGATTGATCTTGTATCTGCCACATAATCAATAATGTTCTATTCTGTTATAACAAGAGTTGGCATTAGTTCTACTCAAATTTGAGAGTAGACATTCGTTAACGGAAGATGGTCGCGGGGAAAAATGGTCGCAGAAAGTGAAAGTAGGTATTTTCAGTTTAAATTGTCAAATTGACTGTGAGTGACATTTTAATTTCGTGAGAGGGTCATTGAATAGCATTTTAGGAAGCATAACAACGAGTAAATACCAAGAATTGATCATTTATAACTTTTTCTTTTATTCTTTTTGAGATATTATTTAGCTTTTAAATATTAAACGAGTTATTCTCATTAAAAAAGAAAAAACCTACACCAAACCTCTTCTATACTATAGTCCTGTGCTATCTATAATTAGATCGTAGAGCTATATACTATGTAGGAAAATTGTTCCCAATGATTCTGAATCACTCTTAAAGTCGACACATCCTGTGCATCCTTTCAATTTTACAATATACCCAAAAATCTAGAAAAGACCCCTTGTCTTCTTTATTTCACAACTTAATTAAACTCCATTCATCCTCCTCCTCCTGTCTCACAAAAATGCATACTAATAAATTATTTCAACACAGAAATGCACGTGATCTTTATTCTAAGTTGCTAATCGCAATCAATTATGAATATTTGATCCAATTTTTATTGTACGTATGGTCGTGTAGCATATTGCTTATAGTTCTGATATTCAATAGTCTAATTAGTTGATTACGATTAGATGTGATAAGATTATGGTACGAACAACGTAGAAATAGCGTATCTCTAGTGGTGTGATTCGTGAGCATATTGTTGAAAAAAAATTAATTATTACATATTTCAGAGTAAGATGATTTGCTAGGAGTGATTAGTAAATTTCAACGCACACGCATCTTTGCAGTTCAAGGAGGGACGGTATAGCGTGGGCGCCCACTGATTCCTAACATCATCGTTAATCTATCATCAAAGTGAGCACCCACTGTCTATGAATCATGTATGTGTAAGCCAGGTATATTCATGCCAACCGTCCCGCTTTTTTCACTCCTCTCCTGAGCTAATTTTGACAAGTGTCTCGTTTTTATGAAATTTCCCCATTATGTCCTGCTTTTTTAAATTATGTGTATAACTCTTTTCTATTGCGTCCCGCCATGTCCCGTGAAATTCAACGCCATTCCCCGTGAAATTCAACGCCATGGCTCGTTGGCATGTATGCACGTTAGTTTCAATAATTATCGCTAAAGAGTTCAAAATCTTAAAATTCCCCCTAAACAACTATTTTGGATTAACCCGCGGTTGGCTAGGAATGTTGAAAGTGAAAATGAAAGTGGGGTTTTCTCTATTTATACTTTTGAGACGTAGCCAGGCGAGGGTTAAAAAAATATGTAAAAATTGTAGTTCTTGAGCAAAAAATGATTTGGGGCTTTATTTGACTAAAATGTCCGCTTGGTTGATGACTTGAAGTGGAGACTTTGGCGAAAATTCTAATTTCAAATCTTTCTAACGATCATAACTTGGAGATTTTCTAGTTATTCGTTTGGCGCCAGAGGATGATGGTTAGAATGATTTGAAATTGGGAAATTTGAAAAAATCCACTTCCAAGTTATTGAAGCAAGCGGGCATCTTAGGTAAATAAAGTTTTATAGGTTTTTGCTAGATAAGTACAAATTCATATTTTCTTTGTCCAAAATAGGACTTTTTGTGAAATCTGCTCTTTGGCGTGATTTAACCTTAATTAAGTTATTAATTAAATTTACTAAATGTTCCTTTAAATTAGGAATGGACATGATGTATGCATACCTTAGTCCTTTCATCTGATGATGTAACGCCTTGAGCAGAAATTAATCATACTTCAATGGAATCATTTCTTTGCAGGTGCATCAGACATGTTTACGCATGGATAGTTTAGAGATTTTTAGTCTTGGTGGCCGAAATAGTTTATGGTTACAGGATTTAATTGGGAAATAATAGGAGAGATATTTTCAAATATTTGTATCGATTGCCTATCAGATCGGAAAGTCGATTATTGTTTATTTGTTTGTTTGTTCAGATTTCTTGAAACTGACATGGTGTTTACATTTAATATAGGTGTACAGGGAGTCTCTATGTATACTTTGAGTTTGGACGTATGTGTATTGCAAAAATAGTATTTAATATGTTTACTTTAGGCACGTGTCATTTAGTCATAATTAATAATACTAACGCTTGTAGAATATCAATACTCAATGGGTGTCTACTACAACTTTAAATATTAAGCAAACACTTATTATCTAATCAGTCAGTTGTCTGGAATGTTTGTTTGCTGCTAGTTCCTAGGTATTCCGATTATTAATAACCGAAGTTGCACTAATTTTTTCGTCTATTGCAGTCGATTTCTGTGGACTTGAAATCTGAAAAATATCGAGGAATAGGAGCTCCTTAGTTTTTCAGAGTTATTGCTTTTCGAGGTTCTAATTGCATACAGTACAAAATAAATTCAATTCAATTCATTCAATGAACAAAATGATTACCGTATTGCTTCGAATAAGCGCCCGGGCGCTTATTTATTTCGTGCACCCTTTAGACCCGGCGCTTATTCAAACCGGCGCTTATTCAAGCCCCGGCGCTTATTTTTTCATTCGCTATTTTGACCCGGCGCTCTTTGTTTTGTTTACTACATTGACTGGCACTTGTATTTTTGCCACAACTGAGAATGTTAATTCATAGCATTCTATATACTAAGGCAATGGCACTCACCAAAAAATTAGTACCATGGATTGGTTAAATTCTTCAAAACCAATAATTTTGATATTGTAGATATTTCAATTTTCCATCAATTTAGGCATTCACCCCCCCTGACAAACTAACTATTATTTCAGAACAATTGAAATGAGATATATTATTTGGTTTTTAATGCACATAGTCGAATTATTTAATACTTAATACATACAAAATATCAAAAGAATAGCTAATCACAATATTGAGACTTGAGGGACAGACTTGACTTAGCTTAAGAGACAGACTTGACTTAGCTTGAGGGACAGACTTGACTTGACTTGACTTGACATGACATGACATGACATGACATGACATGACATGACATGACTTGACTTGACTTGACTTGACTTGACTTGACTTGACTTGACTTGACCTATTCTCTTGTTTCAATACTAGTGCATTATATATAGGTCTTAACTTTCATCTTAACATTAGAAGTGTATACAATGTTTTAGTTCCATAGTAGCACATGCCAAATGAATAATATTAGTACGGGAAGAGCCAGAATAAATGTTTTAAATTTCTGCTGAGGGTGCAGATACATCGTCGTCATAGGTGTAACTCCAGGGGTGGCAGGGGTAGCGTGCCACCACATACCTAAATGTTATGTTGACTTGGGGTGACATGCCACATTAGTTTGATATATGTTTACAAATCTCGCCACCCCAGCTAACCATGAAAAAATCAAAATAGTTACGCCTATGATCGTCGTTAAACGACTATTCTTCCCTACCCAATTCACATTGAACATCTCCTAAACATCATTAACGAATTTCAAGAACTCAACAGTTTAGTTCTGGTCTACACTGTTCTTATCCATGATATAAGCTAACAGTCCGGCTGAAGTTGACTAATAGAAAATCTTAAGGGCCAAAATTACATTTCGCCTTTCCAACCTGACAACCAGCAGGCTTGTTAGGTTGGAAAGGCGAAATGTCCCGATGTTAATTTGGAGCACGTTTAGTTAAATTGCACTTGTCCGAATTTAAAAAAAGGTATTTATGCCCACGTTTTTGTAGTAACGAGGATTGCATTTACTAAATTTGGGGAAGGCAACACTTTTTCTTGGTCTTTTAAATTCAGTCAATTGTTTCTACCCAACTTGATTGAGTATGTATATATGCATGATTCTAGAATAATGAACTACATTACTTAAGAAATCACTCACCCGTGATCTTGTTGTTCTGGTAGTATTCACACGTCTTGGAATGGCTCAATACCATTTTCACGACGAGCACCATCTTTAGGAAATTGAAAAACTTCATGAAGTGTTCTACTCCTCTGTAATTGGAAGTCGAGTCAGGCACACGACAAGACATCTCGTCCAAATGATTTATGCAATTAGTATTGTCAAGTGAGGTATTATAAATGAGTAATAGAAATAATATGCAGCAAAACAATACATTATTGTAATCCACTAGTGTTGTATGTGAAGTAAATATAAATATTGTGGTTACATAATATTTTCAAAATGAATATTTAAACAACCATGAACTCACAATATGAGATAATTATATAGTTGATAATAACAGTTATTTAATTAACGGTTTTAGGATTGAAGTATTTAACCAATCCATGGTACCAATTTTTTGGTGAGTGCCATTGCCTTAGTACAGTATATAGAATGCTATGGTTAATTCTATTAAAAAAGGATAATGCAATGTTTCAAAAAGCACTTGTATATATGCCACTACTGAGAATACTAGTTAGTAGGTAGGTATATAAAAAAGGGAGAATGATATGATGTTCAGAGAACTAAAATGCCCCGGCGTCCGACGCTTATTGAGCCCCGGCGCTTATTTATTTCGTTCACCCTTTAGACCCGGCGCTTATTCAAACCGGCGCTTATTCAGGGAAATACGGTATACAAGTATATTGATATACGTATATTATTGCTCTCGTACTTCTATGTCATATGTTATTGTGTATTATACGTACATAGATCGGATATATTTTCTGAACAATTCTCCAGACTTTTCCAATACATACATAGTGTAGCCTAGAGATAATACTAATCTTCCCTTCATCAGGAATCTCAGTGAACATGGCGAGTGAAAAATCTGACTATCAGATGATAAAATTATTGCACCTATATCGAAGTAATGAGTTCAACTTGTAAAAATAGGTCTATATTCCCGTTTTTTCACTCTTCTATTGAGTTAATTCTCTCTCAGTCCTATTTTTTTACATAAAATGTTTCCATTATGTCCCGATTTTTTTTTACATGTACGTATACCATACATGCCAATCTGAGTCATGATAAAAGCGGGACGCAGCGTTGAATTTCGCGGGACATGGCGGGACACAATAGAAAAGTATTATACATAGAGTCAAAAAAAGCGGGACATAATGGGGAAATTTCATGTAAAAGCGGGACACTAATGAAAATTAGGTCAAGAGAAGGGTGAAAAAAGCGGGACGTCCCGCCAAAAACGGGACAGTTGGCAAGTATGGTATACTCCTTTCTATTGCGTCCTGCCATGTCCCGCGAAATTCAACACCGTGTCCCGCTTTTATCATGGCTCAAGTTGACATGTACAATGCTCACTATCTTGACCCGTTTCACTTACATATTTACTACATGAATTAATAATACAGTCAGGGTCGCTTATTGTGAACCACCAGGGGACCAAAAAATCAGTTCATAATAGAGATACGTACTTCATATTAAGCGAACTTGAGTCAAACAAATCCTATCTAAAAATGAAATTGGGACCAGGAGGTTAGTTCATAATAAACGAATGTTCATATTAATTAATTAACCCTAATTGGACTTGGAATGTTGAAGTGAAAGTGAAAGTTAATTGAAAGTGAACTGAAAGTGAAAATGAAAGTGGGAATTTTCTATTTATACCTTTGACCCCAAGTCCAAGTAGGGTTAATAACCTACTTGGACTTGGGGTACAAAGTATAAATAGAAAAATCACACTTTCATTTTCACTTTCAATTAACTTTCACTTTCACTTCAACATTCCGAGTCCAAGTAGGGATTTATTAAGCGACCCTGACTGTATTTCCATTTCACATGTATCACGTGTGTGCAGAATGTTACTCTCATTACCACAAATACATTACCTATCTTGTGTAAGAGACTAAGTATGTATACGTAATACGAATAATTGATTATATGATATGATATAGATTTCTACCAATAAGCCTAGGAATTTTGCTAGCTCATTTCTGGTCCGCCATTTTGAATCTATTCTTGATAGAAAATGTCCCAGTGTAACTAATAATTAAATGTTTTATTTTTAAGAATCGACTTCAAACCATCCCATTATTCAGTGATATGTATTTTTAGAATGCACATCGTTCTTTTTTATCTGTCAGAAGCTGACTTAAACTTTATTGAACGTAATTATGATTATACTTCAGAATACTCAACCTCAGAATTGAATATCGTATGCGCTTTCGTCCAACTAAGCGAAACCTCACATATACATGCATAATAAGATAAATGATTGTGTAAATTCGTTTGTTTTGATTAATGGAAGAAGTACTACCATCAGTTCCATACGAAGAACGGCCTGAGAGGTTCGTGGTGTTTCCCTACAATAGACCCAGTCAACTGTGGTATCCAGGGAAGGTGTTAGAATGGGGATGGAAGAAGGTCATCCATTTCATCGGAGTGGAGTATATCGCAGAATTCTTCGGCACCATGATATTCATCTCCTTTGCAATAGGCGCCTCTGCTCAGGCATTCTTCCTGCAGAACGACATCACCAATTGGATCGGGGGAGCATGGGGAGCTGCGATTGGCATCCTCTTCGGGTTGTACGTGTCAATGGGTGTGTCGGGTGGCCATCTCAACCCTTCCATCAGTCTAGGTCTGGCTGTGGTGGGGAAGTTCCAATGGTGGAAAGTGCCATTCTATTGGCTGGCACAGTTTCTGGGTGCATTCATGTCTGCCGTCATCAACTACCTCTACTACTTCGATGCGATGAACGCGTTTGACGGAGGAGTGCGTGAGTTCAACGGTCAGAATGAAACGTACCGCATATGGACAACCAACCCCCAGCCGTTGGTGAGCAACACCAACCTGTTCTGGGACCAGTTCTGGAGCACTTTCCTCCTCCAGTTCCTAATCTTGGCCATCGTGGACCGCGCTAACACCGGACTAATCGACTATCTGCGCCCGATGGGAGTGGCGCTGATCATCTTCTCACTGGGAGTCTGCTTCTCCTACAACTGTGGCGGGGCTGCTAACCCTATTCGTGACTTCCCACCCAGATGTTTCGCCGCGTTTCTGTGGGGTCCCGAACTGTTCCGTGTGCACGACTATTACTTCTGGGTGCCTCTTGTTGCTCCGTTTTTGGGAGCGCCTATCGGGGCCATCTCCTACGTCTTTTTCATCGAAACGCATAACTACCCAGCTTCGAAGCCATTCAAAGACACACTATTCGCTAGTAACAGTGGAAACAAGATTGAACCGTCCAATTCTGACTTACTTCCCCCTTGAATCGGATACGTCTATTGTACTTTATACTAGAACATTCAAATGATGATAGTTTAGTTAGAAATAATGTTTTACTTGTTATTACTATTTTCGCCAAATATGGTAATGCTACGTCGTAGCTCCTCCCTCGACGTGATTGGTCCCACCTGATTATCCAGGCCAACTATGACTGATTCCCTCTACCGTATTTAGTCATCTTCAAACCGTGGTTTAGTCGTGGTTTTAATCTGTAGTTAGAGACCGCATATAAACTTCAAGCTCCACATATCTAACCAACTATCAGTATTTAACCACATCGATGTGCTCATCGAGATAATGCTAATTTCGCAGGCTAGATATTTTAATTACTTGCTCCAAAGTTTCTTAGTTTTCATTTATTAATCCCACCCCACTATTTTCATTAATTTTATTTTTTCGATCTATTAATAATTGTCCCGCGTTTGGCGAGGTGTTTTGTTGCGTCATTTCCTTTTTAAGTCATTTTGGGCGGGGAAGCCATACAAGTTTGGGGTCTGACTATAAATAGAAAAAATCACTTAGCCAACCGCAGGTGGAGTCAAAAACATTTAGTCAGCAGTTAATTCAAATTTTGAATCCAACCATGGATGCTATGAGAATGTGAGTCTTGTGATGATTTGAACCAGAGTTGGAATTGAGTACACTTTCAGAACTCGATCCGAACTCTGGTTTGAACCAATAATATTGTAAATATGTAAAATGATTTTTGTAAGAAACTAATCTTACTTTTGCCGTATAATGAAAATAGTAGTAATTTTTTAATTATATTATCCACACATCACTTCTTTAGAAGAAGTTTATATCTGATTCAATATGAACATCCTTAGCGAAGGTAACGAGGGAATGCCTTCGTAATTAAATACACTTAATTAACTGAGATGAAAGAATGTTTCTGACATTTACTTTCACTTTATTCTTAGATAGAAGAGTTGCAATATTTAATTTTTAAAATAAACAATACACTAGGCTTCTTCCCTAGTTTTGGTCAACCGCCTAATCGTTAAAATGAGATAGAAAATGCTACAACAAAGTTTGCTATCTTAGTATTTCGGTCATCTTCCTTATTATTAATAATCTGTCACGCCATACTTTTCTATTGCGTCTCGCCATGTCCCGCGAAATTCAACACCGCGTCCCGCTTTTATCATGGCTCAAGTTGGCATGTATGCTATTGAACCTTTTGAAATGATTCCTTTTCAAATCACAACTATAAAACCCAACTTGTTTCGTAATTCATGGCAGATGAGATTCCATTCATACATATATAAAAGTACAAATGACACCTGTTATATGAATATCAGATCCATGCCCGTTCTATAAATTTAAATGAGAACTAAATTAATTTTACAATTAAAATGGCTACCACATTGAGTCCAGGAATTGAAGTTTCTAAAGAAGGGATCTCAAGTTCAGAGGTTGAATTTTCTAAAGGAGGGATCTCAAGTTCGGAGGTTGAATTTTCTAAAGGAGAACCTTCGAGTTCAGAGATTCAATATTTTAAAGACAGAGACGCTTTTGGAGGAACTGAATACAAAATATATGATTCAATTCAAAGTCCTGAAAAAGAAGGAAGTAGTTACATCCAAGAAACTCCAGGTATTATTTCAGAAAGGTTTGAGGGAGAGGATTCTCCAATCCCAAATTGGTCCAAGTGCAACCATAAACGTTTCGATTTTTTTTGTGATATTTACTTCGCTGCTATCACTGCCGTTATATTCTACCCTCTCCGACTTACTATCTCCACACCGTATGTGCAGGAAATGTCCCTTTACGAGCATCTAACTAGGAGTTTCCCAGGGACAAATTGGCCTACAATCCTCGTGAATGGAATAATGTTAAGTGTCGTGTTCACTTACATTGTATTCGTCTGGTTCATACAAATGAAAGTAATATATTTGTATCTTACAGTGGATAGATTTGTAATTTGGTTGAACCTGTGTATGATGGCTTTCATCGCAATCTTACCGTTTGTAATCACTTCATTTGAACTCTCACTCACTTCTTTTGAACCCGCTTTCTTATGCATATGCATTTCCATTGCAGGACTGTGTCAATGTATCCACATAATATATGCCTACATCAAAAACCATTACGAAATGGCGTATAACGAAGCACATCATAACTCAAATGTTATTGTACTTATCATTCAGTTATGCTCAGCTATTGGTATTCCGGTTCGGCTGGTGTTTGGCTATGCGTTGTGGTTTGTACCTATAATTGGGGGCGATTTGCTGTTGATCGGTTACATAATGTGCATCTTTGCTCCATTTGATCATTTCTTAGTTGAGAGAATTTTTATTTTGATTCATAAAAATACTGATGAGATTGATCTAATTGCATCTTTCTTAAAACATTTCAATAAACAGTTGAGTAAAGAGAGGCTTATCCAATTCTGCGATGTTATATTTGTTGTTTTGGTGGTTATTATTATAATAGATGTACTGACAATCATTATCAGTGACGTATACATATTTAATGTTGTTTCTAATGGTACGGAGAATATACAGTCTCAAGATCTACTCTCTTTCGACCGAAATTTTCTTTACAGTTGGGTGTGGGGCCTAATAGTCATCTTTACTCTCTGGTTTGCCAGTTACAATATGTTTTCATACATTTCCAGCATAGACCGTCTTATTCTATTTATGAAGATGTTCTCTCTCTATTTCACTTGTCTTATCCCTTTGTTTGCATTAGCATTGGCGGAGTATTCTCAAGGAGATAACGTTGGAGATTTGCGACTTGCCATCTTGATAGCGTTATCTACTGTGACGTGTATTGGGATAGTTCAGTTTATCCTGTGGGTATATATCAGATTTTGGAGTCATAATCTCCACATCACCGCAGGTATACTCGGAATTACGATGTTTAACCGAGAGAATGTTGGCACAACAAATGCCCCTGAAATATCGAATCCTTCTGAGACTAGAGAGATTCAGAATATTCGATTAAATAATGTAACTACTTTGAAAGTGTTCTTTCTCATCTCAACCGTTCCATTCATTTCATTCATTCTGCTGCTTGCGGAGCTGATAAATATGTATTCAGTCAATGTTTTCGTGATATTTATAGTGTTCCTATTGACTGTCCCGTTCATACTTTTTGTTGAAGTTATTCCCAGCTTAACTCATTATGTGATTCGGTTTCGGAGGCATGTTATGCAGCCTCCTCAGGAGGAAATGAAAAAACTTTAAAATGTAATGGAAAGCGATTGACTCAATTCTAAAGGCTCATTCTACAATAATTCTAGGATATTTGATTTATGTTCTTAACTAAGTAATTCGGAAGTAAATTGTTTGTGAATCTAGGATATTTTCTGTTCTTTATTATACGTATGCAATCTGTTTCATAAATATCTCATTACAATTTTGTATGCAATAAAATGTTAAATTGAGTATCTTATAGTCTATTAAAACGATATTATTTTGTTTATTTATTTATTTTTTAAATTGATTGAAGGACTGACAAGTCATAGAATTTGCTATGATGAAAACTGCCGATTTTTTAATCTTCGCCATGACATCATGACGTCATCATGATGACATGTATTGTAGAGTAATCCATACTAACATTTCATCAATTGAAAGTCCAATTGTATATTCATGAAGTGTTAAATTTAGATGTTAATCATGAATAATATCAGCACTCAGTTTATTATATTTGGAGACTCCGACTTTCTGATGCGGTTAGCATGACTAGCCACGAGAGCGCCTAATATATATAAATATTGAGTTGTCTAGCAAAGTACAAGTATTTATAATTAATACAAAATCTCTGCTAGACTGCTTCCTTGTCTGTTAACGTATTTGTAGAAAGTTATCATGTACCAGAAAGGAGGAGAGTTCAATCCTTGCATTTTCAAGTTCCATTATTCTATGAAAAATGCCCTCGTGTCTATTATGTTTAAAAATAGATCTGTTGAGACTAACCTCTTGTCTAGTATATATCCATTGAACTCCTATAATATATAAGTATTCCTTGAAACGTAGATTAAGTTTCAAAAGAATGTACTGTGTGATCTGATAGGGCAGTTTCGTTGGATTATTCTAATTAATATTTATGTACGTAGGAGGTCAATAATATCTTCAATTCAGTTTATGTATAACTAATTTAATGAATGAGTAGTATATTACACTGTGAAAGCATTATCTTTCAAAGTTGATATTTTCTCATTATTTTGATGGAACTTTTTATGGCGGAATACCTCTATTTGAACTTAGAATGTCTAGCAACTATTCCATATTTACGAAAGAAATACAAGTACAGTTCTATTATGTAGAATGGTTCAGTTAATCACGATTTTGTGTTACAATTTTCCTCATAAAATTTTAAAATATTACAGCACTAATACAATCCTTACAAAATTAAGAGATTGGCAGAAAATGCAAAATTACTGTAGTAATAGTAGTTCATAGTTCATAACAATGGGTTATAGTATTTCTGTATAAAGAGCTGTAGTATATGAATAAAAGTTGTCCAATATATTCAATTTCAAGTCTGTTTTTTACATGTATAAACTTTTTGTTTGTTAATTTATAAATTTGTGCTAAAATAAACATTAGCAATTAGCAATCTTACACAATCACCTCAATGGTTTATAACTGTATCTACTTCGAGCAGATATCGTGACAGAAGCTGTTAGCTTGGTATACCCCTCAAAACACATCACACTTTGAGAATCCTGGACTAGAGGGATGGGAGGGGTAAATATGTCGATACATCCAGCAATATTCCTGTATGAGATTTCTATGTGTGAAAGGTTGATACGTATATTTGCATAGTGGATTCATACTTGCCAACTGTCCAGTTTTTGGCGGGACGTCCCGCTTTTTTATTCTATTGAGCTAATTTTCTCGAGTGTCCCACTTTTACATGAAATTTCACACTATATCCCGCTTTTTTGTATTCTATGTATAATACATTTCTATTGCGTCCCGCCATGTCCCACCAAATTCAACGCTTCGTCCCGCTTTTATCATGGCTCAGGTTGGCGTGTATGTGGATTGCTATCCGTTGATATATCATTTCTGTAGATAAGTTTCATACATTTAAAATTATCACTTCAAATCAGGGTATTATACAGCCTTCCAGAGATACGCTCCTAATCTAAAATTTCTAAATTTTCATACGCCTAAATCGCTAAATGACATTATAATATTGGGTAAATTGGGTATTTTTCTGAATTTTTACGCTCCTAAACACTTTGTAACTTAAAATCATACGCCTAAAGGAGCGTCTCGCGCTCCTAGATAATTCCTTGCTTCAAATGCACGCGTATAGTAAATATCTTCGTCTAATGGTTAGCATAGAGAATGTGACTATAACATCGATTACTCTGGTGGATTTGTATAAATATATTTAATTAATGTCCTGTTAGCACCAAACAATTATCTATTTCTACTCTCTCAATTTCTTTTAATGTCTCTGAATAACAACGGAAATTCCCAGAAGGAATGTTTGAAAACCCAAGAGAAATCTGTCGTGATATTAGGGATATGCGCCATGCACAAAAAGGTATGATTCTATATATTTTTTTAATATCAGTAGCAAATGATTTTACTTTTTTAAAAATAATAGTCTCACTCACCTCCAATGCATGCTATCTTACAGCGTATCGCGATTTCTAAATTGATTGAGATTAGAATTTTCGATGAAGACGTGATATTAAATCGACCAATAGAAGAATGGCCTTTTTGTGATGTATTTCTGGCATTCTTTTCCGCTGGGTTTCCTCTCGAAAAGGCCTTAGAATATGCTGACAAGTACCAACCGTTTGTTATAAACGACTTGAAGATGCAGTTTACATTGTTCGACAGGTGAGGATTGAACTGTAGATGAAGTTTGATAACTACGTAGAATATTGAAAGTACTATAAATAGAAATGACCACAAGTTATCTCCGGGTTTTAATTAATTAATAATTAAATAATTTGTTCGAAATCTATCAAGTATTATCCAAATTTGATAACATTTTACAAATTCTAAATATTCATATCCTTTCATTTGATAATGGATTTATATAACATATTCCATTGTACTACCAGCAATGGAGGCATTTTCAGGATTTTAGGTTATGGTTTTCTTCCTAGAGTTCAGGTGTATCAGGTTTTGGAAGAAGCTGGGATTGAAATACCACACCATGTCGTGCTAAGGAGAGATGGTACGAATAGCGAAGAAGGTACGAACCAACACGAACCATATGCTATGTAATTATGTTGTGAATAAGTTTTGAAAGTGATCTACTTTAACAACTGATGAAACATGAAACTATGAATTTGATAATTTCCTAATTAGATATGGTAGTGGTTGAGAACGAATGTTCCCATAATTTGTACACTGAGCATACATAGCTCAGCTGTTCAGCAACCTCCAACACAAATACTCCACTTATCTGAGTGGGATTCGTGTTCTTAGAGCATTGCTGAACCCAATTGTATTCCTTATACGAATCCCCAAATTTCAATTATTCAAATTTCATTATACAGGTGACTCCGCTTAATCGGGAGACTTTGGTCCCGGATATTTTGTCCCGATTAAGCGGAATTCCCAATTAACCGATGAAATTTAGTATTAGCTTCTATGTATGGGAACCATTCCGTTCCTGGAGACTTGTCCAAATTAAGCGGTTGTCCTAATTAAGCGGTTGTCCCGATTAAGCGGAGTTGACTGTACCTCTATGATAGTAGAGTAGATAGATACGTAGCTCTATTAGATTAAATTTTGATTTTTAGTGAGAATAAAATCTTCATTTTCTCATTTAAATATTAAATCACTAGAACTGGGATTAACAGAAGAAGCAGACTCAATTGAAATTAACGGAGTTACATTCCAAAAACCGTTCGTAGAGAAGCCGGTGGATGCGGAAGATCACAACGTGTACATATACTACCCTGTGTCTGCAGGCGGCGGGCAAACACAGCTGTTCAGAAAAGTAGTAATCAAATTTGAATAATGAAAAGTGCATATTGTTAGACCTGGAGATTTCAATTAAAATAAATTCTAGGTAAAGGATAGAAGCAGTATATTCGTTACCGATTCCAAGATTAGACGGACAGGTTCCTACATCTATGAAGAGTTTATCCGAACGAATGGAGCAGATGTGAAGGTCTACAGCATTGGTTCTGATTATGCACATGCAGAGGCGAGAAAATGTCCCGTGAGTAATCAACATGGGCAGCGCCAGCTTCCTGAACAGGGGGTGTACCGAGAGTTAGACAGGGGGTGTAGGGGTTGCGGCTGCACCCCCTGCACCCCCTGGTAATTAATATTGCAAAATTCATTTTACAGATACAGTGAACTTGTCTATAACGGCCACCCAAGGAACTGGTCAAAAATGACAGTTAGTTTTTCTAGTAACTTTCAAAAATGTTAGAATTGCAATTGGTTAAAACAGAATCTTTAGAATCGTTATATACCCTAGTCACTGGATGGGAAAGTAGATCGAGATCAGAATGGAAAGGAAGTCCGGTTTCCAGTTCTGCTCACAGCTAAAGAGAAGCTAATTGCAAAAACAATTTCAATGGCGTTTAAGGCAAGAATAAATGTTGAATTTGTTTGTAAGCAGCGATAGTATTTACGTTGAGTCCTACATTCCTATAGCAATATGTTTGCGGGTTCGATTTGCTGCGCACGAAAGGAAAGATGTATGTTTGCGATGTCAACGGATTCAGTTTTGTTAAGTCTTCTCCGAAATATTTCGACGATGCTTCTGCTTTATTAGTGTGAGTTGTTGAGAAATTATTTGAATAATTTGAAACGTTTTTAATGGAATTTACTCGGGTATGTATATTTGGAAATATTAAAAGTTGGGCAATCTTCCAAGTTTTAGTTTGCTGACTAAACAATATGTAGTGACCAAAGGATTATCTAGGAGCGCGAGACGCTCCTTTAGGCGTATGATTTTAAGCCAGAAAGTGTTTAGGAGCGTGAAAATTTAGAATATTACCCAATTTACCCTATATCATAATGTTATTTATCGATTTAGGCGTATGAAAATTTATGAATTTTAGACTAGGAGCATAGCTCAGGAGGGCTGTATAATAGCCTGATAGTGACCAACTTCTAAAATACCCGGCCACGTTTTTTCAATTTTAATTCATCTTAGAATTATTTAACTTATTATAATGTTTAACAACATTTCACCTCTTCTACCCAGTTCCTATTTGAGTATTAATGAATGAATTCTCTCAATGTAGATCAATGATTTTGGAGAATCAAGCCCCTTACCTCATCCAGGACCAGGACATAGCAAGAAGTGTGGTTGGAGGTGCTTTCCCTCAGGACTTGCCTATAGCACACCAGATAAGCTTCGTCTCTAGAAAGTAATTTCTAACACAGTACACTCGTTAATCCGAACACGTGAAATGCAATAAATCGCCTCTTCGTTTTGAATCTTTTTTTTAAAAAGTTTATTTTTTAAAATTTCAATAAGATTGATAAACCTCGTTAAAAGCAGTCCTAACGAATAATAACCGTAGTATCCTGAAATTATAAATTTTTATCATTAAATCCTCATTGAATTAGTGTTATTTCAATAATCGGAACAAATTCACTAATCCGAGCGATCTTTTCAATCGTTGGTTCAGAACTGTTCTGATTAGCGAGGGTGTACAACATTACATGTTGATTACTTGTACCTGAGTTGTTATGAAATCCTTTTGATTTCATTATCATTCAATTAGCACTATTTCTACACTGAATGACGAATTGAGATGTGTGATCGGTGTAATTAGACATGGAGACAGAAACCCTAAGCAGAAGAGCAAGTTCGTCATCTCCCACCCAAGGTTAAATCTTACGGATAGTGAAGAGTACAAATTGTTAATTTTAATGAATCAATGACGATTTCTCTTAATTAATTTGCATAATTGTCTAGATCAGGAATGATTATTGCAGAAATCAGTTTGAAATAGCAACTTGGACATTCCTGTACGATAATTGCTCCAATTATTCAATCTTATTATAGATTTACTGAGCTATTCTCGAAGTACAACAAAAAGAATCAAGATTCTATCAAACTCAAGAAACCTAAGCAACTCCAGGTATTGCATTTGCTGGTGAAAGACCTTCGAAATTGGATATAATTACTCTCTTAAGTACTTAGGAGTTTCTTGACTTGATTAAGGAAGTATTGGACTCCCAAAAGGAACAGATTATTCCATCTTGGATCAAGAAACTGAATCAAATGAAGAGCGCATTGGAAATGTATTTGATATTTCGATGTATAATATAAATTTTAAAATCATATTTCAAATATCATTTGGTGTTTTTTTCTGTATTTCATGAATAAAAAATTAAAAATAAACTTGATTAAATAGGTATGGAAAGTTTTCAGGAATAAACAGGAAACTACAAATGAAAAGATATCAAACGAATGGTGAATATTCATTAGTTTAAAATAATATTAGTAAATTTGAGCTTGAAATACATTTTCAATTTATTAATCTTGCTGATACTGACACGAAACATTCAACATCACACATAGCTATCACGAACGTGAATTGAATTTAAAATACACATTTTCTGACTTCTATCCCCATTATCTAGGTAAGGCCAGTCGATGTCATATTTTATAATATTTAAGTTTGCTAAAACGTTTTACCATACAAAACCTAATTAAATTTAATCACTGCTACAAATTGAAATAGGTGACAACTCTAGCTCTGTTAAATGACACACATTGTAATTACTATTATACTTCCTGATAGACCAGAACTTAACAGAACCTTCCTTTCTTCTGATCCTGAAATGGGGAGGAGAATTGACCCGGAAAGGAATGATCCAAGCAGAAGATCTAGGCAGATCTTTCAGACTCAGATACCCAGATCATGGTAGATGCCTGCAATAAGCACTCAAGTATCTAGCAAACGAAGCACTTATATTCATTGGTTGAGACTGTAAATTTTGATCAGAAAATATGTAGAATTTTGATCAGAAATGTGGAGTTTGTATTAATTAGTATTGAAATCCCACATTTCTGATCTAAATTATAAATATTTTCTCATCAAAATCTACAATATCGTTCTGTATTATGCAGAGAGTTATGGCGCTATTCCTGGATCTGGCTTCCTCAGATTGCATTCTACCTACAGACACGATTTGAAGATATACGCTTCGGATGAAGGACGTGTGCAGATGACTGCAGCAGCATTTGCTAAGGTAGTTATGTACTAGCTACATTTGCTAAGGTAGTTATGTACTAGCAACATTTGCTAAGGTAGTTATGTACTAGCAACATTTGCTAAGGTAGTTATGTACTAGCAACATTTGCTAAGGTAGTTATGTACTAGCTACATTTGCTAAGGTAGTTATGTACTAGCTACATTTGCTAAGGTAGTTATGTACTAGCTACATTTGCTAAGGTAGTTATGTACTAGCAGCATTTGCTAAGGTAGTTATGTACTCAAATATACAGAAAAAATGTCAGTCGACAGACTGTTAGTGCAGCTCCATTAAATGACTCATTAATCAATAAATTAAAAGCCAAATGTAATGTTAATCCGCACTCTACGAGGTATTTTGTTGCGTCATTTCCGGTTTAAGCCATTTTGAACGGGGAAGCCATACAATTTGGGTCTTACTATAAATAGAAAAAAACACCAAGCCAGCTTAAATCCTGGATTCTGATTGGCTAATACATTTTGACACCATTTGAGAAAAGGCGTGAAAATCTTTCAGAATTTGGACCCAGGTCCAAATCTCCACCATATAAGGAATATATGGTCCAAATTTAGTGCAATTTAGTCGAATAGAATTTCTAGGAGCGAGCAGACGTACGTACGTACGATGTATGTACGGACGTCGCACGCCGATCATGACATAAGGCATCTCCTATACTAGGAGCTGCACTAAAATTACCAAGTGTGTTACTGTATGGGAAGTATTACTGTCCTGTTAATGGTAGGGATTGCTCGAGCTTGAAGGAAGTCTGTCATCCATTCTTGTCCATCTGGTTAAATGCGATGACGATAGCACTTCTCTCCTCGACACTTCATCTGATGCGAATGCTTACATGGCAAAGTAAGTAAGTCTACGTAGTAGATCTCTTCTGTTAAAATTACAATTCATAATATACAAACAGATTAAATTGAATGTTAAGAGCTACTAATGCAATCTATCTGTGAATTAATAGAGCAAAAATCCGTCTACAAAAGGTGATGAAAATGAATCAAGATTTTAATGAAAAGATGATTGATGAGGTGAGTATACTGACTCGTCAATGAACCTTGACGGAGTTGAGTAGGTTTATTGATGCTTCATAGTTAGCCGCAACGAGATCTCCATCCCTACTAGCTGCTCTCAAGAAAATAAAGAATCCTTATGTCAAGTGCATGAAGGTATATCAGCTTGTTAAATCCCTCGTGAAATACCTTGAAGAGAGTAACAGCAATTTAGAATCGGGTGAGTTGGTATAAATTGAATATGAGAAGAGATTCAAATATCAATGAAATTGTTCTATGAAGAATTTTAGAGATTTAATTTGATAATTTGAGTATATTGACAATAGTTATGGACGAGCATTTTGCAAATGCCATGGTATTTGCAAAATGCTTGTCCATAACTTGTAATAAAATCTGAATTGTCTAATGGAAAGAATAGGGTCGATTTCCTATATTAGAATAATACAATTTTATGCGATTGGATGCACCATTTTGCCTAATCCCTCATTTTGGCCAATTTACCACACTGTGTACCAATTATGAACATGGAATTAGATAGGTTGCGCTTTCTAATTCAATCAAAACTTTAAAGAACATTTTATAACTCAACCTTTTAGACATATTGGATCTTATTATACCGAGATGGAAAGGGCTGGAGAAGGTAGTATATCACATACTAATTGACTATGACATAGCTGCACTGTATAATCAATACATTCAATAGGATTTCTATGATATCAAGACTGATACGTTTGACATCAGCAAGATCCCAGATATTTATGACTGTGTCAAGTATGATATCATGCATAATAAGTGAGTTTGGCCTTTATTAGTGTTGCACTGGAATTTATATTATTTTTGATGATCAACAGGGCATTAGTCGTTCCTCAAAAAAAGGATCTAGATCCAGATCCCGATCCTAACTTATAAAAGGATCTTCGATCCGATCACGATCCCCAAAAAGATCCTTTCATTAATAGTCAGAGGACTATCATTTTTAGTACAGCTCCTGGAAGGAGATGCCTTATGGCATGGAAGGCGTGCAATGTCCGTCCGTCTGCGGCAGCCTGGGGCGTACTTAGTGCTTAAGTTAGTATTCAAACCATAAAACACATTAAAAAAATATATTTAATTATCATAAATTTCAACACTTTCACCTCCAACTTGGGGATTAAAAAGAAAAAGGATCGGATCGAATTCAGTAAAAGTTTCGATCCGATCCCGATACCGATCCTACTTTTAAAAAGGATCGTTGATCCGATCTCGATCCTCAAAAAAAGGATCGCGATCCGAATCTGATCATGGATCGAAAGATCCTAATGCCCTAATGATATGTACTAATATTTTCAATTTATTTTAGAAAATATTTGCACAGTGATGTGTTGAAGATTCATAATAAAGTGAAGACATTAGCCGATGTTGTGATCCCCCAAGTAAGCACTTCAGCTCTGTTAGGAATGCAAAGTTAAATTTACATGAATTTTATGCAAAAACTGACTGTAACAGGAGTATGGCATCACGGTAGACGAGAAGTTAGTGATCGCCCAAAAGATTTGTAAACCTCTTCTCAATAAGATAATTTCAGATTTCCTCCACATCGAGAACAACTCCTATGCTGAGCAGGAGTGTTTCCATGTCTTGAATCCCAGGTCAGTTATGCCTTATGTGTTTACACAAAAGATAATGATGATGAGAAAAAAAGGTTGAAGTTTCTTATAATCGAAAAAAGATTGAGTACTATATACATTTCAGTTTATCTCTTAAATGTTCATTTTTACTACATTTTTCTACAAATTCGAATGTTTCGGGGGGGAAGGGATAGCATTACTCCTCTTGCAATAATTATCTCCGCTAAAAAGTCGGAAAAATTATGAAATATAATCTTACTAGATTACATAAACAAGTTGTCTGATTTGTAGAATCTTGTTTGTCTCAGCTCAGTTCATTGTGATTAAATGGACATAGTTAATTTTGTTGAGGTTGCTAGAATATTTATGTCTGCCACCAAATAGATTGGTCAGTCGATGCTGAAAATCGATTTAACCAGAACATTGCATAAAATAATCATTCATAAATTGATTAAAGAGAAGATCTAACTTTAACCAATCCGTAGACAAAGTTGTAATTTTAAGCTGAATGTGCTGATTTGACATGCAAAACTGCACAACATATCAGGAACTTGCAATATAACGTGCTTGACCAAATTGACGAAAATGAAAAATGTCTCCCTTACCTTACGGAACTTTCAAAATTATAGTGCAGCTCTTATCTGTTATATGGAGATGCTTTATGTCAGTTTATGATATAAACGACGTGGTCTGTTTTCTGTTTATAATCATTTGATTTTTAATTCTTGCAATCATGATCAGAAATACGATCATATTTGTAAATACTAAGGAAATATTTTTTATTTAGCTTTACAACGGATGTTGAATCTCCCAAAAGACATGTGAGAACTAGACTATACTTCACCAGCGAGTCTCATGTACATTCTCTCTTCAATATACTGAAGTATGGTGGACTCTGGAGTGTAAGTTTAGATGATTAAGAGCAATCTTCATGATTCCGAAGCCCCCGACTATTTTGAAGGCAAATGTTTTCAAGTTTCATCGCATTTTCTCAGATTTTCGAAATAATTTGACTGAAAAGTGGTCAATGGTGAACTCTATTGACTAAAAATATCATTTAAATTCTATAATTATAGGAGGAAGATCCAGAATGGGAGAAGGCTCGAATAAAACTTGAAAAAATATCAGAGCTTAGTTACAACACTCAGATAATATTCCATATTTATGAAGATAGCAGACTGCTAGAAACAGATCCTGATAGCTTCTACGTTGTAGTGTATTTCTCTCCCGGGATGAAAAGTATAGACGATTTGCATGGTAAAGGGATGCATGGAATTCGGACCAAAGACGGATCTGCGAAATCTCTGTAAGAAGTTTTTGCTTTTTAATCATACATGCCAGCTTGGGCCATGATAAAACGCGGCGTTGAATTCCGCGGGACATGGCGGGACGCAATAGAAAAGTATTGTACATATACTCCAAAAAAATCGGGATTAATGGAGAATTTCAAATAAAACGGGACACTCGAGAAAATTAGTCCATTAAAAGAGGTTAAAAAGCGGGACGTCATGCCAAAAATGGGACAGTCGGCATATATGTGTTTTGTGTGTTGATTTCATCTTTCTACTTGCAATTGCATCCTACCGTACTTACGTATATACAGCATTTACCATTGTATCTAGTGACAAGTTAGCAACATGCAAGAGCTACTCTAACAGTCCAGAGTCTCACTTTGTCCGTCATGACTGGGGCAGTGCAGATAACCTCACAGACCTCTGTTACTCTCTCGACCGCTCTACCAAAAAGAACGCGAGCCTGTTTAGTATGGGTATGTCCACTGCCAGCTGATTAGTTCAGTTTCTTGTTGTCTATAAAAGGAAAGGGCTGAACGCTGAATGGTATTGTACTGGGTTAGTGGCTTTCAGTACACTCCTACGGAGAGATGTCTTTAACCGTGTTCAGTTCAGAGTTGCACGCGGGCCGAAATTTGTAACCGCGGTCCGCACTTTTAAGTTAACCCGGCCCACAGCCCGCAAGTAAATTATTCGGCCCGAAAGAAGCCCGCATAAATATTTTTGGCCCGCTTTGTAAGTTACTAACTAATAGAGAGACACTAAGGGAATCCTTTTATGGTAGTGAGTTTCTGCAAACACAAATAAGTAGATCCTAACAAAATTCCATTTACGTAAGTATTCCTTAATCGTGACAATTAAAAACATCGTCTCGGTTGTCATCGCGGGGAGTTCTGCCAAGATTTCCGGCCCACGGGCTCGCAAACTATTCTATTCGGCCCGCACGGTTCGCAGGCCGATAAGAAAAGTCGGCCCGCGTGCAACTCTGGTTCAGTTGACCAAGTAGCTAAATATAATTTTGATAGGGGCTCGAAATGTGGTTTCTAGGATATCTGATCTATACGCACGACCTTGCAAAGTAACTGTCCGATCTTTTTACATATTTTGTTTGCTAAATTTCTATCTTTTTGGGTTTTATAAGTAGTGATGCACTTTTTGATGTATTCTCCGTATTAGTGTTAGTCTATTGTGTATGAATAAGTTCTATTTGGGTTTAGGTGAATTCGAAACAGAGACCATTCATCCTAAAATGTTTAAATCATTGGAAATTCGTGAGGAAGGATGTTCAGAACAAAGTCGCTTCAAGCCTAGAAGTTTTCCTGGTAATTTTTTAGTTTCTATGTATGCCCTAAAAAAATAATAAAATAGTATTTATACTACAAATATGGCAGAAAACAGTGGCCGCTTAATTGGGACAAGTCTTCAGGAAAGGAATGGTTCCCATACATAGAAGCTAATACTAAATTTCATCGGTTACTTGGGAACTCCGCTTAATCGGGACAAAATATCCGGGGCCAAAGTGTCCCGATTAAGCGGAGTCACCTGTAGTTGATCACTGAACTATGGTATATTCACAAAAGTAGGCACCGAAACTGGATAATGTGTAACAGGCCCTGGCTCTAACTAAAATAATTTCAACCGAATATAATCAGCTTTAAGGCACGGGTTCCTCAGATTACCAGAAAAAAATTGTGGAACAAAATGTCATGTACGAACTGTCATGTAACAAAATGAGTTATTCTTAGCTTAAATGGTAATAAGAAATAAATCGAATCATAATAATTTGTTCTATATCGGCTAATTCTTATCATTTTAGATCTTGCTGATGCTACAGATGATATAATGCCTGCGAGTGAGCTTCCATTCAAAGTTGGTACAGCTAGCCTGAAGCGTGTCAAGAACCTGATCTACCAAATGACAGAATCAACTCAATCTTAGATAATTTCTCATGACAATTGTTCTCTTATTGACTTTTTCGATTTTTGTATTGTAATTAAAATTTATTAAATCATTGTTAAAATCAGCAATTCGTATTTTCTTGAAATTTATCATTGAGTATCCAGATAAAACATTCCTAATACCACACACTGATCCTCTGTATACGTAGATAATAACAATTAATTCCTGTTTTGATATACTAAGTACCACGATTTCTAGTCCAATACCAGCCCATTAAGTAAGCTCTATGCTGAAATTGAAAATTTCCCTTTTTTTGCTCAATTAACATTTGCGAATTTATTTCTAATGTTATATACTAGTCAGTAGAACGTCAGTTATCCGAACATGATGGGACTAAAGAGGGTTCGGATAAGTGAAATGTTCGGACAACTGAAGTTCGAATTACTAGAGTAGTTCAGATAAGTGACATTCTACTTTCTACTAGTAAATACTATTTATGTTGATCTAAGAATAATTTATGTATGTGGTTGATAAAACAGTTTCAAAAGCGACGAAACGAACCAGAAATGTGATGTGTTACGTACTTCTATGGAAACCTAATTTATTGGTTCGGTTTACAGCATTATGATGTGTCAGGAATGGTTGAAATTTGGTAGTTTTTAATACTTTCAATTCTCTTTGCTCAAGTAGGATCATTTCCAATTTTATATTTGTACTAGTTTGGTTAACCGAGGGGTTCGGATAACTGACTTTCCACTGTACAATATTCCCAAATCATGATAGCATGAGTCATTAAAGAGTATACGTATGTATCTAATCAATTAGGTATTTGGTTATAATAACAACGCGTTGTGATACCAATAGTGATTCATCTGACAGAAATCACAGTGATATACAGGTAGGTCATATTCTCCTAATGCTCTCATTCTTAAAAAGAATGAAGACATTGATTCTTTCTCAAATGATGTTACTAGATTCATCATTTGAGTAAGAATCAATGTCTTCATAATGTGATAGTTCATTACGTTGAACTGGTACAAGTATACTATAGCTCCGATGATATATAATATTTTGTGAAGAAATAGATAGCATATCCTTGTGACTATCACATGTCAATCCACATCGATATATAGAGTATACTGCTTTGTTAGGCTAGCATTAATTATTATTAATATTCCTGATATCTTGGCTTGGAAATTTGTGATTCATTCCCAGCTGAAGTTGAAAAGATTCCGGTAAGGAACCACAACTTGTTCTTACATGTACAATATAATTCTCTAATACACTAGCAGTGCTGAAATATGCTTGCGGTATAGATTAGGTTTCAAAAGCTAATATAGGGTATCTCACAATGTGATGATTACTTTATTTGCAAGTTAATAAGACCACAAGCGAGCATACAATGTTAATCTCATTTCCTTGAGGACTGCCGGAAATTTGGGGAAGAATATTTCCTTCATTTCAGGTGTAAATTAGCTTTTTTTCCTCAAAATACCATAATTTTACTCAGTGGTGATTTGTGATTATCGTTAAGCTTAGACTTATAATATTGATAACAAATATTGTATTAATATGCAAGTTATAACTGGATGGATAATTCCACTGTAGTCCAATGTTATATAAATAAACTTAATTTCACGGCACGAGCGGTATTATATAATTATAATCCCCCAAGCGAACTAGGTGAAGGAACATTTTAATTCAATGATATACTCGTTATGCGAATGTTTAGATGACAGCTGAAGGAGTTTTTCTACGCTACATCCCACCATTGCGGATCTATGATGGAAGTACTGGACACAAACTCATACTCACTACGCTAGCATTCATTTTTGAGTTTTTAGTTTTTTGCTTTGTTTTTATTGCATCGAAATGCTCGTCGACTACATTTAGGAACCTCAAACCGGCCCATCGGGTGTTTTGGTGTTTGGCCGGGGTTCGAGGCTTTTTCGGTATAAGGTCCGTCATTTTAGCGCCTTTTCTCTGGATGGCTGATCAAGAGCTTTTGGATGATATCGTTTTCGGGAAAACTCTCTCCAGTCAATTCCTAATAGCAACCATCGTCGGTTTCTTCGTATTTGAATGCTCGCTGCTTCTGGTATCTGACTTGTTGTTTCATCAGAGGAGCTACGCACTCCTAGCCCACCATTCCATTTCCCTGATCGCGTACTCAATGGGCCTAATTCTAGATCAGGGGCACTTCCTAGGAATGCTGATCGTGACACTTGAAATGTCCACTCCATTCACTTGTTTATGCTGGGTTTTAATAAAAGCCAAACTTTCCAAAACCTTTATTTGGAAAGCGAATCAATTTCTCCTCATCCACCTTTTCCACACTCGGCAGAACGTTCTATGCGCGATGTTGTACTTTGTGATCAAGGATTGGGTGCACATCTATCAGCACATGAACCCTTTAATAGTATTGCTGGTCGTTGGAGGTTCCTTCCTAATGATTTTAGGCTTAAATCCATACTGGACATATCGCAAGACGGAACAGTTCTTCTCTGGAGAAGATTGGAACTTTCAAGATGCTGTACAATGTCCTGATGAGAAAAATGGGAAAGTGCATTCTAATGGAAAATCAACGGCAAACGGGACTGTTCATAGCTCTGCCGAATCAGGAAATAACACTGGGTCCCGGAAAGGAAATAGCAACTTGAACTCTCCGATTAAAAAGAATGGTAGGAACGGTAAACAGTTGAAAGGTGATAGTCCGAGGAGTTCTAAAAAACAGAATTAACAATATTTGTACTTCTTGCCTGCTCTGTAAAAAATGATAATCATATGCATTGTCATGTTTTAAATGTTTTTGATTATATTATAGTTGTGTTTATATTATATATTTGTTATGTTCATAGCACAGTGTCGGTTTATGGTACTTATGGAATGGACAGCAACACAGCGAGTGACTTCCCCGTTCTGAAATAACTAGTAAGCCGATTTGTACCATACCTGATAAGATATCTAAGACAATAAATCATTAAAATGTACATTGATATGGTGTGTACACAAGTAGTTATAAGGAAATAACCGTCAGTGGAAGACACTGGGAATTATTGACGGTACTGAGTGTCCTAGAAATTTTAAAATTCGAATAATATTCCTGCTCTACCACTTTCCGCGAGTGGATCGCAAGACGGAACAGTTCTTTTCTGGAGAAGATTGGCCCCCCGCCTGAGTCCAATCAATTACCTGGGTTGAAGAAAGAACGGATAATGCTCTGTTGAGGCAGTCACTTAGTTCCCCTTTCGCTAATTGCAAGAGAGGAGGTTTGAAAGTTTACATTCGTTCAACTAAAATGCAAATCTAAAACATATTCTATGGAAATCTTTCCAGTAAAGTATCAATGTCTGCATTGCTAGAATGCTCAGACTATTAATATATTTCTTCCTCATTCAACTGCTCGGAATATAAATACTTTTTTAACCGAACTAACAGTGTTAAGAATAATTATCTGAATTTGAATAGAATGGGTTGTAGGTTTAATTGATTGAAACATACTTTATCAGTAATGAAATGGTATAATCAGGATTATTAATAGACAATATACAGTACAAATTGTGGTGAAAGAGCTAAAAACTCTTTGAGCAGAATTATTGCTAGTGAAAGTGCTGAAAACTCTTGGAGCAGAACTGATACTACTTTCTAGTTGTACTTCCACTTCCAAATCGGCTCCTTTCACATTCACCCACGCACCTTCATTGCTGACCACTGTATAGTAAAATTGAACCGCTCCAATTGGCTTGTAATCTGGAGACTTCCAAACGCTCAGAATAGCACCTCCTATCTCCAGATCTTCAATGTGATTGCTCACAAATGTATCATTGACGGTTTCACATGTGGCGTAACTGAAATATTTTTCAAACGCAAAATTGTACCTCTCTTCATCTTGTACGAATGCACCTATGGGCAATCCAGTTCCCTCTTCCCTGGCTTGTATAATGAAATCAGTGTACGTCTTACCAATATTATTTTGATCTACCAATAGGATTTGATAGAAGTTCAACGGCTCGTAAACGGTATTAAATGAACCGCTGGGGAAAACCTTTTCCACTGTGAGTGTGTATGGAGAGGGTGAGAGTGACTGTGGAATATTTACTGGAGCTAGAGTCAGACATTCATCATTACTCAATTCACAACTCGCTATGAGGAATTTTGCAATTGAGCAGATTATTGATGCAGTGATGAGGAAGTTTAATGTTCTTGTCAAATTGGACATATTTAAGTTGTTTAATTTCGATGGATTTTATCTACGGTATATATATAGGTTTGAATGTGATATGATCGATTCTATAGGCCAATAATAAATGAAATTAGACATATCTATGACCACAGCTGATTGCCCATCAATAAATGTGAGCAATTATTTTTTATGGAACTGATTATGTTTTGTTGAGACAAATTCAAATAAGGTCTGTGTCAAATAGAACTGAAACTTTGAACTGAATATATTTCATTTGGAAATAACATTCAGAGTTATTTTACATAAGAACAGTTCTACATGAAGTCACAACACTGCAAATTATTTGAAACCTCATGGAGATACGCCATAGCCTTAAGTTGTGAAATTCAATACTTGGTAATAATATGCATAGAAACAAGATACAACCTGTATAGTGAACATCCATTGGTTATAGTAGTGCATTGATTTATTAGTATTCATTCTATCTCAACTATTCAATTTCTCTGCATGGCAACTACTAATGAAAATGACCTCAGTTCATTTGTGGATACTGTCGAAGCCATTCTAATCCAAACACGGAGAGAAGATCCTGAATTCTATGAAATACATGGGTTCCGACCATTTCTATTTTTCGGATTAAGGATCCCAACCATACATAGACCTGGCCTCTACCTCCATCTCTTCATAGTAAGTCTACAATTCCTTTTCTTTTTTAACACTAAAATTATGCTTGGAAATGCGTTAGAACTTACATTTCAGAATAGTCATATATTTCAAAATGATTTCGCATATCCTTTCGTTTCAAATTCGTTTTTCCTATTAATTCCATTTATTGTGTACTTCTGCGATTACAAAATGATTCGTCGGTACTCCTTGGTATTAATCTGTTTAGTGGTTGCGGTGATTTCAAGTTTTTTTCTTTTATCATTGTTGATGCTTCAAAAATATGAGAATGCCACGCTGACTAACAATAACTTGACGAATACAAGTATTCCTGTAAATGAACTCTACTTAGTTTCTGAGGACATCCTTGGTTGTTTAAGTTTTATTCTATTCTCCATTAGCTTCGTCCTTTCATATCCTTTCACAATTGCTTTTGGTCTAGACCTCTTGCATGGTACACATCTCGAAACCTTGCTCCTATACTTCCCACTTTTCTTTATTTTTGAGAATTTGGGTGGAGTTTTTGCATACCTACAATATATCAGAGATGATGCAGCGCACCGCTACATCCATTGTACAATCACCACATTTGTCATACTCGTAGCATTGTGCTTGTTTATCCTAGGCAGGATTTTCGGCTTTTTCAAAGACTCGGCCAAAGTTGCGAATAACTTTTCATTTTATCGAGGTCTGAAATTAATATTCTCTAGTTTAAAGCTCAAATTTATTCACAAAAAGAAAGCTGACCTTCGATCTTTGATGCTGTACGTAGCAAAGAAAAACAACTATCCAAGTTATAAGCAACAAGTCAGTAGAACCTTGTCTATGCTGAAGATCAATCTCGTTTTCATCATTTTAATGCCATTTTTCGGTTCTGGACAATTTGTGTATCAATTATTTCCTGAACAATCGATGCCGTTGAATTTCCTCCCTGTACCCATGTCAGAGAAGAATACTCAGCATTATTGTAATGAAGAATACTATTTTAAAAGCTATTTTTTTGTAAATCCATTAACCATCGTTGTCTTTGCGGTTGTTTTTGAATTCTTTTTCAACGACATAGTGTTCAATGTAGTGAGACAAGATCTTCCACGTTGGATTCGTTGCATACCTCGATGTCTGCTTTTCATCAGGAATAATTGTCTCTACGGAATGCGTAAAAAGCTCCACGCATACTTAACATTAGCTGATCCTATCTTGAAGAGAATTTTCTGGGGATTACCTTTCGGCTTATTGAGTGTGTTGTGTGCTCTTACAGTGGAAATATTACGCATAAAAAATCCGAATCTCTTGACTTGTGATGATCACCGTACTTTCTACGGTTCATATGTCCCTCTTATCGCACAGGTACCACAAATCGCACTCACGGGGATACAGGACGCTATTTCTATAATAGGATTGCTGCAGTTTGTCTACTTTCTTTGTAGTGAACATTTCCAAAATTCTTTAAAAGCGTTCTTTTTCTCTTTATTTTACTTTTACTTTGGCGTAGCAGGCTTTATTTCGAACCTCACGTATTTCGTATTGGACCAAATATGCCATAGTTATTATGATGATTGTAACTACAACGCAAACTCTACAAACTCAACGAACCAGTATTGTTTTGTAATCAATTCCGACTGCCCCAACTCTATCCAACCTAACAGCTGGGTCGTATGGGTCTTGGGAATAATTCTATACTTGTTCATGATACCAGCGTTTTATTTGTTTTCGCACTACAAACATTGGAGAAGAGTTCGAGAGATGAGGCAGGGTCAATTGAGTTGGAACGAAGATGAATTGATAAGTACTACTGTTAGTAATTAGATACTTTGACAGCTGTCTAGTTGTGAAGCAGTAATTTGTTATTGTTGATAAAATGTTGCATTTGCTTTTGGTTAAGTTATTTTATCTTGAGAATTTACTTTTATTAAATGATAATTTCCTACTACAGTCGAAACCGGTTTTCTTATACGGAGTATTTCTTACTTATCGTTTCTTACTATTTCAGAATATTTATAGCGTAAAAAATTCCAAATCTATGTCAATTTCCATCAGATTTTATTACAATTGTTTTTTTTCTAACAATTTGAGAAGAAATATGTAGTAAGAAAAACCGGTTTCGAATGTACCTGTATATATATTTATTGTATATTATCAGTGGCGGATGCATGATTCCCGAAAGGGGAGGGGTAAAGAGCGAGCGACGGTAAGGGAGCTCTGAGGGGCTTTCCATCGATCTCCTTCTAGTTTTGGCGCATATGAACCGACAATTTAAGTTAACTCTTCCACATTATGCACAACAAATTCGTACAAATACCTGAATACCAACCAGATGAAAGTAGTGCTTTTCCAAACTTAATACAATATGTTGAAGTATCATGTCAGTGTTGGGGTATCTCCTTCTGAACGAGTGTGCTATACAGATCTACTAATCACTACCTGTGAAAGAAACAAATTTATATTGAAATCCAAAATGTGCACATACAGAGACACTTTTTAGATAGAACAGGAAATGATATTGTTATGGTCATGGTATACAGCTTCTGGTAAGTGCTTGAACCATGGTTAATAAAGATGCTATGATTATAATATTTAAATATAATTTTTGTATTATCGTTGCAAGAATCGTGACTTTTTAAGAGTTGTTTTATTATACGCAAAAATAGTATAACTCTTGAGTAAATTATTCCAGTATACTTATTCCCTATCATATACACTTGCTACTGAAATATGAAATTGATATGAACTTATTAAAAGGTAACTAGATACAACGTTGAGAAGAGACTATTTATTAGTTGTCCGATATATCAGTATAGTATAAATTTTTGTCTTGCCCATTAAGATAAGTTTATTAAATTTTACAATGGCGATTAATGATGAGAATGATCTTCGTCCACATATGAATACCATTGAGACTATTCTCCTCGAAACACGAAGAGAGGAACCTGAAGCAAAAGAGAAAACGTTTCGACCATTTCTATTTTTCGGATTGAAAACTCCAATTATCCATAGACCAGGACTCTACTTACATCTCTGCATTGTAAGTCTACAATACTTTTCATTTTTAAACACTAATATCATCCTTCGTCATGCTTTTAGACGTACTTTTCATTCTGAGTTCGATAATAATTTTTTCTTTCCATTACTCTCAACTCTTGCTTATCTTATTCTTCCTTTCATTGTGTACTTTTGTGATCGTCAGATGATTCGTAGGTATTATCTTGTTCTAGTCTGTCTCGTGATGGCATTCTTATCAAGTTGTTTCCTATTAACATTTCTTACACTTGAAAAGTTTCAAACTCTAGAATTGAGTAATAAAAATACAAGTGATGTCGGCATAATAATTTCCCTCTACACAATTCCAGAAAAGATTTTCGTCGTTTTCAGCTCGACTTTTTTTTCCATCAGTTTCGTGCTTTCCGCTCCATTTACAATCGCTTTTGGTCTCGACATACTGCATGGTACACATTTCGAAACTCTGCTGCTATATTTCCCTCTTTTCTATATCTCGAGGAATATAGGTGGTACTTTCGCTTATCTTTTATACATCAGAGAGCAAGAAGAATACTCTTACATCCATTGTTCAATATCCACATTTGTAATGTTAATATCAGTGCTTTTACTCATAATAGGGAGGCTATGTGGATTCTTTAAAGACTCCGCTTTAGTTGCGAATAACTTTTCTTTCAAGAGAGGAATTAAATTGATATTTTCCGCATTAAAACTCAAATTTATCTATAAAAAGAGAGCTGATTTAAAATCACTGATGCTGTACACAGGAACAAAGAATAACTATCATGACCCAAAGTCCTTAGTGAGCAGAACAGTTGCCATGGTCAAGATAAATCTGATATTTATCATTTTGATTCCATTACTCGGTTCTTACCAGATTTTATATGAACTTTTTCCAGGACAATTGGATCTTAATTTTTCTTTCCCCGATCCAACATTTCAAAATACAAGTACTACCCATTGCAATAAAGGAGTATACTTTTACAATTATATAATAACGAATGGATTAACCATCGTTGTCTTTGTGGTTGTTTTTGAATTCTTTTTCAACGACATAGTGTTCAATGTGGTGAGACAAGATCTTCCACGTTGGATTCGTTGCATACCTCGATGTCTGCTTTTCATCAGGAATAATTGTCTCTACGGAATGCGTAAAAAGCTCCACGCATACTTAACATTAGTTGATCCTATCTTGAAGAGAGTTTTCTGGGGATTACCTTTCGGCTTATTGAGTGTGTTATGTGCTCTTACAGTGGAAATATTACGCATTAATTTTACTTTTCGTTTGAATTGTACAGCTTCTGAACAGGTACACTATGGTTCTCATGTTCCTCTAATCGCACAAGTTCCTCAGTATATCTTTTGTGCAATGCAAGAAACCATATCTTTAATCGGACTTCTGCAATACGTCTATTATCTCTGTAGTAAGCATTTCCAAAATTCACTGAGAGGATTCTTTTTTTCGTTATTTTTTTTCTACTATGGTGTAGCAAGTTTTGTAGCCAATCTTGTTTGTTATTCGTTGATTAAAATATGCTCTTCTGAATGCTATGCTAGCGATAGTAACGATAGTTGGAACCAATTTTGTTTTGTTTTTATTCCAGACTGCAATAAACGACAGCCACAAGCCTATTTAGTGTGGATTTTAGCAATAGTTCTATACTTGATCATGATACCGCTGTTCTATGGGTTTTCTCATTACAAACATTGGAGAATAGTTCGAGTGATGAAGCAGGCTCATGTGAATTGGAATGGAGGTGAATTGATAATAAATAATTAGAAATATATATATGCATATATCTCCCTATAGCTATCTTGTTAATTGTTTAAATACTGTCTTGACTATCCCCAAAACATGACGCAATGACATTGTAGTTAAACAATCTTTGTACAGTTTACAGTTTTCAACTTATTAATCATTGTATATGAATTATTATTATTATTATTTTATTTAGAGAATGTCATTGCTATTAAAATTTTATTTTTTGTCTATGAATTTGTTTTGTCCTCTTATATGTAGGAAGATGCTATGACATAAACTCAGTATCCATAGTAGATCCGTTTGATCCTGCGAAATCCAAGGTTGATCTTTTCTACATTAAAACTTAAAACCATGGTGGAATGGTGGAGTTGTATAACCAAAATTATTCATATTAATACAAATTAGCCTTATGATCGTATTCGGATCATAATGCTAAAGAATCGTTGTGTTTCAAGAGTTGTTTTATTATACGCAAAAATAGTATAATTCCTGAGTAAATTATTCCAGTATACTTATTCCCTATCATATACACTTGCTACTGAAATATGAAATTGATATGAACTTATTAAAAGGTAACTAGATACAACGTTGAGAAGAGACTATTTATTAGTTGTCCGATATATCAGTCTAGTATAAATTTTTGTCTTGCCCATTAAGATAAGTTATATTAAATTTTACAATGGCGATTAATGATGAGAATGATCTTCGTCCACGTATGAATACCATTGAGACTATTCTCCTCGAAACACGAAGAGAGGAATCTGAAGCAAAAGAGAAAACGTTTCGACCATTTCTATTTTTCGGATTGAAAACTCCAATCATCCATAGACCAGGACTCTACTTACATCTCTGCATTGTAAGTCTACAATACTTTTTCTTTTTTAACACTAAACAAATACTTCGTCATGCTTTTAAGTATACTTTTCAGCCTGAGTTTGATAATAAGTTTTTCTTTCCATTACTCTCAACTCTTGCTTATCTTATTCTTCCTTTCATTGTGTACTTTTGTGATCGTCAGATGATTCGTAGGTATTATCTTGTTCTAGTCTGTCTCGTGATGGCATTCTTATCGAGTTGTTTCCTCTTAACTTTACTTATACTTGAAAAGTTCGAACCAACAAATGAAACAACAAATGTAACTAACACAAGTATTTCTGTCATTAATACAGGGATTCATCATCTCGGTTACTCAATTCCAGAGTATATAATGGCTGTTATAAGTTTGATTCTTTTTTCCATCAGTTTTGTACTTTCAGATTCATTTACAATCAATTTTGGTCTCGACATATTGCATGGTACACATTTCGAGACTCTATTGCTATATTTCCCTCTATTCTATATTGCAAGAAATATAGGTGCTACTGCTGCTTATTTACAATATACTCGAGTTATTAATAGAGATATTTCTTACATCCATTGTTCAATATCCACATTTGTTGTGTTAATCGCAGTGCTTTTACTCATAATAGGGAGGCTCTGTGGATTCTTTAAAGACTCTCCCTTAGTTGCAAATAACTTCTCTTTCAAGCGAGGAATTAAATTGATATTTTCCGCATTAAAACTCAAATTTATCCATAAAAAGAGAGCTGATTTCAGATCACTTATGCTGTACACAGGAACGAAGAATAACTATCATGACCCAAAGTCCTTAGTAAGCAGAACAGTTGCCATGCTCAAGATAAATCTGATATTTATTATTTTGATTCCATTGCTCGTTTCTTACCAGATTTTATACCAACTTTTTCCAGGACAATTGGGCATTAATTCTTCTTTCCCCGATCCAATGTTTCAAAATACTACCCATCGCAGTGGAGTAAAATATTTTTACAATTTTTGGATAGCAAATGCATTGACCATCGTTGTCTTTGTAGTTATTTTTGAATTCTTTTTCAACGACATAGTGTTCAATGTGGTGAGACAAGATCTCCCACGTTGGATTCGTTGCATACCTCGATGTCTGCTTTTCATCAGGAATAATTGTCTCTACGGAATGCGTAAAAAGCTCCACGCATACTTAACATTAGTTGATCCTATCTTGAAGAGAGTTTTCTGGGGATTGCCTTTCGGCTTATTGAGTGTGTTATGTGCTCTTACAGTGGAAATGTTACGCATTCATTTCGCTTCTCCTTTGAATTGTACAAGACATGGTCATGAGGTAAATGACAACTCTTATATTTTAGCCGCCGCACAAGTCCCACAGTACATTTTCTCTGCAATGGAAGAGACGATATCTTCAATCGGACTCCTACAATACGTCTATTATCTCTGTAGCAACCATTTCCACGATTCATTGAGAGGATTCTTTTTTTCGTTATTTTTTTTCTACTCCGGTGTGGCAAGTTTTGTAGCCAATCTTGTTAGTTATTCATTGATTGAAGTATGCTCTTCCCAATGCAAGAGTTATGCCAATAGTAACGACACCACCACAGGATGCCCTGATAGGAATTCATATTGCTTTATTTACGATTCAAGTTGCAAAGATCACCAACCATATACTTATTTCGTGTGGGTTTTAGTAGTAATTCTATACTTGATGATGATACCAGTTTTCTATGGGTTTTCGCATTACAAACATTGGAGAAGAGTTCGAGAGATGAAGCGACCTCAGTTGAATGGCAATGAAGATTGATTGATTTGTGATAGTTAGATACATTCCTTGCAACTTAGTTATCATTGCGGTTGTACGCTATGGCCCAATATGTATAGTTAGACCTTATGGGCATATGTATTAACTCAATTGTTATATATACTTGTATATATGTGTTTGTGTGTTTGTCCATGCATGCCAACTATCACATTTTTATATATAAATATATTACATTACTTCGAAACCATTAGTGGCGTAAGGAAGGGGGTTCTGGGGTACCTAGGATTCCTTCTCCAAACTGGCGAGTTGTAGAAGAAATTTATTGAACGTAGTAATGCCATGCTTAATTGTGTTTGCTTTTTGGGAAATGTTTTACAAATTTAAGATATTTCACGAGATGGAACGGTTCCATAGTTATTTAATCTCTGAAATTACTCATAGCAATTAGATCAGAATTATTCCATCAAGAAGCAGCCATTATTTATTTGTAATTATATTTTTGTTTTGAAGAGATGGAGATATTATTACAAATATACATATATCAGTAGAATTCGGTTAGTACGTACTAATAATGCCTTCCCGAAGGGATACGTCTTATCCGAGTTCTACTGTACGTATTAAAATAAAGAGACTGGGATACGATATGTTGGAATGCTACGTCTAAACATTGTGAAATTCAATATTATAGTATTTGAGTCTCACAAGTAACACAATATAGTACCTATCTATATGTATATTGAGAAGAGAAATTTCTCCTAGGTTAAATATTGGTATCGTATTTAACTCTTTACTTTTTTGAAATTTATGTCTAATGTCTAATGGCAACTGATAGTGATAACGATATCAACTCAGGGAGGAGCTCAATCCAAGTTTTCAACGAGTTCCGACGAGAAGAAACTAGACCCTATGAGAAAAATGCTTTTCGTCCATTTCTATTTTTCGGATTAAAAATTCCCACCATCCACAGGCCAGGACTCTACCTACATCTCTTCATTGTAAGTCTACAATACTTTTTCTTTTTCAACACTAAAATATTGCTTGGTAATGCATTAGAACATCTTTTTAAAAGTGTATTCGAAAATGACTTTTTCTATCCATTACTCTCAACTCTTGCTTATCTTATTCTTCCTTTCATTGTGTACTTTTGTGATCGTCAGATGATTCGTAGGTATTTTCTTGTTCTAGTCTGTCTCGTGATGGCATTCTTATCAAGTTGTTTCCTCCTAACTTTACTCACAGTTAAGTGGTTGGATGTGATACCATTGATTGATTTAACTCCAAGTAATGTAACTAACACAAGTATTTCTGTCATTAATACAGGGATTCACCATCTCGATTACTCAATCCCAGAGTATATAATGGCTGTTATAAGTTTGATTCTTTTTTCCATCAGTTTTGTGCTTTCAGATTCATTTACAATCACTTTTGGTCTCGACATATTGCATGGCACACATTTCGAGACTCTATTGCTATATTTCCCTCTCTTCTATATCTCAAGAAATATAGGAGGTTCCTTGGCTTACATCCAATACATTAAATATACAAGGGATGAGTCTTTTATCCATTGTTCAGTATCCACATTTGTTGTGTTAATCGCAGTGCTTTTACTCATAATAGGGAGGCTCTGTGGATTCTTTAAAGACTCCGCTTTAGTTGCGAATAACTTTTCTTTCTATAAAGGGATTAAGTTGATATTTTCTGCGTTAAAACTCAAATTTATCGAACGAAAAGTAGCTGATTTCAGATCACTGATGCTGTACACAGGAACAAGGAATAACTATCATGACCCAAAGTCCTTAGTAAGCAGAACAGTTGCCATGGTCAAGATAAATCTGATATTTATTATTTTGACTCCATTACTCGGTTCTTACCAGATTTTATACCAACTTTTTCCTGAACAATCTGAAACTTTGGCATTTCTCCCCAAACCAATAACTCAAGATCCTACCCACCATTGCGTTAAGGAAATTTATTTGAATAATTATTTTTTTGCAAATCCGTTGACCATCGTTGTCTTTGCGGTTATTTTTGAATTCTTTTTCAACGACATAGTGTTCAATGTAATGAGGAATGATATTCCACGTCGGATTCGTTGCATACCTCGATGTCTCTACGGATTGCGGAATAATCTCCACGCATACTTAACATTAGTTGATCCTATCTTGAAGAGAGTTTTCTGGGGATTACCTTTCGGCTTATTAAGTGTGTTATGTGCTCTTACAGTGGAAATGTTACGCATTAATTTCTATTTTCGTTTGAACTGTACAACATCTGAACATAAAGCATACTATGGTTCTCATGTTCCTCTAATCGCTCAGGTCCCACAGTACATTTTCTCTGCAATGCAAGAAACCATATCTTTGATCGGACTTCTGCAATACGTCTATTATCTCTGTAGTGAGCATTTCCAAAATTCACTGAGAGGATTCTTTTTTTCGTTATTTTTTTTCTACTATGGTGTAGCAGGATTCATATCCAATCTTGTTTATTTCACTTTTGATCGAATATGTCATGATCATTGCAATAATGACACTCATTATACCAATAACTCATCGGTATATTATGGATCTCCAAATCAATTTTGTTTCATTTTCAATTCAGATTGCAACAATAAACAACCAAATGGTTGGGTGGTGTGGGTTATAGCTATTCTACTCTGCTTAACCATGATACCTCTTTTCTATTGGTTCTCGCATTACAAACATTGGAAGAGAGTTCGAATCATGAGACTGCATGAGTTGAGCTGGAATGAAGCGGATTGAACTCTCAATGAGTTGGATATTTGTGAAGGATTGTAATTGTTTATTAATTGAATCATTATGTATTTTCTATAAATACGTAACTTTGTTTTATAACAATTTAATGTTTGTGTGCTTGTAACCTAAGCTAAGTATTCATTCTATATCAGGGGTTCTTAAACTAGGGGGCGTAAGGGTATTGTAAGGGGGGTGTAATACCGGATGAAAATATCATGTATCAGAACGTTGGTCTATTTGCCTTGCGTGTTATTGTTAGGTTTTCTTCAACATATCTCTGTAAAGCTGCATTTTCGACACTAGTGTTCATAAAGAATAAGTACCGCAACAGGATGAATGTAGAAAATGATATGCGTTGTGCTATCTCTGAGACACCCCCAAGAATTTTAAAAAACTTGTTTGGTTGAAAAGAAACAGTTACATCCTTCACATTGATGGAGTTGTTTGATTTAAATAAATATTCTTAATTATATTAGAAAATAGGTGTGTTCTCCGAGTTTAGTAGTCTGAAAAAGTGTAGGTGTAGCCACGTAGGGGGCGTGATAATTCACAGATTGGCCAAGGGGGGGGGGGGGAGGGCATGGAGTCAAAAAGTTTAAGAACTCCTGTTCTACATAATGTTATGGCAGATAGTGAGTTGTTATGTCAAATTATTGATGATATTTCCTTGTTCTAGTATTTATCAATTCGCTCGGATAATACAATGATTGAAAAGTTTGAAAACTTAGAGTATAAATCACAAGCCCTCTTTCCGCATTTAAGTTGCGCCACTGCTGAACATTGTGCCACATGAGGCGCCTTGCTGGCGCCTAATATTGATGACTTTACTAAACCATGGATGCATAGATTAAATTCAAAATAAATGAGTGACAGTGACGTCATCCATTTTAGTGGTTATAGCATGTTTATATTTATCAATTAATTGGGTATTGATGCTCATAATGACTCACCAGTATTGGGCTATGTAACATCATATACTAGTGGATATATATATATGATCTGCTTTCAAATTTCAACCTTTTATCCCTTAAAATGGAGTTGTGCTCATAATACTATTTTATCATATCTTATGATTTGCAACGTAGCACCACATGATTTAGTTAAATTACAGGTTGAGAAGTCTTCCATTAAACCTTCCATTAAACCTTGTGAAATTCAATATTATAGGTGAGTCATACAAGTAACATAATATAGTATGTGTATATTGAAATACTATCGTTCTCCTTAATTAAATATTGATATGGTACTAGATCTTTTACTTTTTTGAAATCTATGTTGAATGGCAACTGATAGTGAGAATAATCTCACCTCAATGATGAGTACAGTTGAGGTTGTCCTTAATGAAGCCCGGCTAGAAGAAACTACACCCTATGAGAAAAGTACTTTTCGCCCATTTCTATTTTTTGGATCAAAAATTCCCATCATCCACAGACCAGGACTCTACCTACATCTCTTCATTGTAAGTCTACAATACTTTTTCTTTTTCAACACTAAAATATTGCTTGGTAATGCATTAGATCATCTTTTTAATAATATATTCGATAATAAGTTTTTCTTTCCATTACTCTCAACTCTTGCTTACCTTATTCTTCCTTTCATTGTGTACTTTTGTGATCGTCAGATGATTCGCAGGTACTATCTTGTTCTAGTCTGTCTCGTGATGGCATTCTTATCAAGTTGTTTCCTCCTAACTTTACTTATACTTGAAAAGTTCGAACCAACAAATGAAACAACAAATGTAACTAACGCAAGTATTTCTGTCATTAATACAGGGATTCACCATCTCGATTACTCAATTCCAGAGTATATAATGGCTGTTTTAAGTTTGATTCTTTTTTCCATCAGTTTTGTGCTTTCAGATTCATTTACAATCACTTTTGGTCTCGACATATTGCATGGTACACATTTCGAGACTCTATTGCTATATTTCCCTCTCTTCTATATCTCAAGGAATATAGGAGGTTCCTTTGCTTACATCCAATACATTAAATATACAAGGGATGAGTCTTTTATCCATTGTTCAGTATCCACATTTGTTGTGTTAATCGCAGTGCTTTTACTCATAATAGGGAGGCTATGTGGATTCTTTAAAGACTCTCCCTTAGTTGCAAATAACTTCTCTTTCAAGAGAGGAATTAAATTGATATTTTCCGCATTAAAACTCAAAATTATCCATAAAAAGAGAGCTGATTTCAAATCACTGATGCTGTACACAGGAACAAAGAATAACTATCATGACCCAAAGTCCTTAGTAAGCAGAACAGTTGCCATGGTCAAGATAAATCTGATATTTATCATTTTGACTCCATTACTCGGTTCTTACCAGATTTTATACCAACTTTTTCCAGAGCAATCAAATCCTTTGACTTTTCTCCTCAAACCAATAACTCAAGATCCTACCCACCATCATTGCATTAGGAAAAACTATTTGATCAGTTATTTTTTTGCAAATCCATTAACCATCGTTGTCTTTGCGGTTGTTTTTGAATTCTTTTTCAACGACATAGTGTTCAATGTGGTTAAACAAGATCTTCCACGTTGGATTCGTTGCATACCTCGATGTCTGCTTTTCATCAGGAATAATTGTATCTACGGAATCCGTAAAAAGCTCCACGCATACCTAACATTAGCTGATCCTATCTTGAAGAGAGTTTTCTGGGGATTACCTTTCGGCTTATTAAGTGTGTTGTGTGGTTTTACAGTGGAAGTGTTACGCATTCATTTTTCTTTTCGTTTGAATTGTACAGCACCTGGTGTTGAAATATACTATGGTTCTTATGTTCCTCTAATCGCTCAAGTCCCACAGTACATTCTCTCTGCAATGCAAGAGACCCTATCTACAATCGGACTCCTACAATACGTCTATTATCTCTGTAGTGAGCATTTCCAAAATTCACTGAGGGGTTTCTTTTTTTCGCTATTTTTTTTCTACTATGGTGTAGCAGGTTTTGCAGCTAATCTTGCTTATTTCACTTTTGATCAAATATGTCATGATCATTGCTTGAATACCATCAACAAAACACCAGGAAAATTTTTAACCAGCACCATGTCTCTAAATTACAGTAACATCTCATCAGAACATTATGGATCTTCAAATCAATTGTGTTTCGTTTTCAATTCAGATTGCAATAATGAACAACCAAACGGTTGGGTGGTGTGGGTTATAGCTATTCTCCTCTACTTAACCATGATACCTCTTTTCTATTGGTTCTCGCATTACAAGCATTGGAAGAGAGTTCGAGACTTGAGACTGCATGAGTTGAGCTGGAATGAAGCGGATTGAAGTCTCAATGAGTTGGATATTAGTGGAGGATTGTAATTGTTTACTTGTTAAGTCATTTTGTATTTTCTATAATATGCAACTTCGTTTTGTGTGCTTGTAACCTATACTATGTACTCATTCTATATAATGTTATGGCAGATAGTGAGTTGTTGTCAAATTGTTGATGATATATTTCCTCGTTCTATTTATCAATTCCCTCGGATAATACAATGATTGAAAAGTTTGAAAACTTCGAATATAAATCAAGCCCTCTTTCCGCATTTAAGTTGCGGCACTGCTGAACATTGTGCCACATGAGGCGCCTTCTTGGCGCCTAATATTGATTACTTTACTAAACCATGGATGCATAGATTAAATTCAAAATAAATGAGTGAACAGTGGCGTCATCCATTTTAGTGGTTATAGCATGTTTATATTTATCAATTAATTGGGTCATTGATGCATCATGATGACTCACCAGTATTGGGTTATGTAACATCATATAATATATATGATCTGCTTTCAAATTTCAACCTTTTATCTCTTAAAATGGAGTTGTGCTCATAATACTATTTTATCATATCTCATGATTTACAACGTAGTACCACATGATTTAGTTAAATCACAGGTTGAGAAGTTTTCTATTAAACCTTGTGAAATTCAATATTATAGATGAGTCATACAAGTAACATAATATAGTATGTGTATATTGAGAAGATACTATCGTTCTCCTTAGTTAAATATGGATATGGTACTAGATCTTTTACTTTTTTGAAATTTATGTTGAATGGCAACTGATAGTGAGAATAATCTCACCTTAATGATGAGTACAGTTGAGGTTATCCTTAAAGAAACCCGGCTAGAAGAAACTATACCATATGAAAAAGTCGTTTTTCGTCCATTTTTATTCTTCGGATTAAAAATTCCCATCGTCCACAGACCAGGACTCTACCTACATCTCTTCATTGTAAGTCTACAATACTTTTTCTTTTTCAACACTAAACTATTGCTTCAACATGCATTGGAACGTACTTTTAATGTTGCGTTTGCTAATGATTTTTCCTATCCATTACTGATAACTAGTGCATACCTTATTCTTCCTTTTATTATGTACTTTTGCGATCGTCAAATGATTCGTAGGTATTATCTAATCTTATTTTGTCTCATAATTGCATTCTTATCAAGTTGTTTTCTCTTATCATTACTTACACTTGACGCGACTATTGGTTCTGTGCCATTGATTAATGCAACTAGCAATATAACGAATGTGAGTATTCCTGTCATCAACAATCCTCTCTACTACATAATTCCAGTAGATGTTTTGTCTGTTTTGAGTTTGATTCTTTTTTCCATCAGTTTTGTGCTTTCTGATCTATTTACAATCGCTTTTGGTCTCGACATATTGCATGGTACACACTTCGAGACTCAGCTGCTATATTTCCCTCTCTTCTATATTGCAAGAAATTTAGGCGCTACTGCTGCTTATTTACAATATATTCGAGATTATAGAAACATTTCTTTTATCCATTGTTCAGTATCCACATTTGTAATGTTAATCGCAGTGCTTTTACTCATAATAGGGAGGCTCTGTGGATTCTTTAAAGACTCCGCTTTAGTTGCAAATAACTTCTCTTTCTATAAAGGAATTAAGTTGATATTTTCTGCGTTAAAACTCAAATTTATCCATAAAAAGAGAGCTGATTTCAAATCACTGATGCTGTACACAGGAACAAAGAATAACTATCATGACCCAAAGTCCTTAGTGAGCAGAACAGTTGCCATGCTCAAGATAAATCTGATATTTATTATTTTGATTCCATTGCTCGGGTCTTACCAGATTTTATACCAACTTTTTCCAGAGCAATCTGAAACTTTGACCTTTCTCCCAAAACCAATATCTCAAGATCCTACCCACCATCATTGCGCTAAGAGAAATCAATTTTACAATTATTGGGTGATAAATACATTAACTCTCGTTGTCTTTGTGGTTATTTTTGAATTCTTTTTCAACGACATAGTGTTCAATGTGGTGAGACAAGATCTTCCTCGTTGGATTCGTTGCATACCTCGACGTCTGCTTTTCATCAGGAATAATTGTCTCTACGGAATGCGTAAAAAGCTCCACGCATACTTAACATTAGTTGATCCTATCTTGAAGAGAGTTTTCTGGGGATTGCCTTTCGGCTTATTGAGTGTGTTATGTGCTCTTACAGTGGAAATGTTACGCATTAATTTTACTTTTCTTTTGGATTGTATAACATCTGAACATAAAGCATACTATGGTTCTTATGTTCCTCTAATCGCTCAAGTCCCACAGTACATTTTCTCTGCAATGCAAGAAACCATATCTTTGATCGGACTTCTGCAATACGTCTATTATCTCTGTAGTGAGCATTTCCAAAATTCACTGAGAGGATTCTTTTTTTCGTTATTTTTTTTCTATTATGGTGTAGCAGGATTCATATCCAATCTTGTTTACTTCACTTTTGATCAAATATGTCGTGATAATTGTAATAATGACACTGTTACCACCAACATCATCCCTCTAAATAACATCAATAACTCAACGGTATATTATGGATCTAAAAATCCATTATGCTTCGTTTTCAATTCAGATTGCAACAATAAACAACCAAATGGTTGGGTGGTGTGGGTTATAGCTATTCTACTCTACTTAACCATGATACCTCTTTTCTATTGGTTCTCGCATTACAAGCATTGGAAGAGAGTTCGAGACTTGAGACTGCATGAGTTGAGCTGGAATGAAGCGAATTGAAGTCTCAATGAGTTGGATATTTGTGGAGGGTTGTAATTGTTTATTAATTGAATCATTATGTATTTTCTATAAATATGTAACTTCGTGTTGTGTGCTTGTAACCTATGCTATATACTCATTCTATATAATGTTACGGCAGATAGTGAGACGTTATGTCAATTTGTTAATGATATTTTCCCGTTCTATTATCAATTCGCTCGGGTAATTTTAATCATTGAAAAGTTTACTTCTAAAATGATGAATACCCAATGTAATTTAGCCAAACATTGATATCGTCCCAGCTACTATACTATCTGAGGTAAATACAGTAGTTGATACTCGATTCAATTTACACATCCCTATGAATAATCTGGTTATATTTCTAGTGCACGTATCAGTGGCGACCATAGGATATTGGAGCAACTTCCCTATTATACGAAGATTGAATATATAATCATTCTTCATAACATACAGAAACATAGGATATTTGCTGTAAAATGTGACTACTCATCCTCTTGTCTTCCTTTTATTGACTGATATAGTGCTTTATATTAAAAAACAGCAAAATATTTCAGAATAATTAACTATAGTTTACTTCGTAGTCCCAATCCCAATCTTGTCTAAATATTTTACAAAAGATTAATGGAAAATTGTAATACATTAATACAAGTACATTGCTTATGAAAAGCAGAAATGTTGAATAGCACACAGTAAATCAATACAGAACATTAATTAATAACACAAAATAGAGATACTTTTTAAAGATAAGGTTGTAAAATAGATAAAGATATAACACATGATATTTTCAACTCAGATCAAATCGATTGCCACATACAGAGGATGAAAAAATGAACTGACTGTACTTGTACCAGACATCCTGATATAACGAATTTCTACTGGCTCTGCTAGTATTAATTCTTGGATCGACTTTCCAAGTTTCTGGTCTGCAATGCGACTCCAATTGACCTTATCCGACGAGATCTCTACGTTGTAAGTAAAGATGCGACTATCCAGATCATACAAACGAAATCGTATGAGGTTGATGGTAAAATATTCATTCAGTTCAATGTACATCCAGTGTCCAGCACCAATGGAACAATACCTATCGCTCGTTCCTAATTTGAGAGGATTGGGACTTTGGCAACTAAAAGTGTTTCCTGTAATAACTGCGTTGCTAATGGCGTATTTCATTCTAGATCCTTTCGTTATTTCCTTTTCAATTTTGGCGATTTGATTCTGTAGTTGAAGAATCTTTCCGTCTTCCTGATCACTACATTGACAACTGCATGCACGAGTATTTTCGGAAGAAAAAATGATGGAGATGAATGTAAGAAATAATATTTCTTTATACATGCTAAAGAAAAAAAAAGAAATTAATTGCAAATTTAGCTGAATATATATCTAACTAGTACAAGTATATACGTAGTATAATTAGTACATGATTAAAGTTTTGAGACAAATGCTATATACGTATATGAGATACAGTACACCCTCGCTAATCCGAACAACTCTGTGCCAATGATCGAAAAAATCGTTCGGATTAGTAAATTTGCTCCGATTAGTGGAATAACACTAATTCAATGGGGTATTAACTATAATAAATTTGCTTTGTTATAATATTAATAATATAATTTAGTTACGATTGCTTTTAACGCGGTTTCTCAATCATTGAAATATATAATGTTACAAACGTTGATTCAAAGCATAGAGGCGAATAAAATTATATTTTGGGTGTTTGGATTGTAATAATGAAGTGTTCGGATTAGCGAGGGTGTACTGTAGTTGTATAGTAAGGGTCTTTATATTTTTAATATTTTAATGTTAGTATTGAAAATCCTAGTTTACTTAATTGAGAGTTGACTGTATTCATAAGTAAATTGATTGACTATGTATATAAACACTGGAATAAAGGAATACTTATATCTTTTCAAGATATAATATATGATTCATATCAATAGACAATGGATCATCTCATCATTATTGTTTGTGAATATACGAGTTGAGATGAACTAATGAGTGCAGTTATATAATTTATTTCTATGTAAATTATTAGTTTTGAATATGATTAATACACTTTAATTATTCTAGTTAATTAAGATGAATCATATTTTTAAAGTAATTTCTTACATGTAACACTAGATACATTAATAATTAATCATATTTTTGAGTTGTGATAGCACATGGCGAACTCCAGGCAAAAGTGGGGAATTGGTATAGCTACTGCCGTTGAAAGAGGTTTCTGACCCATTTCCAACCGGAAATAAGAAGTAGAGACCACTTCTATCGAAATATGTCTCTGTTAGTGCAGTTTGAATACGGATACTAGGCATCCCGTTGATAGAGATAATCCCGTCTTCAGCACTAGCAATGCTTGAGAATGCCTCATCAGTAGAGAAGTCAGAGAACACTGATGGATTTATATGACGAATATCACAGCTGATATAGTGCTTTATATTCAAGAAAACAAAATATTTTTAATAAACAATTATCTATAGTTTACTTAGAAATCCCAATCCCATATTGTCTAATTATTCTACAAAATATTAAAGGAAAAAATGTAATATACTAATACAAATACAGTCTACTCTCCTTAATCGGGACACCGGATAATCAGGACACCCGTTAAATTGGAACAAGTCTACAGGAAAGGAATGATTCCCATACATAGAAGCTAATACTAAATTTTATCGGTTAATTTGGTAACTCAATTTATTTGGGACAAAATATCCGGGACCAAAGTGTCCCGATTAAGCAGAGTCACCTGTATACTGCTTATGAAAACCAGAAATGTTGATAGTACACAGGAAATCAATACAGAACATTAATTAATAACACAAAATAGAGATACTTTTTAAGATCAAGATATACCACAGAATATATTCAACTCAGATTAAATCGATTGTCACATGCATAAGTCGAAAAGATAAATTGGAAGTACTTGCACCAGACATTCTGATATAACGAATTTCTACTGGTTCTCGAAGTAATAATTCTTGCATCGACTTTCCAAGTTTTTCGCTTGCGACGCGATCCCATTTGACCTTATCCGACGAGATATCTACGTTGTAAGTAAAGATGCTACTATCTAGATCATATAAACGAAATCGTATGAGGTTGATGGTAAAAGATTCATTCAGTTCAAAGTAAATCCATTCTCCAGCATTAAGAGAACAATACCTATTGCCTGTTCCCAATTTGAGAAGATTAGAACTTTGGCAATCATAAGTGTCTCCTGTAATAACTGCGTTGCTAATGGCGTATTTCATTCTAGATCTTTTCGTTATTTCTTTTTCAATTTTTGTGATTTGATTCTGTAGTTGAAGTATCTTTCCGTCTACAATGTCTTCGCGATTATTACATTGACAACTGCATTCAGGAGAAGTTGCGGAAGAAAGAATGATGGAGATGAATGTAATAAATAATAATTCTTTATACATACTAATGAAAAAAAAGAAATTAATTGCAAATTTAACTGAATATATATATCTAACTAGTAAAAGTATGTAGTAGTATAATTAGTACATGATTAAGTATAAATATTATTTGAAGTAAATTTGAATAGTCAAGAATACCAGGAGCGAAAGAGATGTAAGAGCAGCTCGCTTGATTTCCCGACCAAATTGGCAGTATACAGCAACTATTATAAGTTTTGAGCAAGTGCTATATATGGAGATATAGTAAGTGTCCTTATATTTTAACATTTTAATACTGGTGTGTTTGAAAATCCTAGTTTACTTAACTGAGAATTGACTGTTTTTATAAGTAAATTGATTGATAACTACGTATATATAAAACCCTGGGACAAAGGAATACTTGAACCTTTCCAAAATATAATTTATGGTTCACATCAATAGACAATGAGTCATATCATTTTTATTGTTCGAGAATACATATACTAGTTGAAATGAATTATTAATGAGTTATATCATTTATTTCTATGTAAATCATTAGTTATTGAATAATCAAGAAGACACTTTAATGATTCTAGTATGTCAATTAGAATGAATCATTTTCTTTGAGTAATTAAGTAACTTACATGTAACACTACAAATATTAAAAATTAATCATTTTGTATGAGTTATGATAGCATAGCTATGTATATATGTAGTATGACTGATCTAGCCTGAAGTTGAGTTTGAAATAAACGCTAAATACAAGTAATATAATATTCAAAAAGTAATAGAGGTGAGTATGAAAAAATGATTTCCAATTCTCTAAAATTCGGTTCTTGAATCTTCAACATTATGGTTATTTGCAATGGGAAAGTCTAGGACTGGACTTTTTTAAGCTAAGTTGACTAATTCATTGAAAATGGTGAAGAATTATGAACTATTCAAACTCACAAATATTAGTGCAGATTCAAATCAAAAGCAGTTTAATAGTTACACAATCACAGCTTTACAATATTAACATTCCACACATGATGAAACCAACATAAATAATTAAAAAGAGTCATCATAAAGGTTATTACGTCATCATGACGCATCAATAAACAAAAGAATTGACTTAAGTATCCATCACTGTGATATATATCATACAATGTACTGGAGATCAAACCCTAAATAAGTACGTATGATAGTTCTAATATCAGACAGAAGTATCTCCTAACTCGGTAGAGACATCTATCGTAGGTTTAACTTCAGTCTCTGAATACCTAACTGCTTGTACATTAGTAATCACATCTTCTGATTTGGCAGTTTCAGGCAGGTCCATTGGAGCATTGCGAGTCTGTAAAGTTTTCCGGATCTTTCTCTTGTAATTTCCCCAGTAAATGCAAAACGCCAGCACGAGTCCGATAATAACAGCCACCAGTATGAGAAATACTAACAATATCGGAAGTAGAATACACTCCAGACATGTCGCATTAGTTGGAGCTATAAAAAAGACCAGTAAAGTCAAAATTTGTCAAGACATTCTCTGATAATGTAATTGATAGCTTTTTTCATAAATTACTTTGGTAAGTATCTGGACAAATGCCATTAGGACTGCATAGGATATGGATGTGATATTATTCTGGCAATTAAATTGTGTGTTTTGGTCATTTCAACATGTCACGATTTCAATATGTCGCGATTTCAACATTCTCAACGGCTAACTAATATTGGGTATTTTAATGTGTAGTTTCAGATATAGATATTTTCACACCTGTATGCCAAATTTCACATTTCTAGCACCTCCCAGTTCCTCAATATACTTGCACAAACAAAAAAACCATTAAGTTTTAATATATAAGATTTAGTTGCCAAAATTGGTACATCCATGTCGAGGTTTTCATTGAACATTATAGCAATGACTTACAAATGAATGCACTAGTACTTCCTCCAATTTGGGAAAGAGCTGCAGAGAATTGCTAGAAAAAACAAATAAAATAAAATACGCTTTAAGATCTATCAAATTCACTGAGATAGAGAAGCTACTTACTCCGTTCTGATCATAGAAAATAATGTAATAGCTGATCTCATGGCGAACTCCAGGTAAAAGTGGGGAATTGGTATAGCTACTGCCATTGAAAGAGGTTTCTGACCCATTTCCAACCGGAAATAAGAAGTAGAGACCACTTCTATCGAAATATGTCTCTGTTAGTGCGGCTTGAATATGGATACTAGGCATTCCGTTGATAGAGATAATCCCGTCTTCAGCACTAGCAATGCTTGAGAATGCCTCATCAGTAGAGAAGTCAGAGAACACTGATGGATCGGATGAATCCGATATGACGAATATCACTCTAAATACAATAACGGCTTTGTTCAAATCAAATGTCTATGCGAATATTCGTCATCATTTCCCATCATATTTGTTAACTCACGCTATGTCAGCATCTGGATAGAAATTCTGAGTTGGAATCTGGATGAAAATACTTCCACTAACTTCGCTTGAAGGTATCGAAGTGTTTGGAAGGATAGGAAGCAGACCTGAAACTGAAGGAAAATGGAGACATTATTAACTAAAAAGCTCATTATACTCAAGTTATAAATTATATATATGTGTACTAACTTCAAAAAATCGCTCAAGATAGGAAGAAATCTTTGCAAATTAAGTAACATATTTTGAAAAACAAGACTCTTGAAAATATACTGACATATTATTATTTCCCCACTCCAAACAATGAGTAAAATAGTTTAGGGACCGAACCTTAAAAATCGAGATTTAAGAGGTCGCTAGATTTATATCGGTGCATTTTTAACATACGTACTTGCAGGAAATGTAGTGAAAAGGAGTTCTGTGGAGTTGATTCCTTCCCCAACTTTATTGATAACTGAGATGGTAAGAAAATGTTGTGTGTTAGCAGTGAGGTTAGAGAGCATGGTTGTATAAGGACCCACTGTACTGACTGGTACCTGTACTCTGATCAGTGTAGGAGCAAGTCCTCTTTCTGAATAGTAGAGATTGAATGCGAGGAGAGCTGAGTTGATTGTTGTGTAGTCGAGATCCCATGTTACAGTGGCTTGAGATGATGACTCAACAGAAACTTGAACCATGATGGGTGGACCACTGGGAACTATAAATAGGATACATTTTCTTATCTTAGAGGAAAAACTGAGTATTGAAACTACATGAGAAACTTACGAGAACTTGGTTGAAGGAATGGGATCAACTGGGCTACTGCTGTAGATCCCATTGGATTGTTAGCTGAGATATTTACAAAGTATAAAAAATTAGGAAAGATAGCGTTTAGAATTATAGACATTCCTGCAGGAGCAAACAGAGTTGAAACATCAGTGCTGAAAATATTTGTATTGATATTGTTTGTAGTGTTGAATAGATTTGTCGAAGAAAGAATCCCAATATATCTTACTGTGTATCCAGTTAGAGGGCCATTAAGGAAGGCTTGAGATATCAGAGGTAGGTTAAGCTGCACAGAAGTGGGAAGCTGAGAAGATAGAAATACTGAGCCAGGATCGAAAGGAGGCGAGTTTGGTGGAGCTAGAGTGAGAATATTGATTGAATGAAAGCGAAGATATCAATTATATATGCTCAATATATGCTCAAAATATGCTCAAATTATGCTCAAATTATGCTCAAAATATGCTCAAATTATGCTCAAATTATGCTCAAATTATGCTCAAAATATGCTCAAAATATGCTCAAATTATGCTCAAATCATGCTCAAATTATGCTCAAATTATGCTCAAATTATGCTCAAATTATGCTCAAAATATGCTCAAAATATGCTCAAAATATGCTCAAATTATTCTCAAATTATGCTCAAATTATGTTGTATTGTATGATAGTAAGCTTTATTATCGGTCTGACAATCCAACTAGCGAAGAGATTTTGTGTATAGTGGAAATTTTGGAATTATTTTCCTACTGATTCTTATGTTAAATAATTTATACTTTGACTTAATTTGTTTATTATTTAGAAAGCTCACCAATGATTGGAGTCATCGCCATCTGAATAATATTACTACTGGGACCAACTCTATTTCCATTCACAGCTCTAACACTGATGTTATAAGTGTACCCTTCTTCTACGTTGGTGAATTCAAACTGATAGCGAGTGGAAGCAGAAACTGGGTAGAGTTCGTTGACTAGAGAAGTTCTGTTGTAAGAAGCAAGGAAGTTGGTTTCTGTGAGGGAGATGATGTAGCTTGTAATTGCTCCATTCTGCTCTATTTCAATCGGTGGTCCCCATACAACAAGGATAGCGGTAGCGTTTATAACGAGAGAGCTGTTGAGTTGAGGAGATCCAGGAACTAAGGATATATAATTTAGTTTATTTAAATACTTATATTCGCTTAGCCATTATAAACTTGATCAATATGATCATTAACACATATTAAAATATTTTTTTATTTTAAACAAATAATCCAATATTTTATGAAAATTTTACCAAATGTGATGTATATGTATTCATTCGTTAAAAAAATCGTTTAGAGAATAGTTTCCAAAGAAATTCACATAATAATTCATATAAGCATTTGGAGTTTTATTATAATTCTAAAGCCCATTGATCACTCACCTCCTTCTGGAGTTAACACTACAATACTTGCAACATTCAAGCTAGCGCCAGCTCCATTGATAGCTCGAACTGTGATAGTGTAGTTAATGAACTCCTCAAGCTCTGTAAGGTTGACCTCACTTCTCCTCACTAGAGGATATGAGCCAGCAGAGACAGGAACTATTTCATGTCTGAATTCAGTATCAAGAGGACTGCCTTCATAGGTAAGGTTGTAAGATGATATCGGTCCTTTCTGATTGATGCCTAACGGAGCATCCCATCGCACGAAAATCGAGGTTGTGCTCAGAGAAAATCCAGTTAGGTCGAGTGGCACAGAGTCTGGAACTAAATCGATATTGAATTAAATAAGGAAAAATCGAGGAATTATAACAAATTTTTAAAATTGATCTTACTTTATGATAAATGTTGTAAATTTAAAAACTTTTTTCCTGTTAACTCAATTTTACCATTTCTTGCAAATAAATTGAGATTTTAATTCATACGTAAAACTAACAATATTCTATTTGATTAAAAAAATCCATATTGCAAAATATCCAAAATAGAATTGCATTATAATCCAAATGGTTGAACCATGGACACTTACCAGCTTGTAGAGTTGTGATGCTGAACAAGTCAGTGAATTGACTAGCTCCTGCTCCGTTGATAGCACTCACTCGAATTGAATAATTGTTAAACGCCTGTCTGCCAGTCAGGTTGAAGTAGACAGCTGACACAGCTGGGAACACAGCTGATACAGTATGACTGATGTACTGAAAACTATCTTCGAATGGAGAACCGATAAAGCTAATGTTGTATCTAAATATAGGTCCGTTCTGTTCCTGCAAAGGCGGTGGATTCCATCTCAGAGATATTTGAGTGTCTGTAGCGTTTCCAGTCAAGTTTCTTGGAGGTTGGCTAGGAACTAAAAGAAGCTTTCATGATATCAAATTCCTCAAAAATTCTAGATTAACTGATAATTATGAAAGATTAGAATACCGCATTTCTTTATACCTCAATTTGGATTCCTGTGGTTCAAATATTGATATGTACCAGTTCAATGTCGGCCAAATACATTGTATATCACTCCAAAGAGGGCTCTAAAATTTATCTGTTGCCCCGTAGAATAAAGACTAGCACAGCAAATTATTCTCTCTTTCAGATTTTCCAATAATTCGTGCAGTTAGAATTATTGAAAAGTCCACTACATCTGAAATTTTAATTTTTCATCAGATGGTAAATGGGGTTAAATTTAATAATGAAGGCTACTACTGGAGGGTATACGGTACTCAAAATGATCCGTACGAATCTTCCATTGAAAAAATGAACTGAATTTCAATTTTGTAATTACCAGTAGCATTTGTCCTTTGAGTTGTGTTTGCAGGTAAACTGATACCAGCAGCATTACCTGCAGTTACTTCAATTATATAATCATTAAAAGAATCCAATCCTGTAAGGATGAACTCTGTCAGTGCTGTGAGAGGGTATGCGATGTTTGCAATATTAACAAGAGAATTCCTTGTGAACATTTCAAATGTAAGACCAGTATAAGAGATGTTGAAGGATAGAATTGGGCCATTCTGATCAACTCCCAAAGGTGGAGTGATGACGAGACGGATGGAAGATGAGTTGACAGCTTCTGAAAGGATACTTTGGGGAGGTTTTGGAGCTATAAAAGAGGGAAATGTAATAACGTAAGATGATTAATTTCCTGACTTTGGCTAGGATAATGTCTCAATTTGGATTAATAACTGGAAACAAGAAGCGAATAACACTTAATGAAATAGTGCTCGCTCCTTAAATCTATGATCGTTACCAATGAAACATCTTCTTAGATAGAATAACTCATAGGTGCAACTAGATTCTGATCGCTGGGTGGGTACACATCCAACTAAATGGTCTATTATTATATATTTCGTAATTGATTAAACTTCTAATTACCTGCAATATCGGTTGTGAAGTTCACTACAATGCTAGGGGGACTTAATCCGTACTCACTAAGGAACCCGATTCGGAGAGAGTAGTTGTTGAATTCTTCTAAACCGGTTAAATTAAAGTTTGTTGAGTTTATAACTGGGTAGGTTTCGTGGCTAAATAGATCAGTTGGGGTGAATACATCAACATGGATGTACTCATAATGAAGTAAATCATTTAATTCTGCGAAATGTTCTTCTAAAATATGTGAGCTCACAAGTAGATGAAATAAAGAATCTATCTGGAAAGGGAAGCCTTTGTATTCTATAAGATACCCAACTATCGGTCCGTTCTGATCTATTGCCACAGGTGGATCCCACATCAATTGAACTTCTGTAGCAGAAACACCCTTGACTGTGAGATTTAGAGGTGGACTGGATGGATCTATGTCAGAAATTAGATGTAAACAAAATATATACTTCAAATTGAATGGTTTATTTATGTTGTAATGCTAGATAATGTACACATAATTTTCAACTCATTTTTTTGTTTTCAGTTATTGATTGCTGAACGAATGTTCAAGTCATCATTTAAGTGTTAAATCTGGTTAGTTTCCTGTGGATTGCTCTGTAGACAAAGATTTTATTTTTCACTTCATGACTATCGTAAAAAGCGTTTTAGATGACAGTCATTTTGGTTATGTCCTACTAGTATGATTAATAATTCATACAAAATTCTAAGCAAGCAACTCACAATCTGGTTCTGTGTATTCAAATTCTTTCGAAGTGTATGGACCAGATCCAACAGCATTATTGGCTCTAACTCGGACCAAGTAATCATTATATTCCTCCAGTCCAGTTAACTCATGGAATATTTGAGCATTAGCAGGGTAGACAAGATCTACAACCGTGTATCTATCGAAGCCAGGAGGTAATGGGAACGGATATCCTAGAACTTCTATCGTATAAGATGTGATGAGTCCGTTTTGATCTGTGATAGGGGGAGGACTCCATGCCAGCCCGAGGCTGTAAGAGGTGAAAGATACGATTCTGAAATCTTGGGGTGCTCCATCAGGGGCTACAGATATAATGAATAATTTGAATACCATATAACTATTAAAATACATGCATTCCTTCGCAACATTGATTTCTTTCTGTTTTGGGTCATTTCAATATTTCAGTACTTACAGTTAACATTATTTAATTCATCATAAAATAGCTTCAGTATTTAACTCTATGGGTAGAATCAATATTTGTGTGAATGTTAAAACCTAAATTTTAATGTTAAAACCTGAATTTTCTGTAATTTCGTCTTATCTGAGTCTTAATCACTAAGTTTAGAGTATTGTACTTATACTAAATTGGATATTTGGGTATTAAATATATTTGTCTATTCTCACTGACCTGTTGCATCCGTCACAACGGGAACTTCAGAAGAAAAGTTGCTCAATAGGAACATGCTAATTGAACTGATTCTGATGGAATAAGTGTTGAACTGTTCGATCCCGGTGAGATTAAATACAATAGTTTCAGTGGCAGCAGGGGCAGGATTGGGTACCTGATAGGATATGAACTGGACATCTTGGTCCAGCGGAGTTCCTTGATAAGATATGTTGTAGCCGATGATTGTTCCATTCTGTTCCCCCACTACTGGGGGAGACCAGCTGATTCTGATGGTCGTAGAATTGAGAATAGTAGCTACTACGCTCCTTGGAGGTGAAAGGGGATCTATAAAAATAAATATATCTCTCTCAGTAAATATATATTGAGCAACAGGAAAATTATGATTAAGGTGACAGAATTTATAGATATACTTGATTTAGACATCAAGATTATTATCTTGCTAATAATCAATACATTTATTCGAGCAAGGAACCCCTCATTTATGTACATAAATATGAAATAGTTTCAAATAATTATATCAAAAATTATTACAGTAATAAATTACCATTACTAATGATGCAGGTAGAGTTGTGACTGAAGAAAAGTATCTAAAAATATTGATTTGTTCAATTATACAATTAAACGGTATGGTGGAAATAGTTCCAACCAAAACCGGAAATAGTTCGACTTTCCAAAAAGGGAAATAGTTCGAAAAAAACCCACCATTAATCCTAATGATAAAAAGTCGAACTATTTCATTTTTCGAAAAGTCGAACCATTTCCGCATTACCCAATTAAACGTATGTCTAAAAATTAAAATATACCGGCATTTTCTCATTAAAATATAATCCAAATTGAAAATTTGTTAAACACCAGATACTTTAAAGGGGTTTAAGATTCATTAAAATCGTACCAATAGAAATCCGAATAGATGTTTGATGCAGAATATAATCTTAGACATAATTCCTATCCACAATACTACATCCATCATCTTATATGCTACATATTTATACACACGAGTACTAGAGTGTCAACCAAACCTTAAATTTACGCTTTGATATTTCGGCAACACATTTGCTGTATTTAGATGCAATTTCTTTTCAGATATAAATTTGATAGTGTTTTTGTGGATACATTAGATCCACTTACTGTATCTGTGGATATACGTCTATATTGGTAGTTTCAATACCGCCACGATGTAGTAAGAGCATCTGCTTGAGTATCTAGTGCGTAGTAGGAGTATATAGAGGTAATGATCACTTGATCAGACTAACAACTTTGTGTTGGTCATTTGCTCTACCAAATTAGTAAATATAATCTATTATTCAACTTAAAGATCCTACTAAGACCAATTCCACCATCCATGCTAGCATTAATTTAACACTTAATAACATTAGCAATTGAAATTAAATCGCTGACGATATCTGAATCAAACCTAAGTATAGGAATTACGAATTATGTATGTTGGCCCCAGCTGATACATATTTTATTGAGTGACGTTAAAATTTGTTTGTAATAGAAACTAAATCAGCCCATGAAGTAAAATTTAAGGCGTTTTAGAATCTCACCAAAATTAGTGGTCGACAACCTATAATCAGCTAGTAGATAGATTCTCTTTGGGGTATGTCGTAAAGACCTAAGCACATATTTTTGAATAAAGTGATAGTACTGAGTTGTAATCTTCACTCTATATTGCAGAACTACAGCCGGACTGCTCTAGTAGCCACCTCCATATAGAGGTCATAGCGACCACCTAAGAACAGTCCAGTCCGATTTTCTATAATATTGATTCTATAATATTGAAAATTGTGGCCTCTTGGCCAAATGGTGGCCTCAAAAACTAACTAAGAACTAGGTTTTCAATAGAAAATTCAGTAAACTTACTTTGCTTTTACTAACTACTCATTCGTCATCATTTTCCAAAAAAGAGACAAAATTTAAGATAGTCTCCAATGCAAATTTTTGACTCTAATGCGATTGTGATATTAAATATGAATACACAATAAATATATTAAGATGACACTAATGTATGCTATTACTTAGTATTGCATTTGGTTGCAAGATGAATCACTAAAATATAGATAATATCAACCATAGACCAACCTCTATTTGTCATCTTCAATTTCAACTGTGCAATATTATATTCAACATACATAGTACCTATATCTTATGAATCATATTTTATGCGTGTAAAATGGTTGCTTTTCATATTTTCGGATAAGAAGTGCACTTATTAAGTTAAATTTCATGGGATGAATCATAGCAATATTTCATCAGTTATTAATGAAGGTATATATAGATAGACTCTTTCACAACAAATACTAGATCATTGGAAAGCTAACTTCGAAATACAGTCGACTCCACTTAATAGGGTCACATCGGTCAGAGGACATTTTGTCCCGATTAAGCGGAGAACCCTATTAACCGAAAATCTTTTTGTATTAGCTTCTATGTGTGAGAGCTATTCCTTTCCTGCCAAAAGTGGCCCGATTAAGCGGCTGAACCAATTAAAAAGTGACCCTATTAAGTAGAGTCGACTGTATTGCATTTGATATTGGTACCAAATGAATTTAATTTACTTATAATAGAACTAAGCTGTCCTAGTTTCATTTTTATCACGAAAGCAATATTATCATTATATGTATATACTATTTCAAGTATCTAACAGCTGTTTTTTATATTTTTAGCCTGAATTCAGCATGACTAAAATCTACCACATAATTTCTCTGCTCTTAATCTGTACGTGCTACAACCTGGTAGCCAGCAACAAAGCTCCATCCTGTCTCATGCCCTGCCATCCTTCCGTGAAACCATTAATCACCAAGTCTTCACTCCACCACATTTCAACATACGCAATCGAATCTTTCCGTCTGTCTTCCATACTAAACGGAATGAATGGAGAATTAAAAATTCTTCTTTCCTCGAATAAGCATGATCGGTCATACTCAACCATTATCAATGTAAAAGAGTGGCACTTTGATGAAGTACGCGGTATTATGAACAACAAACCGACTATTTCCTCCGATCAGTTTAACAGTTATGTCCTCATCAAATTTCCATTTAATAAGGGCACAGTTGGAACCTAGTAGTAAACTCGGGGAAAATGCATTGTTAGAACAATATACTACTCTCTCAACTGAAGTAAAAAGTTCTAGTTCTGAAATACAAAAATTACAAATGCAAGCAAAATTGAAGTATGCAATCCATGAGGCTAACTTTAAATTAACTGGTTCCCATTACCCTAATCCTTTAACTTCAGTTCCAGACGATAGTCGTTACGCATGGAGTAATGATAGAAAATGGATGTACATTGAAATGAAAGAAGTCTTTACCATTAATTTAATACGAATCCGTTTCTACGATAAAGATAAGCGTATTCACACTTATCAATTGGGTGTTTCAGAAGATGGGTTAGAGTGGAAGAGTTTATCTAATGGCAAGCAAGCTCAGTCTATTGAAGTCATCAAACTTCCTGAGCCGATAGAAGTACGTCATATTAGAATATCTGCTTACAGTAATAAGGATAATCATCTCCACTTGCATTTCTTAACAGTAGATTGGATCTGGTAATGATAACCTCCACCCTTGCAGTTCTTAACAGTGGATTTGAAAGTGGAAGAGGGTGGGATGTATAAGTAATGTGTGATATTTCTGTAATCTTTGTTTTATCTTTGTGCATGTCCTAATAGTAATACCTCATTAATGCATCATAAGTGATAGATAATGTAATTAATTAATATCTATATACTGCACTCTGTTATGCTGTGTCAAAATTTATGTTTGTTTGTTATAAAATCATTAAATTTTGTTCATATATCCTGATTGCATTTGAGACTGTAACATAAAAGTGAAATGAATAGAGTAGATTTGACTATAGAATAAAGACCAAAATTACTTACTAAGTAATGACTGCTCTATGCACGTACGTAGTCGTGAAGTTTTTAAGCTCAAAGGTGATTCTTACTCCAAATAACATAGTCACATTGCTTACAGATGGTAGATTAACCGTACATTATTTCCTTAATGAGGAAACTACGTTTGATTAATATTTAATTAAATTGTAACGAGATGAATAATTGACAACAATCAAATACCCCATTAGTCATATTCTAAGAAGAATATTTATGTTAAAGATACTATGAGCTCTATAATTGATGTAAGTAGTCCGTAATCATGGTTTTCTCATCTCTTAATTTTTAAGGCCCTTAATATTAATTGATGGAATTACTCATATTTTCATAACTATCACTGACATTCCTTATTAGGTTGATAATAAAGAAATGTGCCAACTTAAGTTAAATGCATACATCATCTCAATGTGAAAATGATATCGATGATTCATATTGCATTTAAATAACGAATTTAAATGTTATAAACGTTTGCAAGAGAAGGAATATGATTTAATTTGCTAAAATTGTTATGATTTGATGGCAACATTTAATAGAGATGGAAATGAGATGAATCATCTTACTCCGATTGTCCATTAGTTTGTTTTAACTATGCAAGTGCTCTATCTACTAAGTTATCTGAAATTATCTAGTCTAATGAATGTCGAGCTAAATACAGTTCAAAATGAATTGAAAAACAATATCTGAGATTTGAGTAATAAAGCAAACCTTAATATACAATTTTAACCGAAGATTGAAGGAAAGACACTATGCTGTGGACATCCGAGTACTCTAAACACTTTTGGTACAAGTAATCACCGTGTTGCAACCTATAATATCGATTTTCATCCGATGGTTGCCATTGGGTGTAGCTATAGAAAAGTGGATGAAATTATTGAAAAATCAAGCCTTTTGAACATAGTTTTAGTTAAACTGTAAAGAGCTGTTCCAATACTGGTTCATAGAGGGATGCGGGTGAGTAAGGTCAGAATTCTAGAGTAGATTTGTAAAAGTTTTGGCTTTGAAGTTTATTTGATACTTTAACATTTTGCACGAAAAAATGGCACTGTCGTTTATAGATCTTTGTACAGGATTACTGTAGAACATTGATAATTATTGTAACGGATATTTCACATGACACATTTGTTCAGTTTGTAATTACCTAAATAGGTGGCTACTATTATTGCATTAACATAGGCGCCCAGATGGTTCATGTAGACACGAAGTGTTTCCTAGCCCCGCAGCGCAAGCAAGCGTTAAAATATAATTAAAATATAATTGTTAAAATATAATGGATTACATTTAATTTATGATAAATTCAAAATATGAATCATTATACGATATACGAATAATGCTGAACTGAATTTTATGTTATCTACTTGATATGAAATATGAGATAGTGAGTCATATTGACTTCAATATATACCTTTATGTAAATAACTATAATGGTGAAATCATATATCGCTGGTTTTAGATCATGAAATCATCTCAGAATAGTATACCAGTAGTACAGTGTATTCAGACTTAAGAGAAAGATGAATCATATTACTTTTGTGTTCTGAATCCGGTTAGATATAAATATGGATGATTAAACATGTATTTCAACAAAGAACTGTACATTACTATTGCCTGAAATAAACATGAAACACTGTGGATTAGTCTTCATAATTTCGCTGATCTGTGTATCAGCAGTCATGAGTTCTGAAATTCCCTCCTGTCTTATGCCCTGCAAACCTTCTTCCAATCCATTAATCACGGAATCGTCTCTTCACCATACTGTCACTCATTCCATTAATTCATTGCATTTATCCTCAAAACTTAACGGAGAAAGAGCTGAATTAAAAGTCATTGTGAGAACAGATTCCAAGTACTACTCATGCCTCGTTGAAGTGAGATATTTACAGGTTGATGAAATGTACGACATTATTAGTAAAGAGCCGAAGATTTCGTACGATGACTCTGATAAAAACATCATTTTTGTTAATTTTAGAGGTTTTCCAAGATTAACTGCGCGTTTGCAACCAAATGGTAATTTCGATGAATTTGCTTTGTTAGAGAAAGTTAATAGCCTGCAAAATCAGCTAGCCACTGTGGAAATTCAGCTGAATAAGAGATTAAATGAGGCAGAATTTGAAAAATCCAAATCACAAGCAAAGCTAGAAAGTTTGCAAACTCAGTTTAAAAACTTGCAGAGGAAGACCAAACAGGATGAATCTGTAAATTACAAATTGCAAATGCAAACTAAACTGAAATATGCAATTTCAAACGCGACTATTAGCGGATCAGCATTAAGCTGTCGTTATCCTAGTATTTTCCAAGTTTCTTCACCAGAGGGTAAACGTTGGTGCTCGAGCGGAACTGGACATTGGCTATATTTTAAACTGAAAGAAATGTTCACCATTAATTTAATTCGTTTCCGCCTTTATGACAGAGACAATCGGTTTTACACTTACAATTTAGCAATTTCAAAGGATGGATTCAATTGGAGAACTTTAGCTGCTGGTAAGCAAGGAAGATCAATTCAAGAATTCAAACTCCCTAACCCTATAGAAATACGCTATCTAAGAATGTCAGGTTTCAATAGTCTTAGACCTCATATCGAATTACTTTCCATGATGATCGATTGGATCTGAAAGTTTGTAAAGCTCTTCTTCTATTTCATTCTTTTTGTGTTGTCTTATAACTCACTTTCCTTTACGTTATCACAGAATATGTTTGCAGTCAGCATGTTGGAGTTATTTTTGTGACCCTTGATTTAAATTGTATAATATGGCTATATGTATTGGATTAGTTGCCAACTACATAGATAATGTAATTTGATTGTTGTAGCATAACTTCTGGTATCCCCCATTTCAATGTATTATATTATTAATTGATGTAAAATATTGCTCTGTATTAAAAAAATTAATTATGTATTAAAAATGAGATTAACATACCATATATACTCGAATAGTAGCTGACCATCGAATAATAACCCCACAATGAGGGCGTAAAATTTTTGCCACCCCTTAGAATAAAGTTTTGGCAGGGGACGCAGTACTTTGAGGACTGTGGCAGTAAGGAAGCGTGACCGGTAGCGGTCTACGGGTTCGAGGATCACCCTCCTAATGAGTCCTGAGATAGGACGAAACACCACTAGTCCAGTACGGCTGACTGCCCGGCACTACGGTCCGCCCAGGCTCCAAACCTGGGGGAGCGCCCCCCCAGGTACCCACACTTGGCGCCTATGATCTTAACCACCAGCTTACTTTTTCTGGTGGCTAATAGCCACCAAATTCTAAATACACGATATAAAAATACCAGTACTTCAGAAATTTTGGTGGTTTAGTTAGTCACTGCGCTCAGAAATTTTAGTGGCTATTGCCACTAAACCACCAGATTCGTCGAGCACTGTTATGACACTTTAATGTAGGCGATTTTTTATTTTAATTTTATGAAATTGGTAGAGCTATAATAATTGGCTTGCCGGTGTCAATGGGAATTCTTGCTTACAAAAGATGCAAACGTAAAAAAATAATAATATTCTCCAGAGCAAAATTAGTGAATAGAAGAGAGTCGACGAAGGGAGACTGAAGTGGATACAAAGTGAGGCTAAGCAAACAAACGCGAGTGTACCTTATAATTGCCTAAATTATATGTATTTCGTACTTAGTATGATCATCTTCTCTACCAACAATTCAAAATCTTTTTAGAAACACCATTACTGTGCAATAGTTTTATGGGACCTATTTTACTGCTTTTGTAATTTTACCTTCATTGTTTTGTCCTAATAACTGTAATTAGTTATATTCCAGGAGTTCTCTACAAGCATTAATAATGTACTAAATTGAATGCTCAATAATAAATCATTGTGCACATGAATAATGCACCAAACAAGGTTCCAACGAATAGTTTTCCAAAAATAATCTAAATAGAAACTATGGAAATGATGAATACTCGTATACATAGATGCGTGTCCAAGGAATTCAATAAATAACAAGCGCACTTCGCTTGCTTGCGCTTCGCGGCTTGCGGACACTATGTATCCGCAGAGTCGCCCTGCGGGCGCCTGGGGTTACTCAATCTAACCTATTTTGGGAGTTTTTTACTTTATATACACTGACTGAACAAAAGTATTCGTACACCCCATAACTCCCCATACAAATAGTTATAATACTGATTTATTTAGCGTTTCAAGAATATTTAATTTGTGAGAGATACACTTAATTTGACTTCAAATTCGAATTCTCCACTTTCAAATTATCCACTTTATAAGTTTTCAACTTAATTACTCTTCTTCAAGATTAAGTATTTTCAGCATTTGCTTTCCTATGCCACATGTCACGAGTGATCACCATTGTATATGATGGCATTGGTTGTATGAGGTGGCACAGTTTGAAAATTTTTAACCTTGTGGGAGTGTAAACAAGTTGAAAGATTAAAAAGTGAGTAATTCGAATATGGAGAATTCGAATTTGGAGTTAAATTAAGCGTATCTCTTACCAATTAAATACCTTGACTCGCTAAATAAATCAGTATTATAACTATTTGTATGGGGAATTATGGGGTGTGCGAATACTTTTGTTCAGGCAGTGTATATTGCAAACAAACGTTAACGAATAATTTCTTATATAGATCCGAAAATATAATATTCTAAATCTACACCACTAAAAAATCATAATGTTTTAATATATAAGATACAAGTTTTCACATAGTAGATTTGAACTAACTAAATCCCTGAACACCTGGACAAATAATGAAATCCTTGGATGGTTGGCAACTTATGCACTGATTATGGCGCCATTATAACCAAACCATTCAAGACTTTACTCATTCTGTAATATTAAATTATTGTTGTCGAATCCAAATGAATAGTTTGCAGAATAAGTTTGACCTCCAATTTAATTAATTCCAAATATGGTCATATATCGTATTAAAATAGAGAACATTGGAACTACAAGGTTTGGGTTCAAAAGATAAAGTATAGATATAACTTCAGAAATATGACACTATTCTGTCTGCTCCAAGGAAATTACCCTACCAGTAATTCCCAAAGTATCTCCTTTCCACAAAACACAACACACTCCTCATCTGCTATAAATACTATGTATGCACTCAGTAAGCAATTCAACAATAAATTTTCTTAGCAAACGTGCAAATAACGATGGCTGCCAAATATCCAGAGGAGATATCAACTCTCAAACCTGAAACATTCGATACAATTGAAATGTCGATAACAAAAACCTTTGACTCTCTGATGCAGGAACTGGTAGAGAGGAGGGACCAGCTGATCCGAGAAATATGCAAGATAAGAGAAGAATATTTCTTCCAAAATGAAAAGGGAACCAGAAAACCGCAAGAAAAGAATGTTAATCATGATTCAGAAACAAATGAGGTTATGAACAAAGAATGTGAAGCACCGAAAGAACAATACCATCCGAATCCTACCACTTCGCCTCCTCACTTCTACACATCCGGTCTTGGGGAAATACGGCATCGGATAGAGAGTTTTGGAACACTAGGGGACGAAGTTAATCTCGTATACACCTCCAAAATGAGTCCTATTAGGTCGATAGGGGAGGAAGGGGAGGGACGTGTAGAACTGGATTGTCCACATGGTATAGTGTTAGATGGGAGAGGGAACATGTACATAGCCGATAGTGAGAATCATAGAATTCAGTTAGTTAGCTTAGCAGGAGAATTCATCAGAGAATTCGGTAAGAGAGAACTAACCTATCCAACGACCATAGCTCTGTTCAGGTATTGGTTATTTGTTACAGATGTGTATCAAAACAAACTCCTAAAATATAACATTCAAAGTTATGTATTAGAATGCAAGAGTGAATTAGAACTGAGTGAGCCTAGCGGGATAGCAGCAGAAAATTATGAATTGTTCGTAGCAGATAGATATAATAATAGAATAGTAGTGTTAAGCTTAGATTTTAAATTACTCAGAGAATTAGGACATCATAAGTTAGTAGAGCCAAAGGCTGTTGAAATAAATGATAATAAAGTGTTTGTAGTTGATAACAGTAAACATCATAATATATATGTATTTTCTAAGATAGGATATTTACTGAGTAGAATTATAAGCTTGAGAAGTGGAACTGATTACACATTCCTATGTTTTGATAAGTTTAATAATATTCTAATTAGTGATATGTCTTGTAAAATAATACAAATATACACTTTAGAAGGTCACTTAATTCATACTATTGAGTGTGATTACCATCCTACGGGAATAGCAGTAACTCAAGATAACATGATTATTTCTGTTGATTTTATTAATAGCAAAATATACTTCTATTAGATTCTATTTCTTGTTTACCCAGATTTTGTTATTGTTTATTGCTAACTTTGTACTTTATTAAATATATTAATAACAAGTTACTTTGAGGGTCCAATAAAACACAGAACCGATCCGTTCCGTAGATTAGTGTAGGTATATGTCTATTCCCTGTTTTGGTGAAGACTTCAATTCTTAATTGGTACACACCAAGGTTGAGTCAAATCAATTTGATTTGAAAAAAAACTCATTTTTTGATTTGATTTGATTGAGTTGGTTAATAAGAAATGATTGAGTTGATTGATCTGAATGTTATCATTGGATGAAATAAAATGATCTGAATGATCTTTCATTTCATTTAAATTAATTGAATTGAATTGATTATAATTGATTCGAGTTATCTAAATTAATTTATATGAATTGATTTATAGAAAAATTGTAAGATCAAAAGTCCTTCAGTACCAGAGTAAGTTGAATTTATTGTATTTACACTTAGCATTCCTAGTTTCATTATGGTAGTCTGGCATTTAATAATCCTAATGGATATAAAACCTGCATTATCGTATCTTACGTAGATCGTAGAATATCTTAAAATCCGCAACACTGGATTTGATAAAATGATTTCATCAAAAACTAGATTTTAGTTTAATACTTTTAGTCTTGCAATAATTGCATTGGATGTTATCTAATTTCAAGATAATGGAGTAATTATAATATAGAGTGGAATTCGCTTATTGGAAACTTGTATTTTTGCTCACAAAATAAAATCAAAGCAAACTGTAATGTTAAATCCATGGATTCTGATTGGTTAATACATTTTGACACCTTTTGTGAAAAGGGTAAAAAATTTTGAATTTTGTAATCAGGTTCAGATCTCAACCATATAAAGAATATATGGTCCTATTTTAGTGCGAATTGGATCAGTAGAATTTCCAGGAACGAACAGATTAAATATATTTTCTCATCCTTTAGTTAACAACAATCTACAAGTCACACCAAATCCACGGTGGTGTGGGCCGAGGCCTTTCAGCCTCAGTGGTTGATAAGAGTGGGGTTTTGCGACATGTGTTTGATTTATTGATTTATTGAGTTGGTTAATAAGAAATGATTGAGTTGATTGATCTGAATGTTATCATTAGATGAAATAATATGATCTGAATGATCTTTCATTTCATTTAATTAATTGAATTGAATTGAATTGAATTGAATTGAATTGAATTGAATTGAATTGAATTGAATTGAATTGAATTGAATTGAATTGAATTGAATTGAATTGAATTGAATTGAATTGAATGATTAAAATGAATGAGCAGAATGATTATAGTCTGAAGTTTGGAGACATGAGATAATTTCATTATATAGTACTAGATACAGGCTGTCCAACCTAAATATCAACTTATATCGGAATTTCTAGCTAGGATAGAATCTCAAATGCTAAAAATAAACATATCAATATACATTTTGAAATAAATTTACTTGAGCTGTGCGACTTGAGGAAACTACGTGCCCGCAGAATCGCCCTGCGGGCGTTGTTTAAACATGTTTAAACGCGTGTTTAAATGTGTTTAAACATATTCTATAATATTCTATAATATTAAACATGTTTAAATACGCGGAAAATAAATAGAGTATTGGAAGGTAGAATGCAAAAAGAAATAACGAAATTTGGAAAGTAGATTTGAAACTGCTGAATCTACACTACGTACAATCCACAAATTGCAAAGTTCAAATACGAACAAAATTTATATATGCCATTTCAAATGCTAGAGTTATGGGACATACGCTATATTGCCACCATCCAAATCCCATTAACGCTCCTTCAGGTGATAGAAATTTTTACATCAAGACTGGAATTTAGATTTACTTCCACTTGCAAGAAGCACTCACAATCAACTTATTAAGAACATACATACATAGGCTAACTCTATTGATTAAATAAATATACTCAATCACATTAATTTGCTGTGGCAATCAGTTATAATTATAAAGAACAATGCTGTATGAAGCTTTCGAATTGTAAGGAGTTTTTACATTCATCATACACTGTAATTTCGATTAGGCTATGTTCTCAGGGGTCAATGGATCAAGAGGTTGTGACCCATGACCCATGGTCCACTCTCCTCTGGATACAATACAGTGACTCGTAATATTTCAATTGTTTCTGTAACGATTGATTGGATATAATTAAGATAATATTACTATTTCTATTTGTCTATTATATTAAGTCATCCTTTCTTCTGAAAAATTTAAAGTTTTGTTGAATAAAGTTTGTCTAATTGCATAATGTTTTTGGGTTACACTGTTCAAGCAATAATGATATAGTTAGTTTGCAGTATATACGAGCTAACTGCTAACAGTAGTAACTACTGACTATTTTAAGGTATAATGCTATAGATAACAACGTATATAACTTTCGTTATATTTTAAATAACACAATATTAAAATAACAATTCAGTTTATTATAGGATTGAAACTCACGAATGTTTAAATGTATCTAACTAAAGAACATTGTATGTTCAGTAGAGCTAAATATAAGAATGGCAGTAAGGTACTCAGAAACACCAGTAATTGGTACTACTCAAAATCCCAAGCACGTATCCTCACAGATTTAGAGAGAGCTTTAACAGAGTTGACTCAGCAAGTGGTAGAGAGAACAACAACTCAGTGATATATTTAAACAGAGCCACCAAATAGTGGCACACAGAGAAGTGACACTTTTAGCAGACCTGGATTCTTCCCAGCTAATGACGCTGCGAGAATAAACGAACGCAAAGCTAGCTAGGAACATCTATAAAAGTACACAGAAGATACAGAAACGTATCTGAGTGCAAATAATCTCAGTTCATTGTTACAGGAACACCTAGACGACATCAGAGAAGAATTAGACAAGATCCTCTCGGAACAGATTGCATTTCCTCAAGTATCAATTGAGTGTCATGTGAAGGACGTAGAGAGGAAACTGTGAAAGAAAAATATCAAAAAATGAATCATCAAACATATCGTGCTATATGCATGGGCGTAGGCATAGGTAGAGTTAGGAAAGCCATGGCCATTACCATTAATTTATCATGAACCATTATCTTCTTTTTCTAAGTTGCCCGAAATGGCCCCACCAATCAATCCCCACTCCAACTCCACGCTCCTGATACGCAGAATAGGTCTATCACGCTGAACTAGATTAGTCATATGCTTGAAAACTTCCAAATAATAGATTGATATGATTCATCCATATTATGTTCCGATAACAGCTTAGGAGGAGTATTAGGTAAATGTTTTCAAATATGATGATTCATATTTAGTTATTAAGGAACAATAGAAGATAAGCATATGAATAATGTTAAACATTTGCTCCCTAACCTGATATGAAATAGAATACGAGTGAGTAATATTATATTCTGTATACAATTCAAATTTCATTATATCGTCTACTAGATGGAGCTAGTTATGATGGATATGATTCATCCTGTAATATACTGAATCAGTGAGATTAATCATACTATTGCTCTGCTTGGATATAAATGTGTATCATTAGTCTATTTCTAGAGAATATCCAATTGAAAAGCAAGATAATGCCATTGAAAATCCACTTTCATTGAAACATGAAATATTGTGCACAAGTAGTCGTGATATCCTTGATGTGTGTATCAGTAGTCCTGAGCTCACAAATTCCTTCTTGTCTTATGCCCTGCAAACCTTCTTCCAATTTATTAATTACAGAATCGTCTCTTCACCATACTGTCACTCATTCCATTGATTCATTGCATTTATCCTCGAAGCTTAACGGAATTAGAGGAGAATTGAAAGTCGTTGTGAGAACGAAATCCAAGTACTACTCATGCCTCGTTGAAGTGAAAGACTTACAAGTTGATGAAGTGTATGATTATATCAATAAAAAACCAAATATTTCCTTTGATGCATCTGATACCATCATCTCCATTAAATTTAGGGGATTACCAAAAGTTACCGTACGTTTGCAATCAAATAGTAACTTGGATGAATTTGCTTTGCTGGAGAAGGTTGATAGTCTGCAAAATCAGCTGTTGACTGTGGAAAATTCGCTAAAAAACTTGGAAAGTAGATTTGAAACTACTGAATCTACACTGCAAACCACAAATTACAAAGCTCATATGCGAGCTAAGCTTAAATATGCAATTTCAAATGCTAGAGTTACAGGACATACTTTAAAGTGCAACCACCCAAATCCCATTAAAGCTCCTTCAGGTGATAGAAATTGTTACGTCCAGACTGGAAATTGGATGTACTTCCATCTGCAAGAAGCATTCACAATCAACTTTATACGCTTTCGTTTATGGAACATTGATCATCGCGTCCACACTTACAACTTAGGTATCTCAAACGATGGTTGGAATTGGAGGACTTTAGCTGCAAATAAAGCAGGTACACTAATTGAAGAGTTCAAACTAGCTGAACCTTTGGAAGTACGTTATCTCAGATTCTCTGGATACAATACAGTGAATCGCTATATTGGAGTTGTTTTTGCAACGATTGATTGGATATAATTAAGATAATAATTCTATTTTATTTGTCTATTATATTGAATTATCCTTTTTTCTGAAAATGTAAAGTACAAAACTAAATTGATGTAATGAAATCTTGTTAATATCCCCGTTGCGCCTGGAATGTATCGCGTCATTCCCAGTTTAAGCCATTTTGGGCGGGGAAGCCATAAAAATTCGGGGTATTTACTACAAATAGAAAAAAAACAAGCCTCCGGGGTTTAAACAACAAGCGCACTTCGCTTGCTTGTGCTGCGCGGCTGGCGGACACTTTGTGTCCGCCAGAGACGCCTTGCAGGCGCCTAGGCTCACATTGATTAATTATAAGGTAGATAACATCACTAAATACGTATGTCCGACTGTTACAATCGATATCACTCGAAAAATCACAAAAATAGTCAATTATTGAATTTTTGATGCGTAATGATGACGTCATAACAGAGTGATGAGCCATCATTTTTGGATGATAGTTGTATCACACGTGAAAAATATTATTATACATATTCTATTAAAATTTTAGCCTTCTATCACCTAAAATGGCTGAGAATGAAATTTTTAAAAGTAAAAAAAGGTGATAATGACGTATCAATTCCATGATGAGTCGACATTTTCGTCTGAGGTCAGCAAAACTTTGTGGAGCCATAGCCGAAAGACTCCAACATGCCAAAAATCAGCTTTCTGTGGCTGGCAGTTTCTTCAATCAATTCGTTACAGATATATAGATATACAAGCGCGATTCGCTTTCTTGTGCTGCGGGGCTTGTCTTTGTATAAATATTGTAAACAAAAGTTTGTGAATAATTTCTTTCTCATATGCATCCGAAAATATCAATTTCGAAATCTCCAGCACTAAAAATCCCATGTCAACCGTTGGAAGCTAGTCTCTGGCCTATTTTGTAATTTGTTTACTGTTTGTATCTATCGTAAACAAAAGTAAACAAATTAATCATCAAATTTACGCGAAAATATGATATTCGAAATCTACACACCAGAAAACCCCATGTCAACTGTTGGAAGCTAGTCTCTAGCTTATTTTTGTAATTTGTTTACTTTATTTATCTAATGTCAACAAAGGTAAACAAATAATTTATCATATCGATCTGAAAATATGATATTCGAAATCTACATCCTTAAAAACCCTATATCAACCGTTGGAAGCTAATCTCTAACATAATTTTCAAAATTCGTCAAATGGTGTTAAAATATGTATATAATGGTGTGAAAATATATGCATAAACTTTTTATTGCTATATATTATAATATAATTGAGACATCTATGTAAGTTATTGCTTTGAAGTATTAATAACAATAACAGCCTACAATTGTTTCGTACAATAATTTATATTGTGAGAGTGAAGCCGTACATAGTATAGTATAGAAAAGGTGTGAAAATTGTTTTCTATTTTTTTGCAGAAGTTAATAATTATATAATAATTATATAATAATTATATAATAATTATATAATAATTATATAATAATTATATAATAATTATATAATAATTATATAATAATTATATAATTATTATATAATTATTATATAATTATTATATAATTATTATATAATTATTATATAATAATTATATAATTATTATATAATAATTATATAATAATTATATAATTATTATATAATTATTATATAATTATTATATAATAATTATATAATTATTATATAATAATTATATAATTATTATATAATTATTATATAATAATTATATAATTATTATATAATAATTATATAATTATTATATAATTATTATATAATTATTATATAGTTATTATATAATTATTATATAGTTATTATATAATTATTATATAATTATTATATATACTTCTAGCTCTTTTCTAAACCGTATTGCCATTCAATTACCTAAACAGCGAATACATTGTGCATTCAATTTACTTTACGTAGCTATGTACTCTAGTAGTATATTGATGATTTTCATTGTTAAACCGGGTATTTCCCAATTGAGCGGAGTCAACTGTAATATTTGAACTGGTGCACGAAATTTCAAATACTTTCAAAGAAATACGTTATTAAAATAATTATAACTACTTTTAGTTGTGGATTTGGAATAGTTGATTGTTCTACAACTATGCATTCATATGATTCCAAATATAGGAGTAGCTAATGTAACTCAACTCAGTACATGATCATAATATATTAGATTTCTATTTCATTTATTACAGAGCTGATTAATTTGATATTAGCAAACTTGAGCCATTATTAGTTTAGTTCAAGGGTGCTCAAACCGTGGCCCGCGGATAATTCGCTTGTTTTCATTATTCATATGTATACAGTAGATTGACGTGCTTCAATCGTCAGATAATAATTGTTTTTTCTAAACACCATATAGAAATAATTATAGATACTCTACAAATGCATCAATGTTCCTAGTATGAATACAGTATTTGGTAACGATAGTATATTAACTATAGTTGTTCCATTCAAAAGATTATAATTTAAGTCAATAACCTGAGTTTACAAGTCGAATCCATTGTTAATGCAATATGAGGTCAAATAGTATATATGTATGTATATAGTATAGCTTGAAAATTGATTAAACTAAAGCCAGAGGCGATCTATGATTTGTGGACCGTAGATTTAAAAGTTTGAGAACCCCTGGTTTAGTTGATCCACAGGAACAAGAAAGGTTGAAATGTTTTAAGAAGCTCACTATTCTCATTTATATAATGATAGAATGGGCTCATACCCTGGAATAAGAGACTTGCCCACCATCCTACTAGAGGATGTTAACTTTTACAACAAGAGTAGAATTGAAATAGTTAGACGAATGTCGGATTTATATCTGTATTTCAAGAATTAGTTATGGGACAATTTTAAATAAATAATAACTTAATCCAGACTTTGGTAACTTAATCGTTCTATCATTGATTTTATAGTCTTTACTCATATACCATATATCCATTACATTTCCCCAATCTACCATGTTGAAAATAACTTCAGCTAATTCGAGAAGATTGACTAATTAATATTCAAAAGTATGTGTAGCATATTTAAAACACATTGTATTGGCACTGTCGAGGAAATGGAATGATGTAGCAAAATAGTGTACGAAATTTCAAATATTTTCAAAGAAATACGCATGTGTTATAAAAATAATTATAACTACTTTTAGTTGTGGATTTGGAATACGTAGTTAATCATGTTCTACAACTATGCATTCATATATGATTCCAAATATAGGAGTAGCTAATGTAACTCAACACAGTACATCCTTACTATTAAAACTCGATTGTTATTTGTGTATATATATATATATATATATCTGTAACGAATTGATTGAAGAAACTGCCGGGCTCAGAAAGCTGATTTTTGGCATGTGGGAGTCTTTTGGCTATGGCTCCAGTAAGTTCTGAGTTCAGAGCAAAATGTCGACTCATCATGGAATTATGACGTCATTGTCACATTTTTAAAAGTTAAGCAACACAGTTATTCGGGCATAACTCAGCCATTATAGGAGATAGAAGGCTGAAATTTTAATAGAATCTGTGTACTAACATACCTCACACATGATGCAACTATTATCAAAAAATGATGACTCATCACTTTGTTATGACGTCATCATTACGCATCAAAAAATTTTAAATTCACAAATTTGGTGATTTTTGTGATATCGATTAGCACAGTAGGACAGACATATTTAGAGATGTTATCTCCCTTATAATTAAGCAATGTGACTCCAGGCGACCGAAGGGAGCCTCCGGCGGACACAAAGTGTCCGCCAGCCGCGCAGCGCAAGCAAGCGCGAAGCGCGCTTGTCATAATGATATACGTATTTCTATTTTATTTACTGCAGAGCTGATTATTTTGAAATTAACAAATTGAAGCGATTATTAGTTTAGTTCAGAGGTTCTTAACCTGGGGGGCGTCATGACCATTTCAGGGGGGCGTGGCATTTGATTTCGAATTTTGCATTTTTATTTTTTCAAGTGTATAAATCATCAAATTTTTGACATGGCTAGTACTTACATCTGAAGCTTGGTGCCTCGGATATCGTCCATGATGTGAATTTAGAATCTGATTTTAAAAGGGACAAATAACCACCTCGTTATAACCCACTTGGTTATAATGGGACTTCAGTGTGTATGTATATATCCTATAGACAATTTCTACCTCCCTAACCGGTATTTACAACCCTCCACTAATTCAATAATACTTTACCCAATCAGTTACTCAGTTACTCGATTAATCAAAGTAATTAAAATGTGTACTTTTAACCCGCGGCTGGCTAGGAATGTTGAAAGTGAAAATGAAAGTACATTGAAAGTGAACTGAAAGTGAAAGTGAAAATGGGGTTTTCTCTATTTATACTTTTGAGACCTAGCCAAGCGAGGGTTAACAAATAGATTTCAAAGTCAAGGGGGCATAATGATTTAATGGTTATAAAAGGGGGGCGTAAGGACAAAAAGGTCAAGAACCCCTGGTTTAGTTGATCCACAGGAACAAGAAAGGTTGAAATGTTTTAAGAAGCTCACTATTCTCATTTATATAATGATAGAATGGGCTCATACCCTGGAATAAGAGACTTGCCCACCATCCTACTAGAGGATGTTAACTTTTACAACAAGAGTAGAATTGAAATAGTTAGACGAATGTCGGATTTATATCTGTATTTCAAGAATTAGTTATGGGACAATTTTAAATAAATAATAACTTAATCCAGACTTTGGTAACTTAATCGTTCTATCATTGATTTTATAGTCTTTACTCATATACCATATCTATTACATTCCCCCAATCTACCATGTTGAAAATAACTTCAGCTAATTCGAGAAGATTAACTCTATCTCTAATATTTACAAGTACGTGTAGCATATTTAAAACACATTGTATTGGCACTGTTGAGGAAATGGAGCGATCTAAATCACTAGCAAAATACTGCGTATACATACATACATTAACCTTGTCAGTATAGGTGGTAGAAGCATCTAAAAGTACCCAGGTCATTGCAGCTTCAAATTTAACCTCATTATTATCTTTCAATAATTTTTTTAAATGTTCAGACTACAGTATTGTGTTTTCACACAATTGGGATTTCTTACTATTGTTTTTTACTACTAATATTTAACCTGTGAAGAAATAGTAAGAATGTCCGGTTTGGAGTGTATTACGACTATCAAAGTAAAAATAATGTTACTTAAATCTGTAAAGGAACATCTAAATTTGGAATCGAGTGTGATTTAGACAAATTTGGTGGAGGTTATTGGTGGAGGTTATGGAGGTTATAAATGTTTGAGTCAAATCAGTATATAATTCGATCAAATTATACGTACACTCAATTAACGAGGCATCTTTTAATAGTCAATATTAAATACTTAAACATTTTCAGTGTTATTTTAAAAACTCTTCTATAGATGGAAGAAGATGTAGTGAGATTGCACCACAGAAGCCTAGTCTGAATTGCAAACTTAGGTACACAAAGTTGGTATTCTCACATGTATGTTGTTGGTTGAACTAGACTATTTGTTTATGCAGAATACTTGTATGACGCTGAGTGACAATTTCGCTGACTCCAGCGATAATAACGCAGCGTTTTAAGTGGAGAATGCTACCCATTTCAGACCAATTTTGCAGCATTTTGGTTAGATATGACTCTCAGGTTGTCACGGGGCATTTACTAACAGAGAAGGTGGTTCCGTCTAAAAACCACGGATCTCAGGAATTATTAAGCTAGCGTCATTTTTGCTCAAGTTAGTAATACTGTTTCTCAACACCATATAAGTAATGTTGTTGTTTTTGAAAGATATTTATAATTATAGTGACTAGATCTCTTTTATATAATGATAGAATGGGCTCATACCCCGGAATAGAGGACTTGCCCACCATCCTACTAGAGGATGTTAACTTGTACAACAGGAGTAGAAGTTGAGTTGGAAAAGTTTAATGGATATCGGATTTATTTCTGTCTTTCAGGAATTTGTTATGGGACAACTTGAAATAAATGATAATCTAATCCAGACTTTGGTAACTTGATCGTTCATATCTTTTATTCTATAATTTCTAACTATAAATTCAATCTAATATATTTAAGAAAATTGTATTGATAAGATTAAATATTAAAATATATCACAATAAAACAGGGAATGGGGAAATTGTTCGTGTGATTCTTGTCTGTGAGTGAAGTCATTAATACAATCTATGTAGTGTTGTTGCCTCTGTTATTCTGGTAGAGGTGTGAAATTTTGCTGAAGTACCTTAAAACAATAGTCTGCCTAGCATTCAGCAAATTTCAATCGAGATGTACGTAGAGCCACACTTAGTTAATATATATATGATCCAATCTCGTATGTGGGCTGGTTCTATTCGGATGAAAGTAATCCTACATCTCTACTTAGGACATATACGTAGTTTACATACACGCCATAACACGTAATACGTATCTTGAACTGATACAATAATTATTGATTAAACGTGATTCAATAGTTAGAGAATTCTGACAACACAACGTGATGGTAACGCGTTATACTTGTAATTAAGCTGTTATTACATTATCATTGTCTGTGCATATCGAAGAATAATTTCTAATATTAATAGGGTGCATTTTGTGGAATGGTTTAGAAATATAATCAATACTAGGCAGATTATTTCAGAAACTTTAAGGTTAGGATTTTCTCTTGTTATCTCTCTGCATGGAAGATATTGTAAAATGAATTGAATACAATTAAGTTGTTAAATACACCTCCATATTTGAGTATATTTGACCCTGTATTTAAGGGTATTAATGAGAAAATATCGATGGATAATATGGTGTGTTAAGAAATTAATGTCCTCTTAATGCATCTCTAAGACCAATTTATAAATCAGCATCAAACACTGACTCATGTTTACAATATACTTTTAAAACAGATTAGTTGGACACATTTCGTAAACCGAACTGGCAGAATCAATATTATTCGCCCAAAATATTTGTACAAAATAATAAGATTTCTCTCCATCCTGAAATTAGTTGATTTCACAGGTTTGTAAATTTTTCCGTTGCAAGGAGTGAATGGTGGGTGTCATGATTGTCCATCGATTTTCTTAGTGCTGCGTCTGAAAAGTTGGAAGATCAAATAGCTTTAAACTAGAAGTTGCAAACTTTCCTTCTGAGCTGGTCTTGATTTTTTAGACATAAGTGCGGCGTACGCCTAAAAGAAGAATTTTTGGTACAGAACTACAAATTTTAATAATTTCGTATTTAACGATCATTAATTGCAGCTAAAAAGCAGCATTAAAAGGGGACATTTAATTAATTAATATCCTGAATTACCGAAACCTAATTCTTCTATAAGCAATGAATTGCAAAGTGAATGGTTAGGATTGACTAACTATTCTATTCTGCATAAGGCACAAACCGAAAGGAATGAGTGCAAACAGAATTTAGTGTCAGTAAACAAGTACAGTAGAACTCAGCTAATTAGTACGTACTCGAAGTTTATAATTATCATAAGTACTCGACTTAGTACTACGTACTCATTTCTATGAACCAAAATTCATTTAATATATAGATTCCTATGTAATATCAACGGTCAGTGCGTACTTACGGATGGTATGTACTTTTTTCTGTTCCCGGGGGGTACGTCTTATCCAAGTTCTATTGTACATGTTTTAAATAACTACTATAGCTCAATTGACTCAAATTCCTATTGTCTCTCTAAATATGTATCAAAAACTTTTTCAAAACTTTGTCTCAATATCATTATTCAAACTTAGTTGCAATGGCTCAAATTGGTCGTTTTCTTTCCATGAAATTTGCAAGAAACCTGACAGCAGCACACCGACAGAGGAGACACTTCAAACCACACAGCCAATCAGCACAGACGGGAGCTCTACTCGCTGCTATCGGGATCGGGGGGATCGCTATGTGGTATAAGACGAAGGTTGCTTCATGCGTTGATAAAGCAAAGGAAACAGCAACTCTTCCCATGTATTCCTTGGCAGAAATTTCGAAGCATAAAAACAAGGAGAGCAAGATATGGATTACTTACAAAGAGGGAGTTTATGATATCACCGAATTTGTGGATTTGCATCCAGGAGGACCGGAAAAGATATTGTTGGGTGCAGGGGGGTCTATCGATCCTTATTGGGAGGTATTTGCTAACCATAACACGAGAGAAGTTAAGGAGATGCTTGAAGTGTATAGAATCGGGAACATTAAGACAGAAGATCGAGCTAAAGCACTTCGCCCTGTTAATCCTGAGAGTCATTATTCAGGTGATCCAATTCGCTCACCCATTCTCAATGTAAAAAGTTCTCAACCATTCAACGCAGAAACGCCGATTCTCCTGCTGGACAATAACTACATCACGCCGAATAGCCTCTTCTTTGTCCGTAACCATCTCCCAGTCCCCAAGGTTGATCCAGATACATACGTATTGGAGGTCAAAGGCGATGGATTAGAAACACTCAAACTGAACCTAAAAGATCTGAAGAAGAACTTCAAACAACATGTTGTGACTTCCACCATTCAATGTGCAGGCAACAGACGGAATGATCTATCAGCTGTGAAGGATGTGAAAGGGTTGCCATGGAGTGGCGGTGCTATAGGAACAGCAGAATGGACGGGAGTGAAACTAAAAGATGTTTTGGCTAAAGCAGGAGTGAAAGATAGTGATGACAATGCAATAAAGCATATCCATCTCTTAGGACTCGACACTAATCCGTTGACAAAGGAATGCTATGGCACTTCTATTCCAGTTGAAAAGGCGATTGATACGCGAGGAGACTGCTTATTAGCTTACAAAATGAACGGAGAAGATTTACCGAGGGATAATGGTTTCCCGTTGCGTGCGATCATTCCTGGAACTGTAGGAGCTAGGAATGTGAAATGGTTGTCTAAAATTGTTGCAAGCGATGTGGAATACGATGGCCAATGGCAGCAAAGAGATTACAAAGGCTTCTCTCCTTCAGTGGATTGGAACAACGTCAACTTTTCTTCTTCTCCAGCGATACAGGAGCTTCCGGTCCAGTCTCTAATTTGTACCCCTCAGAATGGAATGACAGTGAAAAGCGAAAATGACGAAGTACTCGTGAGTGGCATAGCATGGAGTGGAGGTGGGAGGGCGATCATTCGAGTGGACGTGTCCATTGATAAAGGAGAGAAATGGTCAACAGCTACGCTCATGCGAGGAACTGAACAGAATGCAAAGAGAGCTTGGGCATGGACGTTTTGGGAGGTTTATATTCCGTTACCAGAGAATAAGTCTGAGATAAATATCTGTTGTAAGGCAGTGGATGAGTCCTACAATGTACAGCCAGATACTCCGGCTCCTATCTGGAATCTGAGAGGCTGTCTCTCTAATGCCTGGCACTACATCAAAGTCTTTATCAAATGAGGTACAGGCAATTTCAAGTATTATCAGTATTCGCCCCTTACTCAAATGAAATAAAATCAAAGCACTGTTTCCCCTTGTTCTGTTCATAACTAATTGCTTCTGCTTGTACTGTAACATTTTTTTACTGAAATAAAGATGTAAATGATAATTTAAAATGTTTACAGTATAGATAATTGAAATGAAAATTTGTTCCTAATAGAGAGATGTAAATTATTGTAAGGATAACGTAGTATACTTTTATCCATAAATTTATTTCTATGGAACTCGGAACTACGACGTTTAGATCGATCTCGAATGCGAAATAAGTCTTTGTTACTGGGATATCGATATTCCTTTCAAGATCGATCAATCGATGCATTAACTCTAACCACAGCAAGTTAGCAGCCTAAATATGAGCAGATTGCAGATAATATAAAATGCTCTGCTTTCGCATTTCAATACTGTTGAATTCGATCCTAAATAAACCCACCAAATATTTGCATACATAATCAAAGCTGCAATATTTGTCATCGTTGGCATCGGTAGGGTTGGGAGGGCCTTGGTCCACCAATAATTTGTCATGAACCATTTTCTATTGATCATACTGCGAATTGTCCGAAATAGCCCTACCATCCCCACTCCAAGTCTACGCTCCTGTTTGTTATTATTGATCTAGTATAGACTGGACTGTCACTATTTGGACCCCCCAGAATGGTTCCCCCGGTCCTTATATTTCGAAATATAAGGACCGGTTGGAGACCAATCATTTCAGATGGGTCCATATATTTCAACGTAACACTGAAATATTGGTTCCGGGAGGTCCATTATTGTATTACGTGAGAGGACAACCGCAGGCAGAGTTTGTGTGGGACATTCACCCCCGTGAACATTTGCCACTCACATTCTTAGCCACCTCATGACCCATGACCGAATCTACAGCCCAGGGGTATCCAATAATAGGTACGGGCGCTACCGGCAAGCTAATCTTAGGATGGAGTATCTGTATTCTCTATACTATTTACTATTCCAAAGACAGGAAGTTCCTTAATTCCAAAATTTCTAGTACCCTGCTAGAAATAATGTGTATACTGAGAAATGCGGCATAGTTTGTAAGGGATTTGATCTACATAGCTATGTTAGCGTGTCAGAGAAAGATGTGCTTTTGGACCTTTTGACCTGTATTTTCAATGCCTAGAATTAACTAATTAATTTCCCAATACTTTTCTATAATAGCATAATGATACTAATATAGACTGTAGAATATTCTAGAATATTCTTTCTCTTATAGCTTCTATATATGCGAGTTTAGAGCATATAAATTAGATAATTCCTAAACTAACACATAGCAACCGTTAATTTTAGATCAATAATGCTAGGATTTAGTGTCACAATTCGAGGGAACCCTCCTCATCAGCCTATCCTCAAAAAAAGTTAGCTGATAATAATCTTATTTAGAAATCTGAACCATGGCTACTATCTTCCGTTATTTTCGTTATTTATTTTTGATTGTTCGGTTTAGCTTTGTGAGTCTCAATGGCTAAGTGGGGAGAGGGAGATCCTCGGTGGATCGTAGAGATGCGGGACGACGGAAAGAATGTGAACAACTGGCACTGGACAGAGCGTGACGTGACTCAGTGGTCTAAAGATAAGCTGACATCCTTCCTCACTCCCCTCGAGCTAGGCAGTCCCGACCATATCAACATCTCAATAAAAGAAGTCACTTCGCTGACAGGGGAAGCTTCCATCAACAACAGAAAAGGCAAACTTCTCTTCTTCTTTGAATGGACAATCAAGCTCGAATTCAAAGCTGAGACTGAAGATGACGTCATCTCAGGTTACGTCATCATTTCCCGTCTCTCTGACGAGAACACAGCCAATGAGATTGATGTTGATGTGGAGGAGAAGAATGATAGCGGGGAACTGTTCCAACTCGCTAAGGAAATAATTCGGAAAAGTGAGAGGGACAAATTCGTCCAGGTAGCGCAGGCCTATCGAGAAGCTCTTCGAGGCGACGCCACTGCTGGAATGCAGTATACCGCGAAAACTATCACGCAGCAGTCCACTCCAGAACCGAAACCCAAATTTAAGGACAATCATCAGACAAAAGCTGTCCCAACTTCTAAACCCGATACGACCGCTATTTCCTTGAAGGAGACTTTCCTAGCTTCAAGCTTGGACATCTACGAGTGTTTCACAGTAGCATATCGCGTCTCTATATATACAGGGAGGCCGTGTGAAATTAATGCTATGGTGGGTGGGAAGTTCTCAATGATGGGAGGCATTATAACGGGAAGTTTCACCAAACTGTCTGAGGGGGAGTTGATAGAGCAGGAATGGAGGATGAATGATTGGCCAGCTGACTGTGTGTCACGGCTTCAAATTAAATTCGTTCCTTGTCCCGAAGGCTGCCAGTTGCATTTAGAGCAGAAAGGAGTTCCGGTAAAATCGGCGGAGAGAACAAAGGAGGGTTGGAATTCGCAGATTTTTCAGCGGATTAGGATGGCATTCGGTTACGGCGTGAGTCCAGGGATGTCTTTGTAGGAATTTATTGTATTAGACTTCTCTTATCAGATCAGAATTGCATATGTAGACACTAATCAAGGTTTTATCATGCTGATTCTCTCTGTTATTAGGTTAGCTCCTTATAAGGAGTTGGTTAAGGTTGTTTAGATAGAACTTATCTTACATTCACATTCCTAGCATTTCATTGTAGTGATACACAGGGTTCTCACCTGGATTTTCTGAAGGCGTATTGGCAGTGACGTAACCAGGATTTTCTGACTTTGGGGAGGGGGCACATCATCCAGCTGGGGGTCTGGGTGCGCTGTAAGCCCCCCAGTGGGGTCTAGGGCCTTTGCACCTGGAAGCTGACAACATTTATTTTATAATATGCCCAGATTCATCTAAGTTGGTACTTTAAATCCTGACAGGGGCACATGCCCCCTGGCTACGCCACTGCGTATCGATACTACCTATACACAGTAGTCAGATATCCAGAAAGAATCTATGCGTTAGAAAAGAACTGTCAATATTATAATGAATTCACACCTCATTTCATCCCACAAAAAGTAACTACGTACGTAGATCAAATATTATTAAGTTTTATTGTTAGACCATATATTAACATTTCGATTCCTGACTCTCCTGTTCCTGTTGAGTATCAGTGAGATTATAATTATGCCGAGATTCCTGTTATGTGCGAAAGAGGGTCAGAGTAATGGTAGAGTTTATCACCATTAATTAATTAATGTGGAGTGTGGCCTTAAATTTAACACCAGAGGAACCTTCTAACCACAGAGTATGAGTATTTGGTATCAATAGAATTTGCTATCAAATACTTGTACTCTGTGGTTTCTTTCCAGTTGCTCTATGGTAGTGGTTCCCAACCTGGGGTCCATAGACCCCTTAGTGGTCCACAGAAGATATCAGGGGGTTCACAGAATATAGGAAATTTGATATAAGGGGTTCACAGTCAAAAAAGGTTGAACACCGCTGCTCTATGGTGTACCAATATGGAGCAACTCTGTTAGACTGCGACTGCATGCTATTGCACTTATTGATGGGGAAATGTGTATATGCATGTGCATCCGCATGTTTATATAAATGACGGACGAATATTTCGATAAAACTTTATATATATATCTTATACTAAAAGCTGTTCGAATCCTAGGATTGCAATTTAATCCCACTAAAATGCCTCAATGGCATTTAAGTGAGGAATAAATTGCCTATCTCAATGTTTCTGCCTTCTTAATACGTAATCCCATCGCAATACGTACTTTATGCATAACTGAGAGGAGTTATATACTGAGGTATGTCCTGATTTTATTAATCTGAAGTCCACTAAATCTCAAAAATCAAGTAGTCAAGTTGCTGTGCGGTTTAATAACAAGGGTGAAACATCATAGAGTTGATAAAGCCCTGGTTGAGATATTGTGCATTATATTGACGATTCAGATAAATTGTTTACTTCCGAAAATACTTACATAACTCTTATTTTTGTCATGTATTTTGCAATTCAAATCTTGGTTATTAATTAATTGAATATTTTGAATGCATTTTGTTGTTGATCATTACCTCCACACTTCCTTTACTTACTCATTAATTGCCTAACATTTCCTGCTTTGATAACTAAATTTTGCTTTATCAATACTTATTATTATTGTGCCAAATTCTCCGACAGACAAATTATGCCAACATAAAGTATGATTTCATATACATTTACTCGCTAAAATAGGCTCAGTCACTGACTCTATAGTGCATTTGAGGAATTAGCGAGATGACTATCGGTAAGAACAAGCGCCTAACACGAGGTAAAGCCGGGAAAGGCGCCAAGAAGAAGGTGATTGACCCATTCATCAAGAAGGATTGGTACAACGTGAGAGCTCCGGCGACCTTTGACGTGCGAGACATCGGCAAGACTCCGGTCAACAAGAGCTCTGGCACGAAGCATAGCAGCGATTCTCTGAGGGGGAGAGTGTTCGAGATATCTCTAGGCGATCTCTCCACCGCTAACAATGAGAATGTGTTCAGGAAGTTCAGACTTATCGCAGAAGAGGTTAGATTGTGGATCCCAACCTGAGTCCACATAACATATCAGGAGTCTACGGGATTTTGTATTAAGGTTGATGGGAGAAGTCCACAGCCAAAAATGACTGAAAACCACTGGAATAGGTTTCAAGACCTGTGGTCTTTTGACCCAATGTGACCTTAGTTGACTAATTCATTGAAAGATGATGAAGAATTATGAATTATTCAATTAATGAATTATTCAAAATCTCAAACATTAGTGCAGATTATATGCCCAAAAATAGTTAAAAGGTTGCTCATGTTATATACCTCTAACATTGCTAAGTCCCTAAGAAATATCAATTTTTTTTCATTATTTTATTTTCAAATTTTGAGTAATTCATTGATAACTCATGAATTAGTCAACTCAGGATTTTGAATGCCACTGCTCTAATGAGTGCTGTGTAGATCGATGACAAGTCTGTACTGACCAACTTCCACGGAATGACTCTGACATCGGACAAGCTCAAGTCCATGGTTAAGAAGAATCAGACTACGATAGAGGCCTACGCGGATGTCAAGACCACGGACGGATATCTGCTACGGCTGTTCTGTATTGGATTCACTCATAAGCCGGACCATCAAGCCAAGAAGACCTGCTACGCTAAGACCTCCAAGTGCAAGGCTATCCGCAGGAAGATGGTCGAGATCATGACTAAAGAGGTGAGCTCTTTGAACTGATTTATTTTGAAATAATTGCACTCTAAATTCTCGTTTTGTCGATATAACTCGGGTTTTTGAATCAATGAAAGATGGGCAAAAAACCCAACGATTTCGACTGTATCTGAAGTCAATTACGACCTAGGGTTAATATTCTGGAATATCCCCCTACATTAAAAATGTTCCAACCTTCATACAAAACAGTGTTTTCAAGGCTTGTGTAGAAACTTAGTAATTTTTGATATACAGTCAACTCAGCTTAATAGGGTCACTGTCTAATCGGATTAACCATTTAATCGGGCCACTTTTGGCAGGACCGGAATAGCTCTCACACATAGAAGCTAATACAAAATATTTTCGGTTAATAGAGTTCTCCGCTTAATCGGGGCAAATTGTCTTCTGACCGATGTGAACCTTTTTAAGCGGAGTCGACTGAATTAAGACATTGGAAATTTGTAATTGATGTATGTGTAAATCTTTGGAATTTCTACATTCATTAGAAGGTCACTACCTATTCATTCATAACCTAACTGAGAATAATTGGTTGAATTTCGCTGTGCTGCAAATCGACATCGTAATTGCCTGTTTGCACTTCAGCGAAAGCGCAAATTACTTTGCTGGAATCAACGCTTGCGAATACGAATTGTACTAAATGACTTCCCAGAATTCTTTGTAAATTTTCCCTGGGGACTTTTACTCGACTTTGGAATGACATTATTCTACTTTTAGTTTCATTGCGCTCTTTTGAATAAGTAGAATTTACGCTACTTCCAGATAAGGACCTACTTCTCAGATAATTATAATATTGTATACTCAACTATAAATACGCAGTCATTCTATTATGGAATTATTCCTCGAAACAGCACAGCTATTTACCAAATTAGGAATTATGCTAAAGTGTGAAAGTATTGAGTTGTTTGTTATTATGGACCCAAGTCAGTAAGGAAAATATTCATGACGCCAATTATATACGGCTCACTTTACATTGACAGTTTCGTTATAAATAGACTGGACTTCCTCTTTCAAATGTAAATACTGAAAAGTATAAGTATTATTTTACAGAATTCACATCCTTAGTTTATCCCACATAATTAGATACCCAATAGCAAATAGTTAGCAGATAAGATTTCTTTTTCACGAGGTATTTTGGTACTAGACTCTATTTATAAGTTTTTGAAATATTCATATCCTGTAGTATTAGATTACACTCAATTATAATTTGAATAGATTCCTTGTCCGATCTTCTACCATGCATGATGACGAGTCTCTAGAGTCTATTCACTTTTCTGAGTCAAATAGTCGCTTAAAAATGTTTTAATATTGGACTTCATTCTTCTCAAACTTGTACTTTAATACGATTTGAATTGTATATTCGAATTTGGTTAGATTTTTTAAATCATTTATGTTCTCGGTTAATGAGTATTTTCTCGTCTCAATCTATACATTAAATATTGTGATCAATTTGTATAAAATTTCTTCCATTATTGCTTACTTCAGAGTTCTGGTAGTGCATACAGTCGACTCCGCTTAATAGGGTCACATCGGTCAGAGGATATTTTGCCCCGATTAAGCGGAGGACCCTATTAACCGAAAATAATTTGTATTAGCTTCTATGTGTGAGAGTTATTCCAGTCCTGCCAAAAGTGGGCCGATTAAGTGGTTGACCCGATTAAGCAGTGACCCTATTAAGCGGAGTTGACTGTACTTACTTTAGTATCTAGAGTTACGTCCCAACTTATTTATGCCACATAACATTCCAATAGATCAGTACCGTCGACCTGAAGCAAGTGATCAACAAACTAATCCCAGACTCGATAGCCAGTGACATCACGAAGCAATGTGGCGCCCTATTCCCCATGAAAGACGTGGCCATCCGTAAAGTAAAAGTGTTGAAGCGGCCGAAAGCAGACATGAGTAAGCTGATGGATATGCACGGCGACTCCGGTAAGACAGGGGTGCTGTCTGGTGAGATCGTGGGTAGGGAGGGGTACGAACCTCCGATACAGGAGAGTGTGTGATTAGATTTCGTAGTTTTCTTAGGTAATGATTAGTCGTTCATTTTGTTAGGTAGATTTAGTAGCTGTTATATAGTTAGAATGCTAATATGCTGTATCCTTCTACGCCGGATGTGATAGCTATAATTTAGTGGTATTGCCAACCTAAATGTTACGAATTATTCGTTGCATTTCCTTTGGTCTTTCACCAACTTTTGCTTTAAAACTTTTGAGTCGTAAATCTCTGATCGCTTTTATACTCTTTAATTTCTTTCCGATTCTGAGAAACTATATTTTGATCAGAAACCCAATGTTGAATTTTGATCAGAAAACCAATGTTGAATTTTGATCAGAAAACCAATGTTGAATTTTGATCAGAAATACTAATTAATACAAATTCCACAGTTCTACATTGGTTTTCTGATCAAAATGTTCTAACATCCATATTCTAAATACTTTATTATAAATATTGATAAATCAGATTTCTACTTGTTGATCATTTCAACTTTCATCTCGTTTCTCTCTCCATAATATTCCATAATAAAACACTTATATTTGACTTGAAGCCAAGTTAATTCATACTAACCAATTCGATATATCGAAAGTAATGCTCAATTCCGAACTGAGATCCGATATTATATGTAGACACAGACTCTAGTTACATGTGTTAACATGCTACCTTCTCATGATACTGATATCCGCGATAACCAGCTTAACTAGATATCATTCATATTTGGTTGAACAGCAATATTATATTATCATGTCCAATGTTACTATTGAATGATGTGCTAATTTCCTTCTTGGTTTAATTATGGTTAATCTATTGTATTAATGCATTTCTTGGATCATTCGAATCATCGAATTGATCCTATCTGGCCCAAGTATAAAAGCTAAGAAATCATACTTATGGTGCTTTGTATACTTTTCTATCTTATAATACTGTACATTCGTTTCAAAAGCAAATCATTTCAACACTTTTGGTGAAATTATTATTATTATCCTTAGTCCACAAATACTGATCTAGTTGTTGCAATCCTGGAACTGGTTTTACTCAGATCCTATCTCTATATTAACTTCAGTTGTGTCCCTAGTGCTAGATTTGACTTGTATATCCAGAAAATCGATGAAGAAACGATGCGAGTTAGTAACCAGTAATAATGGTTATGCAATAAAATATTAAAATTGAGTATCTAAACTACGTTTTCCAATTATTTTATTGCTGATTAAGTTAATTAAACTCGCATATGACTCAATTGAACAATTCTCAATAATTATGAGGCAAACTGTACCTCTTTATTTGGAAATGCTTTTTATCTCAATTTTTTTGTACTTTAACTAAAGGCTACTAACAGTAAATTCAAAGCACATTTTGTTGAGTAATGAAACTCTAGTGAGTTTCGCTAATTGATTGAAATTAGCCTGTACTTAGGAGAACAGTAGAACTTATATGGACCTAAGCTCACCATGCAACGTAACAGAAATCGCATTATTTAAGCTTAAACGCCTTAGCACTAATGTTTCTAACGAAATATTTTCCAGCCCTTGGATTTATATGTGATAGATTTAAGAGGTTTAACTGTAAATATTTCCATCAAAACCAATGACGACTTTGAAAGACCTGAGTCCTGAGAACATGAAGCTAGCTGCTTCGAAGAAGATCACTGGAGTGGATGTGACTGACTTTGCACAGAAGATCCATGAGCACAATAATGTGAGTTCCATTCTGTAGTTTCTTAAATCTTTGCTAAGTAAATATATCACCATTACAAAGGGTAATGCGGAAATGGTTCGACTTTTCGAAAAAGGAAATAGTTCGAATTGCGGATTTAGGAAATAGTTCGACTTTTTATCATTAGGATTAATGGTGGGGTTTTTTCGAACTATTTCCTTTTTTGGAAAGTCGAACTATTTCCGGTTTTTGTGCGAACTATTTCCACCATACCTTACAAAGGTAGTATTTGATCATGACCAATGGTTTTGTACAAATAGTACTAAAGTAGTTCATTAGAATAATAAATCAAATCTAAAGAAGAAGAAGCACAAACCCTAATACGTACTCCTAATGAGCTCATTTCGAATATAACTCTATTGCAAATAGGAATATGCCAGTAGGCAGATTAATCATACTTGAACGGAGATATATAGAATCTGTAAAGCATAGAATTTCTAATTCTCGGAAATACTGAGATTCATGGAAATTAACTGTTTTTACCTAGAACAGACCAGGATTCCCAGTCGATCTTACAATGGTAAATACAGTTACGAAATTAATTCTAATGTGTCAAAGAGAATTTGGAATTAGAAATATAAAATGCATAGGTTTATTCAAAATCACGTACATATGTATTAGTGGGACCAGTCAACTTGTACCACTACTAAAATGAAATGTACGATTCCTATAGCATTTTGGATGAGATATCTATAAGAACACAGTGAAAACAGGATTTTCTGTTGACTTTGTAAGATTTGACTTGGTACGAGTTGGCATGTGGTATGAGTTGGCATGTGATATGAGTTGCCTGGCATTCGTATGTATTAGGTACTTAGTTGATAGATTAACTGATCTTAGTTTATTTATTGAATCTTGGGTATCATGTAGATCTACGTATTGAAGACCAGCTGGCTAGGAAATCCTACGAAACTAATCCTCAGAACTTATTTCCAACTATGGGACTATCAGGTTAGACTTAGAGCTGTCTTCCTTACATTCCTCTCTGCCATTCTGGTTGCTTACTTCTACAGTATCCAATATTGAATGGCCCAATTCGTTTTTCACTTGTTGACTGATTTAAACTATTAAATTTGATGTTTAGTGTTTAATGGAAAGACAGATAAAGAAGACGCCAGACCTTAAAGAGGTGTTACCTCCTCTTCCAGGTGAGATGATACCATCAGCCATGACACCTCTCTCTTACATAGTCCATTCAATTAGTTATTTACTCTTATTCATGTTACGGAAGATGTTGGAAGATGGTGGACATCTTCCGCGGAAGATGTCCACCATCTTCCAATATCCAACATCTTCCGTAACATGGATACAAGGAAATGTCGGGCGCCGATAATACTTATCTAATCGAGTGATGTTGGAGTTTTTTGGAGATGGAAAACTCTTGCGTTTTAGAATATCACCGTACCGATATTTAATTAATCTTTATTTACTATTACTGCATCAAATCCGTTTGTATTATCAGAGCCCAGCTCTTAGATTAACGATTAATAGTTTTAAATATCTGAAAGTTTGGAAATTATTATCCTCGAGAATTTGCTGATTAAATCCTACATTATCCTGAATAATGTCGTTTCGATTGGATAATCTGATCCAATACATTATGTAGATTCATGAAATTCTTAATATAGTTCACTAATAATAGTTATATTTAAATTGTGACTATTGTATTACACATTTCTACCTCAAATTGACCTCGGGGCTTTCCAAATAATCTTAAAACACAGGGAATCCATCATTTCCCGCTTATGCAATATTAGCACTGATTACATGTCCGTACTTTTCTGACTTTCTATTTTTGGGTTATATCTGTTTTGCTCAAATGCTAACACAGTTAAAGTTTAGCCCTACCTTTTCTATGCTTTGCTTAGCTCAGCTTGTCCACGTGATGTACCGTAACTGATTTGTCAGTGTTCTGATCTTAAACGTAATTTTGTGATTTGTCAGTTCAGCAAATATTTAGTCCAAAGTCGATTTATTTTGAATGGATTTTTCGTTGAGCTCTCTAGCTAAATTAAACTGTTTAATATTCTTTACTCTAAATGTGAATGTGATCTGTGATAATCAACATTTGGAATTATATATTTAGGATTTCATGATCGTTTATATATATATATATATATATACATGTAAAATTGTAATCTGTTAAAATTTTTTTAATCGCATTCAGTTTTTCTTTTCCTAATGCTGTATACTCACTACCTGATATAACGGTTGCTACAGAAAAGCTCTTGAAGTGCTCTGTAATGAGATACCATAGAGAGGAGTTGAGGGATTGGATAATGTCTCTAATTAATGTATTTATCTACGTTTGCAAGCTAGCCTCGCCTCTAACTTAATGAAATACTCAAATCGGACAAAAGTATTTGAAATCCTTACAATTTTCCATCATAATTAGTTATAAAATTGGTCTATTCATGAGTGAAATGTAATCAAACTGTTACAGATATTGTAATTTCGATTACAAATTCATATTCTACACATTCGAATGACTGGTTAGATGCCTTCTATTGCTATATTCATTCACAAGGTTAAGATTCATCAAACTGTGCCACTCCACGTCATCATATCTAATGTTAATGGGAGTGAAAAGTGACATAAATTGATAATAATTCAACTTATGAATGAATGTAGCATTAGAAGGCTTCAAACCCGAGTAATTCGAATGTATAGAATATGAATTTGAAATCGAAATTACAATATCTGTTACAGTTATGATGGAAAATAGTAAGGATTTCAAATACTATTGTCCTGTTAGAGTATATCGATTTACTTCAAATTTACATATTTCTTCATTTCTGGAGACACCCTTGATTCTTTGATTGATTGTTAGATGCATGCTTTCACTAACTCGTTGATTGGATATGATACATACAATTAGGTAATTTTACCTCAGCCAAATATATCTCTTATGAATGAAGAATCTGCATTTAGTCTCCATCTTCATTGATGATTGTTAAATTTTTTTCGCTTCAACTCAATATTGTATTAATATACGCTTCTATATTATTTGGGTTATTCCAAAAGTTTTGATCCAACTTGGGATAAACATATATTACTTCACTTAATAATATTGAATGCAATGAACTCAAAATTGTATTATCACGACAAACCAATATACAAATCGAAAATTGAAACTGCACACTCCATTATACTTTTTAGATATAAACAAGTGTTCAGAACTTTCCACGTGCTCCTAACATTAATTGCGGCTATGTCTCAATATTAAGGGAATTTGGGATGATATATCGTCATTTGTTCATTAGTATTAATTATTTTTTGAAGACGTTTCGGCTGATACACTTTCTGATAAAAAAGTGTATCGAGACGATAGGCTCAAAGGTCCTAGAGAGAACCATGTGGCTCTATAACAGATATAGACTACGAGACTCTTCTATATTATTTATTTCATTTAGACCAGGGGTGCTCAAACTTTTAAATCTACGCACCACTTTAAAAATTAGGCTCCGCCTTACGGGCCACAAATCATAGATCGCCTCTGGCTTTAGTTTAATCAATTTTCAAGCTATACTATTTGACCTCATATTTTATATATATGAATAATGAAAACAAGCGAATTATCCGCGGGCAACCGTTTGAGCACCCTTGATTTAGACCCTTAACCCTCTGTCAATTTGTCTTTAGCGAGTTTTCCCACGAAAATTCAAAGTTTCTGTATTTTATTCAATCATTTATTCTTCATTTTTCCCCAAATATTTTTACAAATTAGAATAAAATTTAGAAGAAAAATAAGCCAATTGATAAATGATGCAAAATGGTCTTTATTTTCCTTCTTCATTATCAGACCACCTTCTTCCATCTCCTTTAGTTGTGCCATTCTTATTTCCTGAATCGTGTATTTTGTTCTTTCGTGTTGATTTGAGAATTTTGTGTTTATTTGAGAATTTTGTGTTGTTTCGAGACTTTTGTTTTGTTTTGAGACTTTTGTGTTGATTCGAGACTTTTGTGTTGATTCGAGACTTTTGTGTTGTTTCGAGACTTTTGTGTTGATTCGAGACTTTTGTGTTGTTTCGAGACTTTTGTGTTGATTCGAGACTTTTGTGTTGTTTCGAGACTTTTGTGTTGTTTTGAGACTTTTGTGTTGATTCGAGACTTTTGTGTTGATTCGAGACTTTTGTGTTGTTTCGAGACTTTTGTGTTGATTCGAGACTTTTGTGTTGTTTCGAGACTTTTGTGTTGTTTCGAGACTTTTGTGTTGATTCGAGACTTTTGTGTTGATTCGAGACTTTTGTGTTGTTTCGAGACTTTTGTGTTGATTCGAGACTTTTGTGTTGATTCGAGACTTTTGTGTTGATTCGAGACTTTTGTGTTGTTTCGAGACTTTTGTGTTGATTCGAGACTTTTGTGTTGTTTCGAGACTTTTGTGTTGATTCGAGACTTTTGTGTTGATTCGAGACTTTTGTGTTGTTTCGAGACTTTTGTGTTGTTTTGAGACTTTTGTGTTGTTTTGAGGTTTTCTCTTTCAATTCGAGACTTGTTGATCCAAAGTTTTGTCGGTTGTTTCTAGTTTGCTTTTTCAAGGTACTTTTCCCTTGATAAGCTAGTATTTATACACTTCATTGGAGTAGAATGCTGATCTTTGCACATGATCTGCTTTGCAAGTGGCCCACAGCAACAGAACTGAAGCAGTGGCTCTTCCATTATGTGGTATTCTAGTTCCATTGAACTTCGTATAATTTTTACTGGAAACTCCAAACATTAGTACCATAGTCGATATGTCGCTACCATGGTGAGTAAACATGTATTTAGTCAATTAATATTAATTCATAAACAGAGAAGCTATAGCACTGAATAGAATCCTAGCACCTAGGACTCTATTAAGGGCCATGATGAGATTAACACATCCATTGGATCATTTTAGAATATTTTCAGGTGCCAGGTGCACATTGTATGGTTTTACAGTGAAGTTTATTCTATGTTCCCACACCCTTTATGTCATATTTCTTACTGGGGTCATACCAGGGTTTCATCTAGCTTTCCAAAGTCAAACGCCTAAATGGACGCCACCATTTTTCTACGCGCCTAGACTCATTTTTATATATGTTTTGTGCCGCGCACCTAGCCTCAAAAAATCATACGCCTAATTATGATCCATGGGATCAAATACGCGCCTCTAGGCGCGCCCAGTACGCCTAGATGAAAGCCTGGTTCATACGTATCTACAATCTCCATTGACTATACTTCGGTTGCACTGCTTTATACTTAAAATTGAAGGAAGTACATATATCCTAAGATCATCAACTCTCACAATTAAGTCCTAATTTTAGAATGACTCCAACGATCATACACTACATAGAATACAATATTATAGCTAACTCTGTTAATATACGCAGGATTCTATCTAGGATGTTAAATTTGGGGATAGAACCCTGGTACGTTATTCCTAATTACTATGGCATTGATTCCCAACTTGGGGTCCACAGGATTCGAAATTTTGTATTACGGTTAATAGGAGGGGGTGGGGTCCACATAATATAGGAAAATTGATATAGCTGATCCACAGGCAAAAAAGTTTGAAAACCGCTGTACTGTGGATTTATTAGAAATATTATTTGACTGGTTCTAGGCATTGGAACTTGAGATAACCGAAGTTGTACAATTATTATATAGACCTATTTAACCTGGGAGAAACTATGGATATGCTTATTATTTTTCAGTTTAAGCTATTTTAGCGGGGAAGTCATAGACATTTTGGGGTCATTACTATAAATAGAAATGACTCCAAGTCAGGCCCGGGATTTACTAACAATTGTTTCGATCGAACCAATGTTCTTTCCATCCTTAAACTGCGTTAAAGTGGTTGAAGATGGTGACAATCATCAGATCTCTTGAAACAGTGCATTCGTCTGTCATGAATCATGACTATAGCATAGGTCACAGTGTGTCTTATCAGCGTTAAGATACTTACTGGGTGGGAGATGCGATATCGAGGAAAGGTATCTGCTACTCCTCTGAGAAATGCGGTGTTCTACTGTAACAAAGAATTCCTGTATCTTGTAGTTGTTGAAGACATCGAACATATGAGTGCAGTAGAACAGTATCTTAAGGTCAGTTGCTATAAATTATGATTATATGTTCGCTTCCCGCACTCGCGTTGCGCAGCTGACAAATTGGGTTTTATTAATAAAGATTATTCTGCATGTTAAGAAGTATTTTACATAATGTACAATCTACTAAATCCATATATATTTTGCTATGTAGTAATCTTCCTTCTAGCTCTTGCTTAACCGACATCCTACTCTCATTGCGTTTTAATTTGCGATAATTGTTTGATAGTATTTTCGGTCAATTCAGTAGAAAACTTAACTGTGTTAGTTTCACGACATTATGGTACTATAGTACAATTCCTTTTGTGTCTAGAGCTTGGTTCTAATGGTGCGAAATGGTTCTACATTGTCTGCTGTGATAAAGAACTTGTTCCTTCCTTGGAGTTCAGATGAGGAGCTTAAAAAGTAAGTCTATTAAATGCATTTTAGTGTTTTTCAGAATCATTGTAGTTAGTTCCAACTATTAGTCTAGGAGAATCTTATATCATTCAATTTCGGGTATCGATATTGACTGGACAAATTTGGTCGTTAGTTACACTATCCATAAATTACCGAAAAGTTCATCAATATTAATTTAATATTGGCCCATTTAACAAAGAAAACCAACACTCAATTTACAATCAACTCTGTTGACTGGGGCTTAGCGGTGCAACGGTTGCCCGACACCCTGCCAACTCTCGGTACCGGTATATCTGGGACCCTGGCATTTTCTCACTGAAACTGGCTCCATATACTAAGTCGGACATATAGCACACATACCTTATTTGGTAGGGAGTTACTAAGGACATTTAGGACTACTACATCACATCCAAAGTAATAAAAAACAGTCACAAACAATGCTGCAAATTTGTTCTTAAATATAATAAACTATTTTGAAAATATAAACCGGAGTGAGGTTGGAACAGTTTTTGTATTGGTTTCCTGGGTGTTTTGCCGAGGTTCCATTGTTGTTGAAGCTATCAAATATATAGAAACTCGTCTATAAAGCATTTATAATGTATTTCATGTAACAAAAGTTAAACATAACTACAATTTAATTAATTAATTTGAATTTACTTATTTCGGCCATGATACTTATATCTTAATTTTCATGTGAAATGATCAATCACTTTTTTGTAGAGATTACTTTCAGAACAGTTCCAAGTCTCATGCGAAGTCAGACCGAGAAGTAATTGGATTGAAAAGTAAGTATTTTGTGGTTTTGGATAAAATTTCAAAAGTTACCCAACAGCTTTGAGATGTGGTTAGGAATATGTGCTTGCATCATTTACATACTATAAAAGGTCAATCAGCATAATATATTCTCACACGAGTTTAATGACTGAGTCTTGTCACTCTTTCGATACAGCTTCTATCTCCTCTGAAGATGAGATTACTAAAGTATCCTCAATGATTGAGGAGGAAATTAATTCTGTTTTTGATCGAATCCTGCAAGAACTCAAATTGCGAAGAGGTTTATTACTTGACAAACTCTATAAGATGAAGAATGATTTCGATGAACGAATTCGAGAGAGACGCGAAGAAATTGAAGGATTAGTTGCCATGAAAAATAAAATTATGCAAGTGGAAACTAAAACATTCCTAAAACAAGCTTCAATCGCTAAGGAAAATTGCTTGAAAGAGATCGAATTTGGAGTGGGACAGTTCAAATCACCTCTCATTCCCCCTGTTCCTCAATTCGCTAATGATTGTAATGAAATACTCGCGAAAATTAGCACTCTCGGTTGCCTAGAGGATGCTAGGAACTTGTACATGGGGAAATGCCGTCCGCATCATTATATTGGTACGAAAGGTACTGGGAGGAACGAGTTCAATAATCCGAGGGGTCTGTACTTGGATGAAACTAGTCAGGAGTTATATGTAGTTGACGCGGGAAATTCGAGAATAAAAATACTAACAAACTACCTTGAGTACAAACAATCGTTTGGAAAGTCTCATTTGAAATCTCCTTGGGGCATCACTCGATGGAATAAATTCTTCTTCGTAACGGATGAGTGTTTGAATCAAGTGTTTAAGTTCTCTACGCCGTCCTTCGAGTTGCTGGGCAAGGTAGGATGGGTGCGAGACAATCTATACAACGATCCTCGCGGTATCTGCACCAGCAATAGAGACAGCATCCTGGTAGCCTACCTCACCTCTGATCTCGTAGCAGAGTTCACCCCCGAATTGGTCCATATTCGAAACATCGGGGACCAGGTGCTGTTCCATCCACACGATGTGAATTTCTCCCATGATACCCTATTCGTCCTGGACGAGTCATTCTACTGTGTCCATCTGTTCAATGGCCAGGGCATCGAGTTGTTGAGGCTAATCCAACGTGGACTTGATGGAAGTGTTCTGCACACGATATTCTTCACACTGGATGGTTTCAGTAATATCTTCCTCAGTGATGTGCAGAGGAACTCCATCAAGGTCTTCTCCAAGGCTGGCCAGCTTATACACGATATCGATGGGGCTGTTAACGGACCTAAGGGCCTCGCTCTGACCAATAAGAATCAGCTGATTTCCTGTTCTAGCTCTTCTCACAGAATTGAAATATTTTAAAACTAACTTTCGTATAAACAGCTCTTTTATTTCACATTAATACAATTGATACATTATTTTATGGATAGTCCTACTTACTAAAAGTCCCTGAATGAATGTTGAATATCGACATAGTATTTTGTCTAGAAAATTGTATTTTCAAGAAATATAATTGCAAATATATATACAATCGAGCCCGCTTTTGTGTATCCACCAAATAGGAATATTTAATTATTATTATCTATTCGCTTCTTATAATACGTTTTTCTTCTAATCGCAGATACAATATACAATATATATATATATAGTATATATATATATACTCAGTGTTTCCCGCCGAGCGCGTTAACTATTTAGCACGCTTTGCTTGCCGAATGACGCGATTTTGTTGTTAAATAATGCAATTTACCCGAATAAACCGCACAAAAATTGCAAAATTAACCGCTTTCCAATAATTCTGAGAGAAACACTGTCTATACTACGTATCAGCTAATTTTAAATCTATACAGTGAACACACATTTCCAACCACAAAGTTCACTATAATATGCTCTCCCTGCTGTACTATCTGACTCAATATAACGATAATGATATTCATTAGGCGGTTTATTTTATTATAATTCACCCTAGATTGGTACCAAGTGATGGGAAACTTTAGCAGTGACGACTCTCAGCTCCTGAATGTGTATGAAGGAGACCTGGTACAGAATCTAGGCAGTGTACAACAAGGTATTCAGGTACTTTAATGACGTACTATGTATTGCATGCTACTCATGAGCGTTGAATTTATCCCAAAATTTTATAGACGCAAAGTTTTTGGAATGTGTTCGTTTAGAATCTGTCTGATTATCCTATCATTTCAGTCAGCCATATATTCCTTTGTTAAAAATACTTGTCTACATCTGAATAGTTACCAGGTACCATGTAATGTTTATTTATATCTAATTCTAGGCTGGTGTTTTTGCAAAAGAGAACAAGAGCTTGGTAAACTTCCGGGTGCTATCCTTTCATCCTGTTCTCTCACGGATAAGCAAATACAGTCAGAGCTAGTCCGTTTGCAAGAGATCAGAGAAATGAAGTCCGTTTCTAACATTCCTTCTACCACAGACGTAACTACTGACTTTGAACCGGAATGTGATTACGTGGAGATGAATCCTATTTCGTGCGAGAGCAAACAGCCTGCCCCTCGCATCCCACCTCCTTTCAAATCTAGACTCGACATACCTATCAAATTCCCTCCTTCCAAATCTCTACCCGTGCACCCTATGGCACCGCCCGTATCCCCTATTCAGCCTGGAAAGGGTGTTAAATCCATGGTTACACATCTTGAAGACAGAAAGCCATCATCACTAGGTTTATATGTGTTACAGTTAAACGTCGAATCAGTCATTATGTAAAATACCTGGAAAATTCAGTTATTATGTATTATATCGTAAACTGGGGCGACTTTGGCCCTAAGAGGTGACTTTGTCCCACAATAGCAATTTTAATAAAACAAGCGCGTTTCGCGCTTGCTTGCGCTGCGCGGCTGGCGGACACTTTGTGTCCGCCGGAGGCTCCCTTCGGTCGCCTGGAGTCACATTGGTTAATTATAAGGGAGATAACATCTCTAAATATGTCTGTTCTACTGTGCTAATCGATATCACTCGAAAAATCACCAAATTTGTGAATTTAAATTTTTTTGATGCGTAATGATGACGTCATAACAAAGTGATGAGTCATCATTTTTTGATGATAGTCGCATCATATGTGAGACATGTTAGTATACAGATTCTATTAAAATTTCAGCCTTCTATCTCCTATAATGGCTGAGTTATGCCCGAATAACTGTGTTACTTAACTTTTAAAAATGTGACAATGACGTCATAATTCCATGATGAGTCGACATTTTGCTCTGAACTCAGAACTTACTGGAGCCATAGCCAAAAGACTCCCACATGCCAAAAATCAGCTTTCTATGACCGGCAGTTTCTTCAATCAATTCGTTACAGATATATATAGATATAGATATATAGATATATACAAGCGCGCTTCGCGCTTGCTTGCGCTGCACGGCTGGCGGACACTTTGTGTCCGCCGGAGGCTCCCTTCGGTCGCCTGGAGTCACATTGGTTAATTATAAGGGAGATAACATCTCTAAATATGTCTGTTCTACTGTGCTAATCGATATCACTCGAAAAATCACCAAATTTGTGAATTTAAATTTTTTTGATGCGTAATGATGACGTCATAACAAAGTGATGAGTCATCATTTTTTGATGATAGTCGCATCATATGTGAGACATGTTAGTATACAGATTCTATTAAAATTTCAGCCTTCTATCTCCTATAATGGCTGAGTTATGCCCGAATAACTGTGTTGCTTAACTTTTAAAAATATGACAATGACGTCATAATTCCATGATGAGTCGACATTTTGCTCTGAACTCAGAACTTACTGGAGCCATAGCCAAAAGACTCCCACATGCCAAAAATCAGCCTTCTGCGCCCGGCAGTTTCTTCAATCAATTCGTTACAGATATATATATATATATATATACAATCATCGAGTTTTAATAGTAAGGATATATTCAAACTTAGAAATATTGCGGTTTAAATACCTGTGTATTTATTGAGAGTGTCATTCAACATATTATCAATTTGATTACATTGATTCATAAGTTTGAGTATATTTTATTAAAATTGCTATTGTGGGACAAAATCACTTCTTAGGGCCAAAGTCGCCCCAGTTTACGGTAACTGAAAATTCTAGGCATTTTCCATCAGTCATCATGCATAATGCCTGAAAATTTCAGGGATTTTGCATAAAAACTGATTTTACGTTTTAACTGTAACATGTATAGTATACGAATATTAAGATTATTTTAAAGTAGTATTTTATAATTGCGTATTTTAACATATTTCACCATTAATCCATAATCATTTTACATTTATTCTAATATTATTTAACTTGGATGTAACCTTGAGTTTCTACGTAATAAGCTTATAGATTCTGTAGATCGATATTACATTATATTCTTACATCTCCAATAGGACCTACACGAGCTATTTCTGTGGATGTAGCTGCTTCAGATCGGAAATCTTCCAGCGTAGATCGCTATGTGATTCCAGATCTTGAAGCTACTCTGACTGATGAAAAGAAATCTCCAGATACTCAGCCCAATACTCCCATACGCAAGACTAAAATATGCAAACGGAGGTCTAAATCAATGCAATTCTCGAGTCAAGCTCCACCCAATCAGGTTAACAACATTATACACGAGTTTCTGAATATTAGTGCATAATAACTGCACGCAACTCTCTGAATTATCTGCAAATAATAATGATTTACCCAAATGATTTATTGCATTTAAATTAACCAAAATTTCAGGGAATTTCCCTTCGCGCCGTAGGAATCTATTTGCATGTATTTTCCATTATTCGTGTTGTGTCCATGGTTTCCACAGTCCTAGTCAATGAGCTATGAGTAGAGTCCTAATACTATTCATGGGACCAGTCAACTCCTACCAAATACCAACTCGTCCAAAGCACTAAGTCAACGCGTACCAAGTTCCAACTACCAAAAAGTAAACTCGTACCGCTACCAAAATGAAATGCACGATTTCTATAGCATTTTGAATGAGATATCTGTCCACAGCGAAAAGCAGGATTTTCTGTTGGCTTATGGTATGATCTGACTTGGTACGAGTTGGCTTGTGGTACGAGTTGGCTGACATTCATTATTAATAGATTGCATATATTCTTGTTTAGGACGAGGATACTGTATCGCCTAAAACTCGCAACAATCGAGTAACAAAGATTGAATACTACGCCAAGAGCAAGGAGAGTACGTGGGAGGAGGTGAGGAAGGCTACACAGCAATTGGATGACCTCACATGTCCAGTGCATAAAGAATCAGGTAAGCGAGATTCAAATTCTGCATATTCTGTTGGTCTATTTATACGTAAGTAACCTTCCCCACTCATTCGTTGGCATTTTATTCCATTATGACGTCATTGAGAAAGAATATATGTCACTAGAGTTGGCATTTCGAGAGAGGTGAATAAATTGAAACAACTGGAATCAAATGGACTTGATGCATAAGATAGAACAGGGATGCATCTGTTTAGTTATGCAATTATAACTGATAGGATTTTGTCACATACTGTACATCTTGAATCGAACTGTCAGCCAACATTTAATTAAAGTAATAATAATACAAAAATTGATTATTGTTCTTTGACACTAAAGTACGTAATATAGAAATTCTATTAGTTACTATTTGCAAAGCTTGTTCAATAATCTATCAACTGAAGGTTTATTCTCCTTGTACCTTTTTCGAATGACGTAACCCTGAACATTGCTCCAAACGCATACAAACACTCCTGTTCATATGGATGTTGTGAATAGTTCATTACCTCTCTTGGCGCCCATTTTAGACTATACTTGTTATCAATGATGAATACGTAGTCGTCAGAATAAGGATCGACACGAGAGCTGGAAGAAAAGCTTAACCATACAAACTGCTGTCCAATAAAGTACTTATCTGCATCCTCTTCACTTAGTTCGCATTTTCTATACGTATTGCCTTGACAGGGCTTCAATTCCCTCCATTCCATCAAGATAGAATTCAACAGTAATGCAAAAGGACTCAAACTCAGTTCAAGGCTCGTTGGTTTTTTAGCTTCTATGCTTTGATTTCTAAGCATACCATTCACAGCTTTGTAAAGTATCCTACGTTCCCCTGTATATAATTGAATAGTACGGATGATAAAATTCTCCTTACTATCTGGCAATAACTCTATACCCTCGAATCCCTTGTCTTTATCTCCTGTCAAAAGTTTGTTTCCTAACTGTTGTGAATATTGCTGAAGTGTTAAACTGACATTATTTTTTGCAATTATCCAATTATTCCCATAGTTGATATATCCAAATATGGACTTCATGACTTGAGATAATGTGCTTATCTTGATTTCATCAAAATTGCAATCATGTGGAATCAGAAATCCTTTACAGCATGCCAAAGTTAAGTAGATACAACTCCCCAACGGTTTTCCAAATTCACTTACCGGAAGAAAAGTTGGCTTTTCTAATTCAAGCGAAACCATGAGATCTCCTGGAATATTCAATAGGATATATTTTATTTGCTGAGACTTAGCTAGGTCTATAGGCTTTTTACCTGGTCCGTGCGCACCGTCTCTATCCTGCTTCGTTCTTATCTCAGAGTCACAGTCTGGGTAATTCAGCAGTTTTTGTACAGCCACTACATTGTCAAGGTAGACAGCCTGATGGAGTGCAGACCATGCTCTATCCTTTGGAATACAATTAACAATGTGAGGCTTTCCATCGAGTATCTTCCACACTGTCTCCCATTCTCCCGACTTAGCTGCTAGGACCATAGCATTAATGCTATCAGAGTCTCCCTTTAGATCCATTGAGGAGTGTATTTGAGGCAGTGTCTGCTAGGTAGGATGGATTGGTATGGTGATGAGTAGGACTCGCTGTGATTGTTTATTGAATGGTGGAAGGAGAGTTGAAGATTGAATTTGATTGGTTAAATGAAAAGTGTTATTAGAACCTGAAAGGGATGAGTTCATCGACTTTAGCAATTAACGATTTCTTTAATATTTACTATTGTACTATCTTATATAAGATCAATTTAGTACTAACTTATGACTAAACCTATTAACTGGTAGTAATAAGATACTCCTTTTATACTATATTTCCTTGAATAAGGTTTGTAATGCACTAAGTATCATTCTGTCATCCAATTAAATAAGATTAGTTCCATACGACTTGAAAAAACTGAGCTTAGTAGTATAATTTGTTGAAATGCTGCAGCTGCACATTAATAAAATTTACAATGGAAAAGTAGAAGATTTCGGTCGCCATACAGATAATGCCAGCGCTTTTTGACACCAACTAGTCAAACATCCTATTCTAGCTGTGACTCGTACCCCTAAACCGTACCCCCCTGACTTTGTGGAGATGCGGTCCCCATATAGGGGAGGGGGCACAGCAAGGAGACTAAATCTCCAGAGCCTCACCTCCCCCCACGCCAGATCTAAGTACAAATATCGGATTTATTCTCCATAATGAAATGTCATAGTTTATTACTCTTTCAAATACAATAATTAATGCCATGGTTGCTAACAATATCACTCTAAGAATTACTAATTCAATAAAAGAAAAGGATAAAGCTTATCTTCTAAATCTTATATATACATATACATTGGTTTTTAATTAGGAATGAGGAGTGGACGACGGAGGTGGTTTGTAGGGCTAAATCTTGTATGAACATAACCGAATCGATACTTTAGTTTTTTTACAATATTCCTGCCGAAAAATACGATCGTAGCCAATAGGTATTGTGATCCGATTAGAATAGACGCAATTAAAAGTAGAATTGATGACGCATAGGTTTGGATCTCATGACTGAGTTTCAGCACTTTGATTTGCTGCTGTGAAACCAGTAGTGGCTGGTAGAGAGGAGTATGGTAGAGGTATTGGAAGATACAGGGACCATAGTGCAGACCTGTTACAATGAGGAAGTAATATTGTGAGATAAATTCTTTTAAAACCCAGCAAGCGAATGCAATAGCAAGTATCCCCATTACCAATGCGAAATGCTTGCAGTTGATGATTGCTCTTCTGACAATCGATTTCCTTTCCCCTCTTATCTTAAACTCGATTGCTCTCCATCTCAATGTGTTGTAGAATGTACGAGTGCATTTAATCCAAATAATGAAGTAGATTGTCTGTATTATTGGAACAGAGAACTTTTCAATGATCAATAATTGAGGAATAGACCCAGTTACTATCATGAATGCTCCAATGAAGAAAGTGATCAAGAGGAATTTTGTAATGTACCGAAATGGTTTTCCATGAATGTTATGGAGAATGACATCCAAATACTTCATTAGACAAACACTAAACGCGAAAGTGAGCAACAATCCAACATCTCCCAAAGACACAAGTACAGGAACAACAGGATTAGTAAATATTACCTCTATGCTGATTAAAGGAAAATGTGCTAGTTCACTCGAACAATTAAAATCTGTAGTTCTGTTGAAATCTCGCTGTTGATAAGCCAGTCCAGACCCTAATGCATATATTATCGCCGTGATGAACTCAGTGACATTTATGACTATAAGGAATGTGTATTTGATTATTTCCGATTTGTGGTGACGTGCTGCTTCTGAGTAATTAACGGTGAATTCAGTTTTACTCTTTTCTACACACTCACGATACAATTTCACGAAATGTATAATCCTCTTAGCAAAATAGACGTCCCATATGATGGATATAAATAAGAATAGTATAGCAACTGGCAGAATGATGATACTTTGTATCATTTCAAATGACTTTAGATTTTCTCTAACACTTAACATATCCTGATAAAAATATTTTGAGATTCAATATTCATGAATTCAATCAGTCATTCTATATTTATACTGTTCTAATAGCCAATGATAGCCTTTATTTTTAAAGGGATTTATTTGGGGAATTTGATATTAATCCCAAGTAATTGCATGTAATAATACATCACTTTCGATAGTAAGCTTTTGTAATTGTGAGTATGCAGTCTTTAATATGTAATCAGTCGAACAAAGTCTTCAAGAAGTATATTACCTTAGTGATTTATTCTTTTAAACAGTACGTCAAATTACTAGAAGTTTAATATTCGATGTGTTAGCATCTGTTACTTTTAATTGACCAAAAAAAGAGAAGAAAATTTATAGATAGCCTTTATTTTTTAAAGCTATTGATTTTGAAATTTGATATTATCTCCAAGTAATTGTGTGTAGTATGCATCACTTTTAAGCTATTGAGTAATGTAAGTAATTTATTTGAAGAAAATTGTACAAAGGTATAAATCATTCCTATTTATTGATTAGCCAACTAAATACGTATGGATTGTAATCATAATGTTGCAATTATGTAAAATATCCCAAATCTAAGCACCTAGATAAGGCAAGATCATAGCCTACTCTAATAATGCCTCACAGTAAAATAACCAAGGATGCGGTAATAGCCGAATGGATTAATACACGATTAGCCTAAAATCGTTAATCATGTAGGATAGGCATTAAGAATGTATTACCAGCATATATAAACATGGCATCAAAGTACATATATCCGTTGTCAAAATTTCGATTAGTCATCATATCATTGCGCAACAGGTCATTCTAAGGACAATTTTGGCGATTTTCTAAGCTGTTTTAACCCTATTTTTAAATGGTATTAAGGTGTGATTTTTGTGTAGAACCAAGATTAGTACAAGGTGATTTGAATAATTTAGAAATTTTCAATGGAATGTTATTACATTCCTACGTTGCTATGGTAAAGCATTTTGGTCAGTTTTGGCCATTTCATGCAAACTGTAAGAACTAGGTCTTACAATTTGATCGTATTCGATAGGCAATTGGCTACTTCCTATTAGGTAATAATACAAATTTTACTTCTAAATTCACAGACTACAGAGTTATGCGACAATTTAGTGTTTGGTCACAATCTTAAAATCAACCCATAACTCAAAACTCCTTGAATTTAGAAGTTCAAGTTGTATTATTACCTAATAAGAAGTAGTCCATTGCCTATCAAACACAATCAAATTTGGAGCTCTAATCATTACAGTTTGCATGAAATGGCCCAAACTGACCAAAATGCTTTACCATAGCAACGTAGGAATGCAACAACATTCCATTGAAAATTTCTAAACTTTTCAAATCACCTTGTACTAATCTTGGTTCTACACAAAAATCACACCTTAATACCATTTAGAAATAGGGTTAAAACAGCTTAGAAAATCGCTAAAATTGTCCTTAGAATGACCTGTTGCGCAATGATATGATGACTAATCGAAATTTTGACAACGGATATATGTACTTTGATACCATGTTTATATATGCTGGTAATACATTCTTAATGACTATTCTACATGGTTAACGATTTTAGGCTAATCGTATATTAATCCATTCGGCTACTACTTCATCCCTAGTCCATGATTTTCAGTCTACTGTGAGGCATTATTAGAGTAGGCTATGGCAAGATCTTTAATATGTAATCACTCTATGCTCTGTGAAATATATTGCGTAAGGATAGGGTTGTAAAGGGCGGGAAACTTTCAGGGAATATTCCCGGGAATTTATAAGACCTGGAAATTTTCGGGAATTTTGGGAATTTTCGTTTTTCTTTAATAATGAGAAATATTCAAAGATTTTAATGTGCCGGCTATAATATTGTATAGTGGCCCAGTTCTGAAATGCATTATTTTCCCTCGATAAGATAAGATCTTTAATACGTAATCGTTCTATTCTCTGAGGAATATCCTGTGTAAGAAATAAAATTGTGTAAGATATAAAATCTTACGCTCTACTCCAGGGCAAATTAGTGGTGGCTATTGGATGTTCACTTTTCGATAATGATTAATAATCGAATGTTATTTACGTATACAATGGAGTCTGCCGAAACGGACACTTCGAAAATCGGACGATCCGTATATAACCGACAAACCGATTTGAATGGAATGAATTCACTATACACGAATATAATAGTTAAGCACTCTCCGCGAGGAGAAAGACAAGAACCAAGTAATGTGTCCGTTATTCGGGGACTCCACGTATATGTATCGAATTTATTATATAACTGGACCTTTACTGGCCATGCATTATCTAGCTGAACATAATAGTTATGCTAAAACTAATCAATATCTTTAGAAATAAATCAAGTTTTATAACTTATAGTATTTATCGGGATATAAGATTGAAATTTCAATCGGATCCCACCGCTCAAATTTTTGTACAGACTTTTTCTACATTTTGTACTTTATTAATTTATTTGATTGAACTAAATCAAGAACATTTCAGAGCCATGATTTATTTTGATTTTAAAAATGGTTTAAGTCAACCAGACTGCTTTGAAAGGCTTTCAAAATGTTTCATTCTGATCCCGAATCTAAGCGACAATCAATGGCTTATTTCACTGAAGGTGGTCATTTGAAGACAGTGCCACTTGATGATCGTAAAAAGTTTGCATCTCTGAAGTTCTCTTAGTTTGGTATGAACGAAGACCAAAGGGTGGAACTTGAGGATTACTATGGCACTACGATAATGAACCAGCTCACACTGCCATTCGAACTTTGGATTTTTTAGAGTCAGAAGGGATTCAGATACTTCCACACCCGCCATATTCTCCTGATTTGGCCCCAGTGAATTCTTTTTGTTCCCTAAATTGAAAGGCATGCTCAATGGAAGACAATTTTCAAGCAATGAAGAGGCCATAGATGTTTATTTTGAAGCGGGCTCGACCATCGAAATGAATGAGTGGGGAAAATATTCAAAAAATGGATTGAAATGATGCAAAAGTGGATATAGATTGTAACCGAATATACTTTAAAAATTATAAAACATAGATCATAGTGTAGTGCTATTATTCTCCTTGAATCCGTAAGCTTTTAGCATGGCCCTTGTATATAGCAAGACAGCCGGTTATTTAGCATTTCAACAGTCTTATTACAGTGGTGTCTTTAGGGACTTTTTGTATTTAATTGTATTTAATTCAGATTTAACACAATTCTAACAGTTAATACCTATTGTGAATACAAGCAACATCATATAACATAGGTAAATAGTGTAATTAAGGCATATGCATATTTAGTTTTTAATTAGGAATGAGGAGTGGACGACGGAGGTGGTTTGTAGGAGTAAATCTTGTGTGAACACATCCGAATCTGTACTTTAATTTGTTTACAATATTCCTGCCGAAAAACAAGATCGTAGCCAATAGGTATTGTGATCCGATTAGAATAGACGCTGTGAAAAGTAGAATTGATGATGCATAGGTTTGGACCTCATTACTTATTCCCAAGGCTGTGATTTGCTGCTGTGAAACCAGTAGTGGCTGGTAGAGAGGAGTATGGTAGAGATATTGGAAGATACAAGGACCATAATGCAGACCTGTTACAATGAGGAAGTAATATTGTGAGATAAATTCTTTTAAAACCCAGCAAGCGAATGCAATAGCAAGTATCCCCATTACCAATGCGAAATGCTTGCAGTTGATGATTGCTCTTCTGACAATCGATTTCCTTTCCCCTCTTATCTTAAACTCGATTGCTCTCCATCTCAATGTGTTGTAGAATGTACGAGTGCATTTAATCCAAATAATGAAGTAGATTGTCTGTATTATTGGAACAGAGAACTTTTCAATGATCAATAATTGAGGAATAGACCCAGTTACTATCATGAATGCTCCAATGAAGAAAGTGATCAAGAGGAATTTTGTAATGTACTGAAATGGTTTTCCATGAATGTTATGGAGAATGACATCCAAATACTTCATTAGACAAACACTAAACGCGAAAGTGAGCAACAATCCAACATCTCCCAAAGACACAAGTACAGGAACAACAGGATTAGCAAATATTACCTCTATGCTGATTAAAGGAAAATGTGCTAGTTCACTCGAACAATTAAAATCCGTAGTTCTGTTGAAATATCGCTGTTGATCAGCCAGTCCAGACCCTAATGCATATATTATCGCCGTGATGAACTCAGTGACATTTATGACTATAAGGAATGTGTATTTGATTATTTCCGATTTGTGGTGACGTGCTGCTTCTGAGTAATTAACGGTGAATTCAGTTTTACTCTTTTCTACACACTCACGATACAACTTCACGAAATGTATAATTCTCTTAGCAAAATAGACGTCCCATATGATGGATATAAATAAGAAAAGTATAGCAACTGGCAGAATGATGATACTTTCTAATATTCCAAATGACTCTAGATTTTCTCCTACACTTAGCATATCCCGATAAAAATATTTGAGATTCAGTATTTATGAATTCAATCATTGATTATATATTTATACTGTTCTAATAGCCAATGATAGCCTTTACTTTTAATGGCTTTTATTAGGGAAATTTGATATCTCCAAGTAATTGTGTGTAATACATTACTTTCAATAGTAAGCTATTGAGTAATGTAAGTAGTTTATTTGAATAAAATGTACAAAGGTACAGAACATTCTTATTAATTGATGAGTCAACTGATCAGGGATTGTAATAATAATAATAATAATCTTACAATTTTGCTTAAGATCCCAAATCCAACATTTCACTTTTCGACAATGATTCCTAATCGAATGCTATTTACGTATACAGTGGAGTCTCCCAAAACAGACACTATGAAAAGTAGACAACTCCTCTGCAACGCACAAAACCATGTCCCAATGTGTCCGTTATTCGGAGATTCCACCTTTTATATGCCGTATGTATTATCTAACTTGAGCGAGGACCTTTTAAGATCCGAAATCTACACATTGGAATTAGTAATAGTTGAAGATATTGAATAAATTGCTCAACCGTAAGTAAAAAAGTAAATTATCAGCCTGTGTCGCAAGAGGTAATTCATTACCATCATGTATAGTGGTAAATAACGACTTATGTGGCACAAGGTGGTAGTGATTGATAATTTGAAAAGTTGGGAATAAAATCCTACAATAAGCACGCGGCACCAGAGGGGGCCAGGAGGTGGCGAGATTTCAAGATTTTTGGACTAAGTTTGAGAGGTACTTGGTTTTATGGACACTCTCGAGTAAAATTGAGAGAACTTAACTCTTTACAAATTAAAGGGAGGAGCTTCACAAGATCAAGACAGAAGTGGTAACAGAGTTGCACGCGGGCCGACTTTTCTTATCGGCCCGCGGGCTGTGCGGGCCGAAAATAATAGTTTGCGAGCCCATGAGCCGGAAATCTTGGCAGAACTCCCCATGATGACAACTGAGACGATGTTTTTAATTGTCACGAGGTACCAACTAAGGAATACTTACGTAAATGGAACTTTGTTTGTTTCCACTTATTTTTGTTTGCAGAAGCTCACTCCCATAAAAGGATTGATTCCCTTAGTGTCTCTCTAGTTAGTAACTTACAAAGCGGGCCAAAAATATTTATGCGGGCTTCTTGCGGGATGAATAAATTAGTTGCGGGCCACGGTTACAAATTTCGGCCCGCGTGCAACTCTGAGTGGTAATCGGCAGATTCGTGGAGAAAAATCGGAGCATAGTACTTGTATAGGCAAATCACATACGCGTATTCTGACTTGTTAATTAATAAGATACAAATTCTTGATTTGGATGAATATAGTTATATCAGGGCCGAAGCCACCAGACTGTAAATGGTCCGGTTGAACCCGAGTCAACCGTAGCAAATAAATAAAGTTGAATAGAATTCCGCACCGTAACAGTGGTTAATGCTCTGTATTTAGATATGATTGCATGAAAAAACAGTCCTCCCGATAAAATTGGCTGCCCCCCATGTTCGATAAACCCGGCGCCGCGCCTGCCAATAAGTAATTCGAATGCACAGATTTCGAATCAGAAATCCGATTCGTTTTATCACTTACCGTTTATAATTTTTTGTTCTTCGTGAATAGACCCATTTAGTATTAAATGCACGTGAAATAATGAAGTATGCAAATACTTTTGCCCGGGTAGTGTACATAGCAAAACAGTCGGTTATTTGGCATTTCAACAGTCTTATTACAGTGGTAGCTTTGGGGACTTTTTTTATTGTATTTTATTCATATTTGACATATAATTAACAGTTAATATTGTCAATACAAATAGCATATTATAACATAGGTATTAGTATAATTAAGGCATAGGTATATTTAGTTTTTAATTAGGAATGAGGAGTGGACGACGGAGGTTGTTTGTAGGAGTAAATCTTGTATGAACACATCCGAATCGATACTTTAATTTTTTTACAATTTTAATGCCGAAAAACAGGATCGTAGCCAATAGATATTCTGATCCGATTAAAATTGACGCTGTGAAAATTAGAATTGATGACACATAGGCAATGACCTCATGAATGAGTTTCAATACTCTTATTTGCTGCTGTGAAACCAGTAGTGGCTGGTAGAGAGGAGTACGGTAGAGGTATTGGAAGATACAGGGACCATAGTGCAGACCTGTTACAATGAGGAAGTAATATCGTGATAAGATTTCTGTTAAAATTAAACAGGCTGTTGCAATAGCAAGTATCCCCATTACCAATGCGAACTGCTTGCAGTTGATGATTGCTTTTCTGACAATCGATTTCCTTTCCCCTCTTATCTTAAACTCGATTGCTCTCCATCTCAATGTGTTGTAGAATGTACGAATGCATTTAATCCAAATAATGAAGTAGATTGTATCGATTATTGGAACAGATAACTTTTCAATGATCAATAATTGAGGAATAGACCCAGTTACTATCATGAATGCTCCAATGAAGAAAGTGATCAAGAGGAATTTTGTAATGTACCGAAATGGTTTTCCATGAATGTTATGGAGAATGACATCCAAATACTTCATTAGACAAACACTAAACGCAAGAGAGATCACAAACCCAACATCTCCCGAAGACACAAGTACAGGAACAACAGGATTAGCAAATGTCACCTCTATGCTGATGAATGGAAAATTTGCTAGTTCACTCGAACAATTAAAATCTGTAGTTCTGTTGAAATCTCGCTGTTGATAAGCCAGTCCAGACCCTAATGCGTATGTTAGCATCGTAATGAACTCAGTGACATTTATGACTATAAGGAATGTGTATTTGATTATTTCCGATTTGTGGTGACGTGCTGCTTCTGAGTAATTAACGGTGAATTCAGTTTTACTCTTTTCTACACACTCACGATACGACTTCACGAAATGTATAATCCTCTTAGCAAAATAGACGTCCCACATGATGGATATAAATGAGAGAAGCAGAACACCTGGCAGAATGATGATGCATTCTAATGTTCCAAATGATTTTAGATTTTCTCCTACACTTAACATATTCTGATAAAAATATTTGAGATTCTGTATTTATGAATTCAATCAGTGATTATATATTTATACTGTTCTAATAGCCAATGATAGCCTTTACTTTTATTGGCTATTGATTGGGACATTTGATATTATCTCCAAGTAATTGTGTGTAATACATTACTTTCAATAGTAAGTAATTGAGTAATGTAAGTAATTTATTTGAGGAAAATGTACAAAGGTACAGACCACTCTTATTAAATGATGAGTCAACTGCACAGGGATTGTAACCATCATCTTACAATTTTGTGTAAGATCCCAAATCTAGCACTTCACTTTCGACAATAATTACTTATCGAATTCTATTTACGTGTACAGTGGAGTCTCCCAAAACAGACACTAGGAAAAGCGGACAACTCCTCTGCAACGGGCCATATCCCGATGTGTGCGTTATTCCGACTCCACTGTATATGTACCGTATTTATCAGCTAACTTGAGCTAGGATCTTTACTGGCTATCCATCATCTAGCTCAGTGGTTCCAAACCTTTTTTGTCATTCGCCCCTTTTGCTAAATTTCATTTGCAAATCGCCTTCTTTTTAATTTCTAACCTGATGACTAGAGTTTTTAAATTAAGTATATGATTTAATTAAATTAGTTAATTACAACGAAATACTAAATGATTCTAACATACGCATTAGCCATGCCCTATTGATAGTGAGGTTGCTGTGTTTGATGTTTACATAACTTTTCCACGTCAGGCTTAAATTTAGTCAGAGCTATATCTAGGCGTAAATCGCCCCTGTTGTGACATTTAATTTATTTCTTCTACCAGTCAAGAGGCTGTTCACTTTGCTGAAACCACTTTCCACGAGGTTTGAAGTTGGGAATGCAGTCAATAATAAACTTCTGCCACATCATTGATTTCACTATTATATCAGGATGAGTCCATGATGCATGATAACCACCATTTTCAAATCTGCTTGCGGCACCCATGTCGTACTTTATATCAGTAATTTCCTCTTGGATTATTATATCACAGAACTTGAATCTATTGAGAAAGGATCTAAAATCCACAGATTGATATGTAATTGATTCAAATCACTGATGCGATTGAGCATATCCTGTCGCATCGGTTTTAGGTGCTCTGTAAATAATAATATACAAACGTGCTTCCTTGCTTGAGCTGCGCGGCTGGCGGACACTTTGTGTCTGCCGAAGAGGCCCTTTGGGCGTCTGGGGCCAAATTGATTAATTATATAGGAGATAAAATCTCTAAATGCGTCTGTCCTACTGCTATAATCGATATCGCACAAAAATCACTAAATTTTCCATTTATACAAGCGCGCTTCGCTTGCTTGTATAAACAAAGATTCATCAAGTTTTAACAGTATGGATATTCAAGATAGCCCATCATTTGGCATTTTAACAGTCTTGTAAAAAGGGTATCCTTACAGTGGCTTCCTTAGGGACTTTTTATTGTATTTAATTCAGATTTAAAATATATCAGTTAATATTGTGAATACAAACAGCATAATATAACACAGGTATTAGTATAATAAATATCAAACATTATTTTAAACTATTTAGTTTTATTTTGGAATGAGGAGTGGACGACGAAGGTTGTTTGTAGGAGTAAATCTTGTGTCAACACATCCGAATCGATACTTTAATTTGTTTACAATATTCCTGCCGAAAAATACGATCGTAGCCAATAGGTATTGTGATCCCCCTAAAATAGACGCTGTGAAAATTAGAATTGATGACACATAAGTAAGGACCTCATCACTGAGTTTAAGCACTTTGATTTGCTGCTGTGAAACCAGTAGTGGCTGGTAGAGAGGAGTATGGTAGAGGTATTGGAAGATACAGGGACCATAATGCAGACCTGTTACAATGAGGAAGTAATATCGTGATAAGATTTCAGTTAAAGTCCAGCAGGCGACTACGATGGCAAATATGCTCATTACCAATGCGAACTGTTTGCAGTTGATGATTGCTCTTCTGACAATCGATTTCCTTTCCCCTCTTATCTTAAACTCGATTGCTCTCCATCTCAATGTGTTGTAGAATGTACGAGTGCATTTAACCCAAATAATGAAGTAGATTGTCGCTATTATTGGAACAGAGAACTTTTCAATGATCAATAATTGAGGAATAGACCCAGTTACTATCATGAATGCTCCAATGAAGAAAGTGATTAAGAGGAATTTTGTAATGTACCGAAATGGTTTACCATGAATGTTATGGAGAATGACATCCAGATACTTCATAAGACAAACACCAAACGCAAGAGAGAGCAACAGCCCAACATCTCCCAAAGACACAAGCACAGGTACAACCGGATTAGCAAAAATGACCTCTATGCTAATGAATGGAAAATGTGCTAGTTCACTCGAACAATTAAAATCCGTAGTTCTGTTGAAATCTCGCTGTTGATTAGCCAGTCCAGACCCTAATGCGTATGTTAGCATCGAAATGAACTCAGTGACATTTATGACTATCAAGAATGTGTATTTGATTATTTCCGATTTGTGGTGATGTGCTGCTTCTGAGTAATTAACGGTGAATTCAGTTTTACTCTTTTCTACACACTCACGATACAACTTCACGAAATTTATAATCCTCTTAGCAAAATAGACGTCCCACATGATAGATGTAAATAAGAATAGTATTGCGATTGCCAGAATGATGATACTTTCTAATATTCCAAATGGCTTTATATTTTCTCCTACACTTAGCACATCCCGATAAAAATATTTGAGATTCAGTATTTAATGAATTCAATCAGTGATTATATATTTATACTGTTCTAAGAGCCAATGATAGCCTTTACTATTAATGGCTATTGATTGGGAAATTTGATATTATCTCCAAGTAATTGTGTGTAATACATTACTTTCAATTGTAAGCTATTGTGTAATGTAAGTAATTTATTTGAAGAAAATGTACGTGTAAGGTACAAACTACTCTAATTTATTGATGGGTCAACTGATCAGGGATTGTAATCATAATCTTGCAATTTTGTGTAAGATCCCAAATCATACATTTCACTTTTCGACAATGCTTCCTAATCGAATACATTAAATAACTCCTCTGCAACGGGCAAAAACATGTCCCCAAACTATCCGTTATTCAGACTCCACTGTATATGTACTGTATGTACTGTGTTATCAGAAAACTTGAGCTAGGATCTTACTGGCTATCCATCATCTAGCTCAGTGGTTCCAAACCTTTTTTCTCATTCGCCCCTTTTGCCAAATTTCGTTTGCAAATCGCCTCCTTT